>CM019179.2:8016591-8550913 GCA_009739505.2 Apolygus lucorum | reverse complement strand
AATGTGCAATGGAATCCGTTAAATTTGGTTGTAATAATTTGCATGTAAGTAGTTTGATCTGAAGGATCCAATAAATTTTCGATCTGAAGGATCTACAGGTATAGCATTACATTAGTCATAGTTGGTCTGTGTTACGTCCTATTAGTTTGTTTGTCCGTCCTATCTCTTTCCAGTGTGCATCTGCCGGTAGTTGATCGGGTGTGTACGCCTGCGCATCTTGTAGCGGGGTTCGTCGTTATCGCGTTCACCCTGACTTTATCGATGGGTGCTTCTTCCAGAGCGTCCTCGAATTCGTCGGCAGAGGAATCTTCACGGTCAGTGTCTCCCTTGTTTGAGGTCGACTCCCAATCGACGGTTCTTTCCGATTCCTCAGCAGCCCCGGTCCGTGCTCGTGCACGTTCCGTTTTCCGTGCCCCCACTAATTACCAGGCCGTCGGCTGTGTCCGCGTTCCCAGTTTCCTTCATGGCTTCCCGGATGTCGGACTGAATTGGCTTGTTGACTGAGGTACTCTCCTCTTAAGGTTCCACCGGGTTTGTTCTCTGTCGTCCGCGAAGTAGTCCTCGTTATCATCCGGTTCCTCGGTCACTATACCGGACGGCAATGGCCACGTTTTCCGTGCCCGGTCCGGGTCCGAAATTGGGTCCACAAACGCGTCGTCCGGAACACCGAGCACGAACGCGGGCTTTAGGCGATTTAAGTGGACGGTCTGTCTTCGGATATCCGGCAGGGTCGCGTATCTCTTAGGTGACGTCCGTGTGTTTCTTAGTTATCACCCAAGGTCCCGTCCAGGGACACCAGGAATTTCCGCACGATTCCCGGCGGGGGGCTGCATCTTCCCTCAGGTAAACGGAGTCTCCTTCCTCGAAAGTACGTAAAGTGCGCCGACGGTTGATCGTTTCGCTACGTTTTTTCCACGCTTCGTTCAGAACAGTGTGCGGTCGCATTTCGTGGCCACTTTGAGATCCTTAGGAAACGTGCTCCTGTCATCCGGCGTTCGCATCCCTGAAAGGTCTCGTTTGGCATTCTCAACTCCCTTCCGAAAGTCAGGAAGTTTGGGCTGAACCCTGTACTTTTGTGGGGTGTTGAACGGTAGGCGGCCAGTGCAGTCGGTAGCATCGCTTCCCAATCTCTAGTGGTTTTAGAGATTTTGGACAGGATATTAGTGAGCGTGCGGTGGAACCGCTCACCCACCCCGTTTCCTTCCGGGTGATATGCCGTGGTAAATATCTGACGGATACCCCATTTCGCACATAACTCACGTGTGGAACTTGCCGTGAATGCCGTTCCCCGGTCCGACACGAGCCGCTCCGGCACACCATGTACGGGAATGTATTTATTGGCGAGTATGCGAGCGACAGTTGCGGCAGTACAATCAGTTGTTAGGTAAGCCTCCGCGTATTTCGTGAAGTGATCTACCACAGTAAGTAGGTACTTATGCGTAGACCCCGAGGTGATAGGGCCTACAAAATGCTATGCCCACTATCTGACCCGGTCGCTCGGGTAATACGGGCTTTTGAATAGGGTTCTTCAATCCCAACGGAGTGTTTCTCGCCTTAGACAGGTATCGCATCGTTTCACCTGCTCCCGCACGTCCCTTGCCAGGCTTGGCCAGATCCCCAACTTTCTTAACCATTTTCTCGGTAACCTCGGCCCCGGGATGGCCTGCCCATTCGTTGCGGTGACACCTGTTGATCACCCATTCTCTCAGTGACCTCGGCATGAGTGGCACCCATGAGCTTTTTCCGTCGTGTTTGACATTCATTTCCCACACGCCTCTGGTCTTCCGCAAATCGTCCCTTCGTTTCTCCCTGTTGCCAACGTTTTTGTCCACATATCCAGGTCCTGGGCTGCTATCAACAATTCCCGTGGAAAATCCAGCGACACCACCGCCACATCCATGCGGCTCAGCCCATCTGCGTGCCCCATTTTGGTGCCCGGACGATATCGAGGTACAAAGTCATATTCCGCCAGTCTCAACACCCAGCGACCTATGCGGGAGGTAGGGTCCTTCAACCGCATGGCCGCTGTCAGCGCCATGTGGTCCGTCTGCAGTTCAAAACTGCTGCCCCAGCAGATACTCCTGGAAATGGCGGACGGCCCACACCACCGCCAGCAGTTTCCCGCTCCGTCACCGAATATCTGGTCTCCGCTGGATTCAGTTTCCGACTAGCATAGGCGATGGGTCTCTCCTCCCCTTCCAGATTTTGAGAGAGAACGGCTCCCAATGCGGAGCCGGAAGCGTCTGTAGCCAAAATGAAGGGCTTCGTTAGATCCGGGTATGCCAACACGGGTTCACTGATCAGTTTGGCTCGCAATTCGTCGAATGCCTTTTGTTGACTGTCCGTCCACTCGAAGGGCACGGTCTTTTTCAAGAGGTCCGTGAGCGGCACCACAATCTCCGAGTAGCCCGGGATGAACCGACGGTAGAATCCCGCCAGTCCCAAAAACGACTGCAGCTTCAGCTTGGTCGTCGGAACAGGAAACTCACGAATAGCTTGTGTCTTTTCTGGCTCCGTGAACACACCTTCGGGGGTTATTCGGTGTCCCAAGAAACGAACCTCACTCTGTAAAACTCACACTTCGGGAGGTTCACCTGGAGTCGTGCTTCTTCCAGTCTCTCGAACACCTGGGCTAGCTTTTCCAGGTGTTCCTCCACCGTGGCCGAGAACACGATTACGTCGTCCAGGTAAACCAGGCACCCCGGTCCCAGCAGTCCATCCAGTACATCGTTCATAACCCGCTGAAAGGTTGCTGGTGCATTTTTCAGGCCAAACGGCATCTTCTCGTAGTGAAAGTGCCGTCCCAACACCGAGAAAGCCGTTTTTTCCTTAGACATCCGCATGGACTGGTATCTGATGGTAGCCAGAGATCAGATCTATGGTGGTGAACCATTTGCAGTTCCCTAGCATTGAAATAGTTTCCTGCAGTCGCGGTAAGGGATAGGCATCGCCCTTGGTTATTTTATTCAGCTGTCTGAAATCTGTACAGAAACGCCACTTTTGTTTCTCCCCAGGGGGCGTCTTTTTTTCACTAGCAAGACGGGAGCGCACCAGGGGCTCGTTGACGGACTTATAACTTTGGCCGCCAGCATGTCCTTAATTTGCGTTTCTACCTCTCCACGCAATGCATGCGGGACCGGGTAGGGTTTTTGCTGGGCGATGATGGGTTGTGTGGTTATTATTTCGTGTGCCACATCCAGGCTGCACCCCTCCCCGGTGGGTGGCTCGAACAACTTCTCAAATTTTCCCAATAGCCCGCGAATCAGCAATGAGTTTTCTGGGGACAGGTGGTTCAATTTGACCTGCAGGGTAGAGTCCAGGTCTGGTGAAGTTTCTTCCCACTGATCTGTGGGTACATCTTCCCAATCTGCTTCTTCCTTCGGACCTTCCGTATTTAGGAGTACGCAGATCCGTTCCTCTGCACCCTCCTCGATTTCTTGATCATTAATTGTTCCGGTCCCGTCGGTAGCTTCGTCGTCCATTGCTTCAACTGGGGTTTCAATGGGGCTATTGGTATCAGCATATTGCACACTCCAGTGCTTAAGCACGTTGTACCGAGATTTTCCCCGCTTTCATGCTCTCCTGGATCGTCTGAGGTTGGTTCGGATGTGTTCCGTCGGCCACCACTCCGTGGCTCTGACCCGGGGTCGTGGCGACATGGTTTTCGTACCCGGAGTCGATCCGTGCGTCGTCTTCCACGCCGGTCTCGTGCACCTCGACGTGTTCATATGATTTCTTTTCATTTCCGCTCAGTTCTGCACCTCGGTCGAGGTTGGGGTGTTCGCATCTTTCTGGATATGCATCTTGGGCCTCGTTAAGTTCCATATTCTCGAGAGGTTCGGCGCAGGGGTTATTCTTCCCGTCCGGGCTCCACCCTTGGGTGGGCATGCTCTCTTTTTCGTTCGTCGGTCGATCCGTCTCAGGAGCGGTCGTTACCGCCAAAGGGGTACTGGGGAAGGAGGTATCCTGTTCGTATTTGAATCTCCGAACTATGGACACCCAGGATTCCCGCCCCTCCGGCCGCCACACCGCCCCCGCAGAACCCCGACTCTCCCTTCCCTTCTCGGTCGTTAGAGTCTGGCTCCGATTCGTGCGCGCCCGAAAACTCATGCAAGGTCCCGTTGTCAGGGCAAACGGGATCCTCCCAAGAACATCCAGTCCAAGCAGGTCCAACGTGGCGCTCTTCCTTGCAAACACCAAGTAGGTGTGCTCAAAAAAGAAATCCTCAACTCTAGTCATTAGTCTTTGCTCTCCCGCAAACGGCAGCATCATCCCGTCCGCCCCCCACGCCATCACGCTGGTGGGGTTCATCGGGACCCCCTTCACTGGTGAAGACAACACCGAAAAGATGCTCCCGTATCGATAATCATTTCCCTCGACTCGGGGCCCAATCTCGCTATAATTTTGAGGGTTCTTGACATTGGGGCCTCCACCACGGGAAGGTGCCGATTACCCGAAGGCTCCTGATATCGTACTAGCTCCTCAACTCGGGCTTGCTTCATTTTGGGTTGTGACACGGGAAGGGTCCCTTTCCTCTTATAGTAACTCCCTTCTCGATGCTTCCCCACTCCCCAAACATCGTGCACGATTGCCCCATTTAGTCCCTTGGGGCATTCCGCCGGAAAGTGCGTGCGACCCGCGCAGAACATGCACGGAGCGCATGGTGCGGGTCTCAAGTCGACACCTCTGTCTTCGGATCGTCGGTATCCGGGAAGCATTTCGCTGTTCTTGAGGTATTTTTCGGCAAGGTGATCTTGGTCGTCATGGCTGTAGCATCCTCGGTCTCCACTAACAGCCGCTAATTCCCATTTTTCGTCAAGATCGGGTGTTGTCTCGAGGATTTCTTCGAGTTGTTCCGCTTTTTTCAGCGCTTCCTGGAGTGAACGTGGGCGGTTTGCGACAAGGAATGCGCTCACTTGTTTCTCTACTCCCCGGATGAATGCACTCAGTGTTTTGGTTTCGACCCATTCATTTTTTTCAGGTCGGCGGAGCGTCTTCCCCTCTTCCATTACTGCGCAGCGTGCAAGGTTACGCACTCTGTCGGCGAACTGGCGGAGCGTCTCGCTAGAGTTTCGTTTCACCGTCCACAAGAGCGCGGCTGCGTGCTGGGGGTTCTCCTTCTGAAACCACGTGATCATATCCGCTTTTGCCGCTTCGTACACGTTATCCGTATCTAACGAATCATCCCGGTCAATTAAGAATTGTTTTGCAGTACCCTCGGGTTTTTGTACGGAGAAGGCGGTATTTGAGTCGTGAATTTAAATCCGCGGCTACCATTTCGAAATTAGCGAAAAACGAGGTTACACTCATCGCGCCCGTTGCATCCGGATCCCATGGTTCAATTTCGGAAGACACCGAACGCGGAATCTCGTCTCGGTTGTTGTCGGTTGAACTCGTGTTTAACCGTTGAAGGAGTAAGTTCATTTCCCTCATGGTTTGGGTCATCACCTCAACGGCTTCGGTATTTGCCGTTGAAGGTGTGTCGTCATCATCCCTATCGCCGTTTGTCAAAAAGTTGAGCGACATAATGTACGATAGGTTTTGTTGGTGTGGTCACAATTGGTAAAATACTTCCACTGGAAGGAAAGAAAATCTGTCTTGTTTGTCTGTTTCTGTCTAAATCACAAGGCGATTCAGCAAACGAAAGGCAAATAGGGAGTGCTGGTGTCACTTTTCCTAAGAATAACAAAAATGGATGCACATCCTACCTATTTTCCACCTGTTCCGTTTTCAGACAGTTCGACCTCAGATTTCGATTTGGTTTGAAATATTTATGTCGGATTGGTTTGCTTACTTTTCCTATTTTGTGAGTTCGTTGCAAGTGAAGCTTGCACTCCTAATCGCATTCGTTAATTACTGAAGGTAATTTTCGAATGTGATAATCCTAACGCGCTGCCACCATTTGTAAGCTTTGGGCTTCACCGTTGAATTTAAGATTCTCGAGTAAGCCCGTTTTAAAACCGATCCAAATATAGGTTGAGAGGCTATATTGACATAAATAATAGGTAATCTAAATTTAATGATAATTACCTGGTAGACAGCTGTAGCGGCTCGGAGGTAGCTGAAGGCTCTCAATATCAAGGTAATACCTGAAGGGTTGATTACTGATTGTTACGAAATATTATTATCAAGTCTGAAGGACGGAAGTATGTTTCCTGAAGGGAACTAAGAGTGCACGAAAAATGATACGATTGCACGGCTAAATTGGCGCACGCACGAAAAACGATGCGTCGCACTAAAACAATGTATTTTGCACTAAAATGGTGTGATCGCACGAAAAGGGTGCGTTCACACGTAAACCTGTCTGTTGCGGAAAAAGGTGAATGAAATGAGAAATGCAAATCGTACAATCTAATAGGAACGATTTAATGAAAATAAAGGAAATTTGACTCTACGTTAAGTTCGGTTGCAAGCAAGTACAATTAATACAAATAAAATGGTTTACAAGAAATATGTGCGTTTGATTATCTCCTTCTCTCTTTCTCTTATTACAACTTTAATACTGACTCGACTCAATTTCAACAACTTTTGACTCGTCTCTTGACTAACTGAATTTACTACTAAAATGTTCTTTACTTTACTATGACTGACTTTATATCTACACAATTCGAACACAACTATCATTGGCCAATGTATAGATATTTTTGTTTGTTACACTCACAGCGTCGGGGCCCGTAGGAAATCCGTCGGTAGTGCGTAGAAATGTTCTTGGGGGATGGGTGTTCAAGCTGGATGTCACGAAGTCTTACCAGGTTGAACAGGGGGTTGGCTCAAATAATAAACTCGCGGGCGACAGGGCTCTCACCGGAATATTACTGAGGGGATCCAGTGACTGACTTGCACAAGGGGTTCGATAAACGTGTATCTAGCTGGGCAAGAGAGTGTGGATGTTCGCATCAAGGACTGGGGAGGTTATGGCCGCTCCACGCGGTCACCAGTTGATTTCTTTGTGGAGGTCCCCACCCTCCAACGGCGAGTACTGCGCAGGGCTCCGCGGCGGCCCGCGATTGGCGGACGGTGACGTCAAGGCAATGCGCGCGCCTCTGGTGGTGGGCGCCCGAGATGGTGGTGATGCTTGCCCCGCCGCCCCACCGGCCTCCTCTCGTTGCTGGGTCAACTTCCGTGAGCCAGGGCTCACATTATCATACCCTTTTCTTAGGCCCCCGGAGTGTCGCTACACAGCGAATGGGGAAATAGGGGAGGGAGTTTGAGATACGCTGAGAGGGGTACAGGTGAGCAGAGTGGGGGAAGAGAGGAGAATGACGCAAGTTAGTTGGGTAGAGTAACGGTGAGTTGAACACAGTGAAGAGAAGAAAGGAGATTTGGTGAGTCGCACACATACTGGCATACATATATTATTTCCCATTGTACTTCATAATATGTAACAATCACATAATATCAGTCTCTCTCTACTATACTGTATTATACACAGTCTACACAAAGACTACAAACGTACCAAGGTACACAAACCTTGGGGGTGCCTGTAGAGCACAATAATATCTACATGTGTACACAGACACATTGGTAGATATTATATACAATATACATGTATCGAGGTATACAGACCTCGATCCGCCTGTAGAGCGGGTTAAGTATGTATACACAAATACATACTTATGTACTACACATAGTACATGTATCGAGGTACACAAACCTTGGGGGTGCCTGTAGAGCACAATAATATCTACATGTGTACACAGACACATTGGTAGATATTATATACAATATACATGTATCGAGGTATACAGACCTCGATCCGCCTGTAGAGCGGGTTAAGTATGTATTCACAAATACATACTTATGTACTACACATAGTACATGTATCGAGGTTCACAAACCTCGATCCGCCTGTAGAGCGGGTTAAGTATGTATACACAAATACATACTTATGTACTACACATAGTACACGTACCAAGGTACACAAACCTTGGGGGTGCCTGTAGAGCACAATAATATCTACATGTGTACACAGACACATTGGTAGATATTATATACAATATACATGTATCGAGGTATACAGACCTCGATCCGCCTGTAGAGCGGGTTAAGTATGTATACACAAATACATACGTCGGTACTACACAAAGTACCTATTTTAGAGAGGCAGTGGGTACGGGTGTAGGGGAGGTTGGAGCCCGTATTGGGGACACAGCCCCACAGAGAGAGACTGGAACCTACACAAAGGTTAACATAATAAACTATGTATATACTAAATTGTGGCACTAGGAAATATTCACGTTATTAAATAATATTGTGTAATAATTTACAATGTTTAGTTCATTATTCTACACCGCTCGAACGGCTGTGTAGACAACATCCTTATCTTACCTACCATTATTATCAATATTGAAGCTTACGTACTTATTGGTTCGTTTATTCTCTTTCACCTTGGTTACCTTCATTTTCTTTGTTGAATAAAATGATATAGGTAACATCAAAATGTTATACCTACTAAGAAATTTGTTTTGTTTTATTTTTCGTTTTGTCATTAGAGGCAGATTTCATATAAATAAATATTTTACCAAAAAACTGTATTTTTAAGTCTTACTTATTCATTGCTTTAATCGTGTTCATTTATTGTTTTTCGTTGATTTTTAAAGGATTTGTTGAGCATCTTTATCGAAAAACAGCGCTTTGTGGGTTATTATTTTCAATAATGAATAAATTGGAATCGAGCAACAGAAAAATTATTCCCTCCCGCCCTCAAATTTTGATGGTTTAGGATGGAAGTAGTGTAGAATCCAACAATCGAATAAAAATTTCCGGGCAGAACTAAAATAAACCGTTGTGTAACAATTTGTAGCGTTTTTCATCGTATTTTCATCTCTACAATAAATACGAACTAAAAAGAGCCAAAAAGAGCTACAGATCCGTCGAAAAGATCCGGCTCTTTTGAATGAGCGGAGCGCTCAGAGCCGTTCTTCTTGGTGAACTGTTTTGCCCATCTCTACTGCTGGTAGGGATATATCAATATACGAAATATATCGATATGTAACGTTTGATATATCGATATAGAGAACCGATATTATCGGTCAATATCGATATATTTACCGATATATCGCGACTAATTTTCAAGAAGTAAAAATGAAATATTAAAATGAATAGATGAGAAGGAGCGCCTGTGTATAAAGTAATTTTATAACTAATTTTGAAGGTACCTTCGTGATGGGTTGATTTCAGACTGTTGACTTCAGCTCAAACATGATGGTTTACTCTAAAGTGGCGCTCAAGTCTCAATTATTTGACTTTAGCCAAAAGAAATGGAGGCGCGTCCAGATTAAAACCATACTTATACGAGTTGAAGCAATTTATAAGTTAATGAAACATTGCTATGGTGAGGGTACCCATTTATGATTTTTTATAATATAAAAAATATAAATATAAAAATAAAAATATAAAAACACTGCAAATTATTACACAATGGTTTATTATTTTTCTATATAGATCACTCGTCTACAAAATCACCAACCATTTGAAGGGGAAAAAAAATCAAAATCACCAACCATCGATTGCATTTCGGTCAGCTCTAATTTGAACGGAGATTGGGCCTCTTTTGCGATTCACACTCGTGTTTTGATTTATATATATATATTTCAATATAAACCCTTAAATTTTCGTAGGGAGCGAACGGTTTGTCCTACAGAGCTCCGCGTGGTCTCAAAAAATTCTAAAAATTCTATAGAATCTCAAATTTGATGAAAAACAATACCTTTATATCGAAATTTTTTGAGTTATGGCGTTTTCAAAATTTCAAAATTGATTTTGGAACCCTTAGAAGTGACCTACATCAACCAAAAGCTTTGGGGCACAACTAGACCCCAAATGGAGCCTACATACCAAATTTCATCAAAATCGGTCAATGCTAAGTGGCAAAAGTGCCGCGTACGGCATACGGCGGACGGCTTATGGCGGACGGCGTACAGCGTACGGCGGACGGACGGCCAAATTTTTATTCGATTTTTGGATTCTACGTACCTTGAAACGTAAACCATCAAATTTTGAGGGGGTGTTAACATTTTTTTTTCTTGGTCGGTTCCAAAGGTTCATTATTGAAAATAATAAACCAAAATTACCTATAAAAATATAAAAAATATATAAAAATTCTGCCTAGTTAAAAAACGAAAATGTCATAGTTGTCAGAGCACTACGTCAGTAGCAAATTGTTTTTGGGGTTGCAAATTTGAGGATAAACTACCCTCAGGGGTCCTAAAACATGATATTATCATCATGAAATCATCATGTTTTAGGACCCCTGAGGGTAGTTTATCCCCAAATTTGCAACCCCAAAAACAATTTGCTACTGACGTAGTGCTCTGACAACTATGATATTTTCGCACTTTTTCAACAATTCATAGTCGATAATTCATACCCAGTAACTTTATAAAGCAGGTTGAATACTTATTTCAACCGTTTTTAGGACGTCCCACAGTAAGACTTGGGCGTCCTTATGCGATCGATCTGGGGTGAAGGAAGACAACACTCAACAGAAAAAAAAAATAACCACACAGTAATCCGTTTTAGACCATTCTGAATCCAAATCCGCGAAAAAAACCATAGGTGTATGTCTGTGTGTGTGTGTGTGTGTATGTGTGTATGTGTGTATGTGTGTGTGTAACAAAATCTTGTGTACTCTGCACAGGCCTTAGTTCTCAATCGATTTTCCTGGTTCTTTTTCTGTTCGTCGCGGAAAACTATCTAGTTGTGCACTACGTCGCCGGAATTTCGAATTTTGCCATTTAAGGGGGGGAAAGGGGGGGTTAATGCTCGAAAAACGTGCGATTTTGGGCATAATCTTGTGTACTCTGCCCAGGCCTTAGTTCTCAAACGATTTTCGTGGTTCTTTTTTCGTTTGACGCGTAATACTATCTAGTTGTGCACTACGGCGCCGGAATTTTGGATTTTGCTTTTTAAGAGGGGGAAAGGGGGGGTTAATGCTTAAAAAACGTGCGTTTGCGTGCATAATCTTGTAAACTCTGCCCAGGCCTCAATTTCCAACCGATTTGCGTGTTTCTTTTTTTGTTTGACTCAAATAACTTCCGAGTTGTACATGATTTCACCAGAGTACCAAAATTCGCAAGGGGAGGGGATGGGTGGGGGGATAATATTCACAAAATATCCGATTTTTCAATATTTTGGTTCCTTTACTACTTACTAATTGTACCCAAGCTTTGAAATTGAGGAAAAATTCTTATTATACCTCCGTATTTTCATGAATTATTCTCTGTACCACCATGGAACTAATAGTGGTGCCACCATGGTGCCATGATGCCATAAACCGCTTATTTCGTGGTTTTTTTTTGTGTTTCACCTTGAATACGGATGTGAACTTCGACGGACTGCCTACCAAAACTAACAGATGAAAGTTCAATGTTACGACGTATTTCCGCTTTGGTGCCAGACTGGCACCATTGTTGGCGTTAGGGTGACGGTGGTGGGGGGGGGGGGGGGGGGTGAACTCGAATTCGCATGTTGGGTATCGTAGATCATGGATTTTAAAATGCTCTGCAGATTCGAGGCTCCCATGCCGCTAGAAATGTTAAGGTGGATAATTGTGGGGGGGGGGGCAGTATTTCTTGCCTAAAGTAATGAATAAATTACATCGAGTGAAACAGTTTTATTTTCACCTAGAATACGGATGTGAACCTCGACGGACTGCCTACCAAAGCTAACAGATGAAAGTTCAATGTTACGACGTATTTCCGCTTTGGTGCCAGACTGGCACCATTGTTGGCGTTAGGGAGGTGGTGGTGGGGGGGGGGGGGGTGAACTCGAATTCGCATGTTGGGTGTCGTAGATCATGGATTTAAAAATGCTCTGCAGATTCGAGGCTCCCATGCCGCTAGAAATGTTATGGTGGATAATGGTGAGGGGGGGGGGTCACTATTTCTTGCCTGAAGTAATGAATAAATTACATCGAGTGAAACAGTTTTATCGCTTACCAACTGGTTTAACTGATCTAATGCTTATCCAATGGGACGTCCCCTGGAATGCATGCATTACTAAACAATATGTTTCCAAGTAGATCTTCCGATATGTCGAGTATATCGATGTATTTCTTCCAAAATTATATTAGTAACGTTTCCATTCACCTACCTACTTGCTTCAATAAGATTTTCCAAGTAGATCTTCCGATATTTTTCACTCGATTTGCCATCCCTACATACCTACCTTGTAACGTAAACCATCTAACTTTTGAGAGGGTTAAATACTAACTTCAAGGAGTTTTTCCAATTAAATCTTCCGATTTGTCGAGTATATCGATAAATTTCTTCCAAAATGAAGTTTTTACTGCTTTAAAATTTTAACTCATGTCGATTCTCAATCCTATAACTTGCCATCGCCGTTTCAAATCAGTAGTGCTGAGTTGCTGACCATAAAAGTAGCGCAGGAAAGGGACAAGACAAATAGTTGTGATCCTCACATACTCAAAAGTAGTACGTCAACAACTTTCAGTTTTCCATCATGGGAAATTATCCAACTATATTGCTAATGATGTTGCTAATCTAATGCAGGCCGCTTCAGAAAATATTACCATACAACGGATCTCCTCGCATATATCCCTCCAAGGAAATAATCGAGCGGACCATGCAGCCAAACAAGGCCAGAAGACTGTAGACGGATTGTCGCACCCACTTCCAGACTCACTACACTGCCGTAAGTCGTAACGTGAACTTTTGACCAAATTGAGTTATTCGTACTCGGGGGTTTAGGGGGTCGATTTCTATCGATTTTCGAAGTTTCAGAGTCGTAACTCGACTAGAAATGCCTCAAACAAGCCTCCCGATTCTTGCGTTAAGGCATGTTAACTTGATCATGCTAAGCAACTAGTCGCATCAGAGCGAATCAGAAGAAGAAAACTCGTATCTTGACACAGTTACGAGAATCGGCCTTAGTATTTCGACGATACGACTTCTTGCATTCTGATTCGGCATGATACGACTTTTTGCCTCTGAAAACTCGCGGTCATTCCACGAAACTAGGGAATTTTCAGTCCTCTCTCCGTAATTTAGATTTGGATGGACCTAAATTTTTCGTTTTTTTCCTCTTCATTAAAAGACTGTGTCTCATTTACTCGATCAAGTGGCTTCCTTCCATTACATTTCAGCTATCCAGAATAATTAATAAAATTGCTTAAAATCTATCTCCCTCCCATGTCCCACACCATAGGTTTGCGTCTGTCATCACCACTAATCATCACCCACAAGCAATACAAATTTTATGTTTCTCAGAAATATTTTAGGCATCCTCTCTATTTTACTTTTTGAAGACAAACGACCACCTGGTGGATACTAGGAGGATTCTGTGGTCGGTTATTTGCCTGTCCCACAGCTGGAGCTTATCTCCCTCACACAATTTTTCTTTAGAGTCCGTGGATAAAGGAGATCGTATTGGACCGTCTTTTGTTTTGGACATTAGAGCCAGGAGTTCAGCTGAACCAAACATTATTCGCTTCAGTCCTCATTCTCGGTCCATTTTTGTTTAGCGTGAATTTTAGCTACGAAAACGGTGTTTCTCAGTTTGGATCCTATCTCCCACACTACGAGAAAACATTGGCAAGGAAAGTGATTATGTTTGATGTTGTTAACGAACAATGTAGTAGCCATCAACCTCGATAAAAAATGTTTTTTGGAGTTGATAAATTTTCTATTCCACTTCGATTAAATTCGATATTTCACTAGAATCCTATCTACCTCATACTATCTCCCTCACTTTTTTCTACGGCGAGGGAGATAGATTTGACGTGAGGGAGGATAGATTTTCATTAACTAGGTAGGTAGGTACCTATCCAGAATAGCATCTAGACTGCAGGCTTCTTTAAATACACGTACCTACTTATACTTGTAATATGTCTCCCCTAATTACGAGCTAGCACAAAAAATGGTGTAGCCCCCTACATACCCATTTATGTAACCACTTACCCGCAAACTCGCAAACAAATTTAGATGTCATGAAATCAATTCTAATATTTTCTTCTTAGTACTAAATATTCTCAGAATGATGAGAAAAATAACCAAAAAAATCATTACGGCCCTGGTCATTATTTATGATTTTTTATGGATGAGCCTGGAAAGGCTCGTAACCAGGTTACCTATCAAACTACGATGAGCCTCAAAAGACTCAATGCCGAGCTACCTAAGCATGAAATCTCATCTCGACAGTAAATTCAAATCTCATCTTATCAACGAATTAAAAAACGTCTGCCAAGTGGGTGTGGCACATAGCTTCCTCGTATCCATAACCCGATTATACAGGGTGTCCAAGTAACTACGCTCCCCCCACTTATTTTCTCTAATAGTGTAAGAAAAAAAATCGGATTAACGCTATTCTTCATAATTTTTTGCGTAGAATTCAAAAATGACAAAATTGAGCAGTGCGCAATCGCGCAACCATGCGCAATCATGATCAACTTTGTTTTTTCAAATGAGAACCCCCATTTTTTATTGCAGATTCGGATTCTACGTCAAATTTCATGAACTTTTTACTTCGACAAGTTTTTATTTTGGACGCGCGCAGCCCGCTCAGCGAGAGCTCAAAGATGCGCAACCCAGGGACCGCGTCATAGTTGAGATGAAGGTAAACCTCAAGTGTGGCACATCACTTAGCACTGTTTTTCTACGCTGAATTGCTTGGTGATGTCCCTTTCTTGGTTTGATCTCATTTACCGTATCTACAGCCGAAATAGTCACTTTTTGAAATCATCGACTTGCCGTGGAATTTTTTCGGAGTATTGTTTTCTTCTCGAATTATTACTCCTTTGTGCAGGTAGGCAGTACAGTTTACATTAAGAGTTATTATTTATTAAGAGTTTATTTAGGAGTTCTTAATTTTAAAAAATTTTTTAAGAGTTTATCGCTTAATTGTTTCAATCATTGTTCATCCAATCGTGTTTTTAGAAGACTGAAAATTATTTTGCAAAATTTTGTGATAATTATGTAGAAGTTTCCCTTTAATTTACAATTTTAAAAATTTAAGTTTATTAGGTACATTTTATTAGGATGATTTACTAACCTTCATAAGAAAGTCGATGATTTCTTCCTCAAAAAGTGACTATTTCGGCTGTAGATACGGTAAATGAGATCAAACCAAGAAAGGGACATCACCAAGCAATTCAGCGTAGAAAAACAGTGCTAAGTGATGTGCCACACTTGAGGTTTACCTTGAGGTTTATCGTGACGCGGTCCCTGGGTTGCGCATCTTTGAGCGCTCGCTGAGCGGGCTGCGCGCGTCCTAAATAAAAAGTTGTCGAAGTAAAATGTTCATGAAATTTGACGTAGAATCCGAATCTGCAATAAAAAATGGGGGTTCTCATTTGAAAAAACAAAGTTTATCATGATTGCGCTTGGTTGCGCGATTGCGCACTGCGCAATTTTGTTATTTTTGAATTCTACGCAAAAAATTATGAAGAATAGCGTTAATCCGATTTTTTTTCTTACGCTATTAGAGAAAATAAGTGGGGGGAGCGTAGTTACTTGGACACCCTGTATAGATGATCCGATGCATAGTAGTTAATCTCAAAACACCAATCTCTAAGTACCTTTCACTACCCTCATAGGGAACCATCTACACGCTAATCTGGACAATCCTAGAAAATTTCATCAAATTCTAATGAAAAATGTAAATGGTATGGCTGTTACAAGGATTTTACGTATGCGCATGCTAAGAGGCTTCTATAAATTTTAAGGCCTTGATTTTCATTGGAGACCATCTACAACCTAATCAGCGTAATCCCTGAAAATTTCATCGAAATCGGGTAGAAAATGTGGAAGTTATGGTCGTTTCAAGGAATTCACGTTTGCGCATGCGCAGTCGCTTCTATCAGTTCGGGGATGATGATTTTCATAGGGAACCGTCTACACACCAACCCGCACAATCCCTGAAAATTTCATTGAAATCGGACGGAAAATGTAGAAGTTATGGCCGTTTCAAGGAATTCACGTTTGCGCATGCGCAGTCGCTTCTATCAGTCCGGGGATGATGATTTTCATAGGGGACCGTCTACACACCAACCCGCACAATCCCTGAAAATTTCATTGAAATCGGACAATAACTTCGTATAGTTATGCGCGTTACAAGGAAATCATGACAGACACACAGACAGACAGACACACAGACACATAGACACTGAACCAAAATTGTTCAGAAAGGTCTAAAACGCAAAACGCGAGTGAAAATTTTTATTTTGGAGAACTTTTTTTTCGTCCTTGAAAAGTGAAAACAAAGCTTCTGCTACCTTGGTAGACTCGGAAGCAAAATTATTAGGTTTGTAAAAATAATCTATGGAACTTGTATTCATAAAACACATGTTTAATAGTAGATAATCTCAAAACTTCAATCCACCTTCCAGAATTGATGGTCAATGACACTTACAAGAGACAGTCCAGAGTTTCAACCACACAACCCCTGGAAATGCCATTGAAATCGAATGAAGTTGAGCATATCAAGGATTTCACGATGCCGCAAGCGCACATCACCATACCGATGATAAAAGACCTTCTATAGTCCCAAAAACACCATACCCGAAAATGTCAACCAATTCGGAAAAAAACGTGTAGAAGATACGGTTGATTTTACGCACAGCGACTGCAATAAATCCGTGGATGATGATTTTCATAGAGGACCATCTATACGCAAACCTGAGACGAGCCGTCACAAGGGCTCCCACCACCGGCGATCCCCAAGTTGAAGATCCGAAGGAGTCTTCCATGCGAGACCGAAAGCATGGAGGTAGAGGTTGGGAGCGCGCCACCAGGTGGCAGCACCAGGAAGTAACCGGGTGGGGGAAGGATCCGGAGAGGGAGGGCACGGCTGAGGTGACGCGATCGCCGACCCTCAGTCAGGTCTTGATCGAGCCACTCAAACCAACCCCTTTGTATTAGAGCCCACCAAAGAGTCTGTGTGACAAGAAGAGTCTGTGTGACAAGTAGAGTCTGTGTGACAAGTATAGTCTGTGTGACATTCGTGATTTTGAACATTAGAGCCAACTGATTGAACATTTTGGAAACCAGAAGTTATCTCCTAGAGACTGTCAGTGCACGAATACGCCCTCCTGAAGCCTCAAGTAACCAACGGTCGACCCCTCGCATTCCAAAGGACCACACCCAACGGAAACTCCCGAAAAACCCAGTAGTTGTAAATCTTTTTAAAGTAATGTTCCTCCTAGGTAATTCGATTCCTATTGATTTTCTCATCGTCCAAAGGACTTAGTAACTTCATGTTCCGAAACACCACGTGTTCAGTTTTATGTTTCGTAACATCACGTGCAAATGTTCATGTTTCTCATTAGGTTTCGTAACACCACGTGCGAATGTTCATGTTTCTCATTAGGTTTAGTAACACCACGTGCTAATGTTCTTGTTTCTCGTTAGGTTTCGAAACACCACGTGCTTTTGATCTTGGAGTTTATCCCCATCAGGGCCCTCAGTTATTAGAGTTATTACGCAAATATTGATAAGGGTATCTTAGTCCCAGATTGAAGAATTGATTGTTCCTTTATTTTCTTGTCAATTGAATACTTACCTGGAAAATTATACAGGATTCTTTTTGTTTGTATATCTTGTGGTTATTATTGGTACTCTCCCGATCAATTTCCTGGTGCAAAGTAGTTTGAATAACAAATACTTACCTGAGAATACTTACCTTGAAATACGTAGTGAGAACCAGAGTAGAGTCATTAACGTAGAAACAAACTTGAAAGTACTTACCTTAGACTTGCTGAAATCTCGAAGAACCTGAAACAGAAAGAAAGGTTAACAAGTACAAAAATACAAATTATTACACAATAACGGGTAAAGTAGGAGAAGTCTTAGAGGAAAGGTACTTACCAAATATCAAGTTCGACAAAGATAGGCGTTTTTCGGTGATCCCCGAAGGGATACCTATTCAACGCCATCCTCGCCATTGTCTGCTGACTCGTTCCGCTACTCGTAGAAATCACGGTAAGTGAAATATTGGATACTCCTAGTATAAGCGCAAAGGGCATTGTAGTGGCGAATTTAAAATCAATACCAAAAACTCTCTCGGCCATCGCTGTGTTGAAAATTCACCATTACAAACCTGAACAATTCCTGAAATTTCCATTGAACTTGAATGGGAGATGTTCTCAGAGGGTAGGTACCATCAATTCATAGATGATTTTCATAAGCGACCATCAACACCCCACCCCGCACAACCCCGACACACAGACCGACTCTCAGACTTGTTAAAATTTAAACATATTGTTTAGTAATGCATGCATTCCAGGGGACGTCCCATTGGATATGTATTGGATCAGTTTAACCAGTTGTTAAGCGATAAGACTGTTTCTCTCGATGTAATTTATTTATTACTTTAGGGAAGAAATACTGACCCCCCCTCCCCCCACCATTATAAACCATAACTTTTCTAGCGGCATGATAGCCTCGAATCTGAAGAGCATCTACGCAAGAAGAGCATCCATGATCTACGACACCCAACATGCGAATTCGAGTTCACCCCCCCCCCCCCCTCCACCGCCACCAATGGTGCCAGTCTGGCACCAAAGCGGATATACGTCGTAACATTGAACTTTCATCTATTAGGTTTAGTAGGCAGTCCGTCGAATGTCACATCCGTATTCAAGGTGAAACACCAAAAAACCCAAGAAATATGAGGTTTATGGTGCCCTGGCACCATGCTGGCACCACTTTTATTTCCATGGTGGTACAGAAAGTAATTCATGCAAATCCTAAGGTATAATGAGAATTTTTCCTCAATTTCAAAGCTTGGGTACAATTAGTAAGCAGTAAAGGAACCGAAATATTGAAAAATTGGATATTTTGTGAATATTATCCCCCCACCCATCCCCTCCTCTTGCAAATTTTGGTACTCTGGTGAAATCATGTACAACTCGGAAGTTATTTTAGTCAAACAAAAAAAGAAACACACAAATCGGTTGGAAATTGAGGCCTGGGCAGAGTTTATAAGATTATACCCGCAAACTTACGTTTTTTAAGTATAACCCCCCCTTTCCCCCCCTTAAAAGGCAAAATTCGAAATTCCGACGCCGTAGTGCACAACTAGATAGTTTTCCACGTCGAAGAAAAAAAGATCCACGAAAATCGGTTGAGAACTAAGACCTGGGCAGAGTACACAAGATTATGCCCGAAAACGCACGTTTTTTGAGCATTAACCCCCCCTTTCCCCTCCTTAGAAGGCAAAATTCGAAATTCCGGCGACGTAGTGCACAACTAGATAGTTTTCCACGTCGAAGAAAAAAAGATCCACGAAAATCGGTTGAGAACTAAGACCTGGGCAGAGTACACAAGATTATGCCCGAAAACGCACGTTTTTTGAGCATTAACCCCCCCTTTCCCCTCCTTAGAAGGCAAAATTCGAAATTCCGACGCCGTAGTGCACAACTAGATAGTTTTCCACGTCGAAGAAAAAAAGATCCACGAAAATCGGTTGAGAACTAAGACCTGGGCAGAGTACACAAGATTATGCCCGAAAACGCACGTTTTTTGAGCATTAACCCCCCATTTCCCCTCCTTAGAAGGCAAAATTCGAAATTCCGGCGACGTAGTGCACAACTAGATAGTTTTCCGCGTCGAACAAAAAAAGAACCAGGAAAATCGGTTGAGAACTAAGGCCTGGGCAGAGTACACAAGATTTTGTTACACACACACACACACACACACACACACAAACACACACATACACACACACACACACACAGACATACACCTATGGTTTTTTTTTCGCGGATTTGGATTCAGAATGGTCTAAAACGGATTACTGTGTGGTTATTTTTTTTTTCTGTTGAGTGTTGTCCAACTTCACCCCAGATCGATCGCATAAGGACGCCCAAGTCTTACTGTGGGACGGCCTAAAAAGTATTTAATACTTGTTCGTTGATTTGTTAAATACTTGTAAAGTGAAAATAATGCTCCAAACTTGGCAGATTTGGAAGTAAAACGCTCAGATTCGTTTTTTTACATGCATTATTTAACATTTTGTACTACGTTGATAAAACTTCATCATTGATGATTTACATCCAAAATGCCTACATTGAAACATGTTTCTAGATCGATAGCGAACTCGGCAATGAGCCTAAAGAGGCTCAAACAGCGTTTCTTATCTCCCTCACTCACCAATTTAACAAAATTTCAAATTTTGCTGATATTATATAACCACAAAATGAAAATTAAAAAAAAAAATCAAAAAGGTATAAGTACTTTGAATACTGGTGGCTGTGGCCTTCCAAAATTCCTTACTTTCGTGGAATGACCCAGGCCGTACAACAAATTGCTCAACTAGATCTGGCAGCTCTGGTATGGCAATACTTATTCCTTGGAGAAAGGTGCTTTCCGTTACAAAATTATGGCCGTATGCGGAAAAAACCAAAATTATTACTCCTAAAATTGCCCCGCAAGGATATGGTCCAGCTCGTGAGAGTTCAGATAAACCGCAGCCGGTACCTCATTAATCTCAGTGATACTCCAGATGGTGAATTTTTCTAAGATCAAGTGGAGGACGTGGTCCACAAGGTGTCCGCTGTTCGAAGAGGAAAGGAGTTCGATGAACCCGTCTGCAACGAGCAACCTGCAGGACTTTTTGCGAAACGCCAAGAGCTATCTATAAAACACTAACCTCATGAAAAATTCGGGAATAGTCCTAGAAAATTTTTCGATTCATTTTCATGGACGTAAATTTGATCTGATATAAATTACTTATTGTTATTTTATTATCTTATAATTGGAATGTAATTACTAACCTGACAATAACTGGTTATCTGTTACATGATGAGTGTGAGGCAACTAATAAAAGAAAAAACTTTTCTGCAAAGATGAGATATTTATATTTGGATGCTTGCCAGCTCACCTTTCAAAGCGAATTGGAGGGTCATTAGCCTGAATTCTGCACTCAACTAAATACCTTCAAAAGTTCAAAGTCTGGGATATAAAAAAAATAAAATATGGTCGACTGGTCGCGTAAACTCGGAAAAATATGAGAAAATTAGTCGAGTGTAGTGTTTGCGCTCGTAAGACAAAAACGTTGCAAATTATTACACAACTGTTCATTATGTTCTGTACAAATCATCTGAACAAGGTTTTTCCACCCCCACCCCTCTTAACCCATTCAAAGCGGATGATTACCTCATGACTCTCGAGTCTCCTTACAGAGGAAAGAGTACTAAAGTACTCACACACCTCTCCCTCAGTGTCACGATTGTACTTATTATATTTTATACAAAACACAACTTATTTCTTGAGAGAAGAAGCGAAAGTAATTTTTATTAACAAGTGTAAAAATACAATCCTATGTTTTTGAGGATAATAATAATAATTTGGAGTTTCAAACACGCATAGGTACCTAGGTACCTACTAAAATTTATAAGTTGCTCAATTTTGACATTCTCCCAACACAAAAAATGTCCGAAATATAAACGTGAAAATTTAGAGTCCAAAAGCAAGGGAAACGAGCAATTTTATAAACATTCATCTTGTCTCTGTCATCAAAATGGACTCCTTCCAGAATGTAAAGGCGTTGCATTCATTTCTTCTTCTTTTCTTGCATTCTTTTTGCTTCCGAGTCTACCAAGGTAGCGGAAGCTTTGTTTTCACTTTTCGAGGACGAAAAAAAAAAGTTCTCCAAAATCAAAATTTTCACTCGCGTTTTGCGTTTTAGACCTTTCTGAACAATTTTGGTTCAGTGTCTGAGTGTCTGTGTGTCTGTCTGTCATGAATTCCTTGTAACGCGCATAAATATACGAAGTTATAGTCCGATTTCAATGAAATCTTCAGGGATTGTGCGGGTTGGTGTGTAGACGGTCCCCTATGAAAATCATCACCCCCGGACTGATAGAAGCGACTGCGCATGCGCAAACGTGAATTCCTTGTAACGGCCATAACTTCTACATTTTCTATCCGATTTCAATGGAATTTTCAGGGATTGTGCGGGTTGGTGTGTAGACGGTCCCCTATGAAAATCATCACCCCCGGACTGATAGAAGCGACTGCGCATGCGCAAACGTGAATTCCTTGTAACGGCCATAACTTCTACATTTTCTATCTGATTTCAATGAAATTTTCAGGGATTGTGCGGGTTGGTGTGTAGACGGTCCCCTATGAAAATCATCACCCCCGGACTGATAGAAGCGACTGCGCATGCGCAAACGTGAATTCCTTGTAACGGCCATAACTTCTACATTTTCTATTCGATTTCAATGAAATTTTCAGGGATTGTGCGGGTTGGTGTGTAGACGGTCCCCTATGAAAATCATCACCCCCGGACTGATAGAAGCGACTGCGCATGCGCAAACGTGAATTCCTTGTAACGGCCATAACTTCTACATTTTCTATCTGATTTCAATGAAATTTTCAGGGATTGTGCGGGTTGGTGTGTAGACGGTCCCCTATGAAAATCATCACCCCCGGACTGATAGAAGCGACTGCGCATGCGCAAACGTGAATTCCTTGTAACGGCCATAACTTCTACATTTTCTATCTGATTTCAATGAAATTTTCAGGGATTGTGCGGGTTGGTGTGTAGACGGTCCCCTATGAAAATCATCACCCCCGGACTGATAGAAGCGACTGCGCATGCGCAAACGTGAATTCCTTGTAACGGCCATAACTTCTACATTTTCTATTCGATTTCAATGAAATTTTCAGGGATTGTGCGGGTTGGTGTGTAGACGGTCCCCTATGAAAATCATCACCCCCGGACTGATAGAAGCGACTGCGCATGCGCAAACGTGAATTCCTTGTAACGGCCATAACTTCTACATTTTCTATCTGATTTCAATGAAATTTTCAGGGATTGTGCGGGTTGGTGTGTAGACGGTCCCCTATGAAAATCATCACCCCCGGACTGATAGAAGCGACTGCGCATGCGCAAACGTGAATTCCTTGTAACGGCCATAACTTCTACATTTTCTATTCGATTTCAATGAAATTTTCAGGGATTGTGCGGGTTGGTGTGTAGACGGTCCCCTATGAAAATCATCACCCCCGGACTGATAGAAGCGACTGCGCATGCGCAAACGTGAATTCCTTGTAACGGCCATAACTTCTACATTTTCTATCTGATTTCAATGAAATTTTCAGGGATTGTGCGGGTTGGTGTGTAGACGGTCCCCTATGAAAATCATCACCCCCGGACTGATAGAAGCGACTGCGCATGCGCAAACGTGAATTCCTTGTAACGGCCATAACTTCTACATTTTCTATCTGATTTCAATGAAATTTTCAGGGATTGTGCGGGTTGGTGTGTAGACGGTCCCCTATGAAAATCATCACCCCCGGACTGATAGAAGCGACTGCGCATGCGCAAACGTGAATTCCTTGTAACGGCCATAACTTCTACATTTTCTATCTGATTTCAATGAAATTTTCAGGGATTGTGCGGGTTGGTGTGTAGACGGTCCCCTATGAAAATCATCACCCCCGGACTGATAGAAGCGACTGCGCATGCGCAAACGTGAATTCCTTGTAACGGCCATAACTTCTACATTTTCTATCTGATTTCAATGAAATTTTCAGGGATTGTGCGGGTTGGTGTGTAGACGGTCCCCTATGAAAATCATCACCCCCGGACTGATAGAAGCGACTGCGCATGCGCAAACGTGAATTCCTTGTAACGGCCATAACTTCTACATTTTCTATCTGATTTCAATGAAATTTTCAGGGATTGTGCGGGTTGGTGTGTAGACGGTCCCCTATGAAAATCATCACCCCCGGACTGATAGAAGCGACTGCGCATGCGCAAACGTGAATTCCTTGTAACGGCCATTACTTCTACATTTTCTATCTGATTTCAATGAAATTTTCAGGGATTGTGCGGGTTGGTGTGTAGACGGTCCCCTATGAAAATCATCACCCCCGGACTGATAGAAGCGACTGCGCATGCGCAAACGTGAATTCCTTGTAACGGCCATAACTTCTACATTTTCTATCTGATTTCAATGAAATTTTCAGGGATATTGCGGGTTAGTGTGTAGACGGTCCCCTATGAAAATCATCACCCCCGGACTGATAGAAGCGACTGCGCATGCGCAAACGTGAATTCCTTGTAACGGCCATAACTTCTACATTTTCTATCCGATTTCAATGAAATTTTCAGGGATTGTGCGGGTTGGTGTGTAGACGGTCCCCTATGAAAATCGTCACCTTCGGACTGATAGTAGCCACTGCGCATGCGCAAACGTGAATTCCTTGTAACGGCCATAGCTTCCACTTTTTCTACCCGATTTCTATGAGATTTTCAGGGATTATGCGGATTAGGTTGTAGATGGTCCCCAATCAAGATCACCACCTTCGGACTGATAGTAGCCACTGCGCATGCGCAAACGTGAATTTCCTTGTAACGTCCATAATTTCTGCATTTTCTATCCGATTTCAATGAAATTTTCAGGGATGTTACAGATTAGTATTTAGATGGTCCCCTATGAAAATCACCACCTTCGGACTGATAGTAGCCACTGCGCATGCGCAAACGTGAATTTCCTTGTAACGTCCATAATTTCTGCATTTTCTATCCGATTTCAATGAAATTTTCAGGGATGTTACAGATTAGTATTTAGATGGTCCCCTATGAAAATCACCACCCCCGGACTGATAGAAGCGACTGCGCATGCGCAAACGTGAATTCCTTGTAACGGCCATAACTTCTACATTTTCTATCTGATTTCAATGAAATTTTCAGGGATTGTGCGGGTTGGTGTGTAGACGGTCCCCTATGAAAATCATCACCCCCGGACTGATAGAAGCGACTGCGCATGCGCAAACGTGAATTCCTTGTAACGGCCATAACTTCTACATTTTCTATCTGATTTCAATGAAATTTTCAGGGATTGTGCGGGTTGGTGTGTAGACGGTCCCCTATGAAAATCATCACCCCCGGACTGATAGAAGCGACTGCGCATGCGCAAACGTGAATTCCTTGTAACGGCCATAACTTCTACATTTTCTATTCGATTTCAATGAAATTTTCAGGGATTGTGCGGGTTGGTGTGTAGACGGTCCCCTATGAAAATCATCACCCCCGGACTGATAGAAGCGACTGCGCATGCGCAAACGTGAATTCCTTGTAACGGCCATAACTTCTACATTTTCTATCTGATTTCAATGAAATTTTCAGGGATTGTGCGGGTTGGTGTGTAGACGGTCCCCTATGAAAATCATCACCCCCGGACTGATAGAAGCGACTGCGCATGCGCAAACGTGAATTCCTTGTAACGGCCATAACTTCTACATTTTCTATCTGATTTCAATGAAATTTTCAGGGATATTGCGGGTTAGTGTGTAGACGGTCCCCTATGAAAATCATCACCCCCGGACTGATAGAAGCGACTGCGCATGCGCAAACGTGAATTCCTTGTAACGGCCATAACTTCTACATTTTCTATCCGATTTCAATGAAATTTTCAGGGATTGTGCGGGTTGGTGTGTAGACGGTCCCCTATGAAAATCGTCACCTTCGGACTGATAGTAGCCACTGCGCATGCGCAAACGTGAATTCCTTGTAACGGCCATAGCTTCCACTTTTTCTACCCGATTTCTATGAGATTTTCAGGGATTATGCGGATTAGGTTGTAGATGGTCCCCAATCAAGATCACCATCTTCGGACTGATAGTAGCCACTGCGCATGCGCAAACGTGAATTTCCTTGTAACGTCCATAATTTCTGCATTTTCTATCCGATTTCAATGAAATTTTCAGGGATGTTACAGATTAGTATTTAGATGGTCCCCTATGAAAATCACCACCTTCGGACTGATAGTAGCCACTGCGCATGCGCAAACGTGAATTTCCTTGTAACGTCCATAATTTCTGCATTTTCTATCCGATTTCAATGAAATTTTCAGGGATGTTACAGATTAGTATTTAGATGGTCCCCTATGAAAATCACCACCTTCGGACTGATAGTATCCACTGCGCATGCGCAAACGTGTTTTTTCTTCTTTTTGCTTTTTCAAAATTGTTTAGCGAAATAGTTTTTCTGTTTATCCTTTCACCTTTTTTGGCAAAATAGTTTTTGGCAATACATGAATCTTTGTATGCATGTCATCATTCGCACAGTATTATCATACGTTCTAAATTTTAGTGCATTACACGGCGGTAATTTCAACGTCTCAATTTTTTTAGTTTCTTCATTTTTATCAGATTCATTCCTTACTGCATCAGGCCAACTATTCATGTCTGAGGTTAACCAGTTTGATAGAAAGTTTTATGACTTGGAGAAGAATATAAACAGTGAATCAGAAGAGAGCTCAAGACATTCAGATAGAACAATGAAATGTAAGAAACAATTGAAACTCCCAAAAATTGAGTTGGTTAAGTTTTCCGGAGACGTGAAAGGATGGCTACGTTTTTGGGGTCAATTCAAAAAGATCCACGAAGATGAGGAGCTTGCACCTGAAGACAAGTTTCACTACCTACTCCAGACAAGCTACAGTACCAGATTCTAGAGCTCGTAGTGTATTATACACTATTTTGTATTATACCACTATAATAGTGGTCAGTATCTCCGCCTGTCACGCGGGAGACCGGGGTTCGATTCCCCGCCGGGGAGCCAAAATGTCACGATCGTACTTATTTTATATTTTATACAAAACACAACTTATTTCTTGAGAGAAGAAGCGAAAGTAATTTTTATTACCAAGTGTAAAAATACAATCCTATGTTTTTGAGGATAATAATAATTTGGAGTTTCAAACACGCATAGGTACCTAGGTACCTACTAAAATTTATAAGTTGCTCAATTTTGACACTCAGTTTAAGACTTCAGGGGTTCTAGTGGGAGGGGATGACATTCAGTAGTTTAAAAAACAAAAAAAAAGTAAAAGTTAACAACCGTTTCTAAAACTAGAACACTGTTAAATTTATGAAAAACATAAGAAACATAGTATTTATAAGATGTTGTGTTTATGTTGTGTTTGTTGTTTATGTTATGTGGGTCATCCAACAAACGATCTTATTACCAATTGTTATTGAGTTTAGTTTTGTTTCCAGGGTTTTATTGTTATTTATACGCTTAAAATTTTAAAATTTATTGTTTTGTTATTGTTGAAAGCCTGATACTATTTATTTATTTTAAAAGTTTTGACAAAGTTGGAAACAGTGAGTGTATGAGTTGGTGGATACACTCTCCTCACATGTAGCTGCTTTGAGCCCTGATGAAGGAAATACATTTTCCGAAAGCTCGGTAATAACAGCTTTTGTTGGATGACCCCATTTCCGATACTTGACAGTTTATATAGTATTTATATTATATAATTTATAATATATAACTATAATTAATTATCCTCAATATCCCCTTGCTTGTAGGGTCCCCCCCCCCCCGGTCTATTCAGAGTTGTTGAAAGTTGTCTCACATGCTCTATTGGACGAATGATCACAAACACGAGTGTGGTTCGCTCGAACGATCGCTGACGGAGGTGAGCTAAATTTCACCGGATAAAACACGATATTTTTCCCTTTGTTCGAATAGAATTTCATTTCACTACGTTGCGCTTCAATAACAATATTTGAATCAAATCAATTGAGGGCACCCGCAACTTTGGAATAACAATATTTAGCTGGAAATCAGGAGACCTGCAGGCAGTGATCAAACAATTCAACGACTGGTTGATTCGGTATAGGGCAAGATAGTGCGGGTGGATACAATATGCCCAATATGATTTTGGTTTATTATTTTCAATAATGGCCCTTACGAATCGACCAAGAAAAAAATGTTAACCCCCCCCCCCCCCCTCAAAATGTGTTGGTATATGTTTCAAGGTACGTAGAATCCGAAAATCGAATTAAAAAAAAAGTTTCGTCCATCCGCCATACGCAGCACTTTTCTTAGCAACACAGGACAGATTTGGTTGAAATTTGGTATATGGGCTCCATTTGGGGTCTAGTTGTGCCCCGAAGCTTTTGGTTGATGTCAGCCACTTCTAAGGGGTGAAAAATAAGGGTTGAAATTTCCAAGACTGCCCTAGCTCGAAAACGTTCGCAACAAAGGTATTGTTTTTTCACCAATTTTAAATAGTATTGAATTTGAAATATTTTTTGAGGACACCCGGAGCTCCCTACGAGAACAACGGTTTCGTTCGATAGAACAGAATCACGAGTGTGAATCACCAAAGAGGCCTAATCTCCGTTCAAATGGTATGTGAACAAAATGCGATCGCTATTCGTTTCTTCGAGTTGTATTCAGTAACTGTTATGCTTCCATAGCAACCAGTAATCAAATTTCCCAACGGTTCGAATCGAGTGCGAAGCGTTTAATTCTTTCATATAGGTAAACATGATTGTGAAGCTAAAATATGGTTGGTAGGTATAGTAGTATAGTAGGTATAGTAGTGAAAATGGCAAAGCGGTGTTCTTTGCAGGCGAGTGATCTATACAGAACAATAATAAACCTTTGTGTAATAATTTGCAGCGTTTTCAAACTTGAATCGTTGTTCATCTACAACGTTTTTCAATAAAAAGTTTCCAAATTGATTTCCCTGTATTTCCAGTATGAAAATTTGATTACAATCCGTTCATTAATTCACCATCGACGTGTCCCTGATGAAATTGATTTTTAGACTTATGCCTCGTGGTTTGGCATCAGAATCACTGTGAGTCAGTGGAGAGGCGCGGCTGGCTAACACCCATGTATTTTTAATGCCAGCCCTGATATAACGCAAATCACTGCCGACACTCTCGTTACTTGGGGAACTAATTGGACGAACTAACGATCATAATTCTGATGTTCTCGGGTTTTCTCGTAAGGGGTCACTTTCTCATGTGTCATTGTTCGAAGGCAATGTTGAAAAAACATTCTACCAATTACTAACGTGGACAAAAAAAATACAGAGGTTTCACTCCTTAGGATATAATAACATATATATTACAATAAATTACCACCAAGGGTGTGTTTGTTTCCTTTATTATTTGGCCTTCAAATTCTAACGATCAGAATTTATACCATTCCTGGAATTGAAGGTAGTACATGAATAATCGTTATTATTATTCAACAGTTGATGTTGCTGGAATCGTAGGTAGTATGATAGTTATAAAATGTTGCTGGAATCGTAGGTAGCATAATAGTTATAAAATGTTGCTGGAATCGTAGGTAGCATAATAGTTATAAAATGTTGCTGGAATCGTAGGTAGTATGATAGTTATAAAATGTTGCTGGAATCGTAGGTAGTATAATAGTTATAAAATGTTGCTGGAATCGTAGGTAGTATGATAGTTATAAAATGTTGCTGGAATCGTAGGTAGTATAATAGTTATAAAATGTTGCTGGAATCGTAGGTAGTATGATAGTTATAAAATGTTGCTGGAATCGTAGGTAGCATAATAGTTATAAAATGTTGCTGGAATCGTAGGTAGTATGATAGTTATAAAATGTTGCTGGAATCGTAGGTAGTATGATAGTTATAAAATGTTGCTGGAATCGTAGGTAGTATAATAGTTATAAAATGTTGCTGGAATCGTAGGTAGTATGATAGTTATAAAATGTTGCTGGAATTGTAGGTAGTATAATAGTTATAAAATGTTGCTGGAATCGTAGGTAGTATAATAGTTATAAAATGTTGCTGGAATCGTAGGTAGTATGATAGTTATAAAATGTTGCTGGAATCGTAGGTAGCATAAAAGTTATAAAATGTTGCTGGAATTCTTGGTAGTATAATAGTTATAAAATGTTGCTGGAATCGTAGGTAGCATAATAGTTATAAAATGTTGCTGGAATCGTAGGTAGTATGATAGTTATAAAATGTTGCTGGAATCGTAGGTAGTATAATAGTTATAAAATGTTGCTGGAATCGTAGGTAGTATGATAGTTATAAAATGTTGCTGGAATCGTAGGTAGCATAAAAGTTATAAAATGTTGCTGGAATTCTTGGTAGTATAATAGTTATAAAATGTTGCTGGAATCGTAGGTAGTATAATAGTTATAAAATGTTGCTGGAATCGTAGGTAGTATGATAGTTATAAAATGTTGCTGGAATCGTAGGTAGTATAATAGTTATAAAATGTTGCTGGAATCGTAGGTAGTATGATAGTTATAAAATGTTGCTGGAATCGTAGGTAGCATAAAAGTTATAAAATGTTGCTGGAATTCTTGGTAGTATAATAGTTATAAAATGTTGCTGGAATCGTAGGTAGCATAATAGTTATAAAATGTTGCTGGAATCGTAGGTAGTATGATAGTTATAAAATGTTGCTGGAATCGTAGGTAGTATAATAGTTATAAAATGTTGCTGGAATCGTAGGTAGTATGATAGTTATAAAATGTTGCTGGAATCGTAGGTAGCATAAAAGTTATAAAATGTTGCTGGAATTCTTGGTAGTATAATAGTTATAAAATGTTGCTGGAATCGTAGGTAGTATAATAGTTATAAAATGTTGCTGGAATCGTAGGTAGTATGATAGTTATAAAATGTTGCTGGAATCGTAGGTAGTATAATAGTTATAAAATGTTGCTGGAATCGTAGGTAGTATGATAGTTATAAAATGTTGCTGGAATCGTAGGTAGCATAAAAGTTATAAAATGTTGCTGGAATTCTTGGTAGTATAATAGTTATAAAATGTTGCTGGAATCGTAGGTAGTATGATAGTTATAAAATGTTGCTGGAATCGTAGGTAGTATAAAAGTTATAAAATGTTGCTGGAATTCTTGGTAGTATAATAGTTATAAAATGTTGCTGGAATCGTAGGTAGTTTGATAGTTATAAAATGTTGCTGGAATTCTAGGTAGTATAACAGTTATAAAATGTTGCTGGAATCGTAGGTAGTATAATAGTTATAAAATGTTGCTGGAATTCTAGGTAGTATAACAGTTATAAAATGTTGCTGGAATCGTAGGTAGTATAATAGTTATAAAATGTTGCTGGAATTCTAGGTAGTATAACAGTTATAAAATGTTGCTGGAATCGTAGGTAGTATAATAGTTATAAAATGTTGCTGGAATTCTAGGTAGTATAACAATTATAAAATGTTGCTGGAATCGTAGGTAGTATAATAGTTATAAAATGTTGCTGGAATTCTAGGTAGTATAACAGTTATAAAATGTTGCTGGAATCGTAGGTAGTATAATAGTTATAAAATGTTGCTGGAATCGTAGGTAGTATGATAGTTATAAAATGTTGCTGGAATCGTAGGTAGTATAATAGTTATAAAATGTTGCTGGAATCGTAGGTAGTATGATAGTTATAAAATGTTGCTGGAATCGTAGGTAGCATAAAAGTTATAAAATGTTGCTGGAATTCTTGGTAGTATAATAGTTATAAAATGTTGCTGGAATCGTAGGTAGTTTGATAGTTATAAAATGTTGCTGGAATCGTAGGTAGTATAATAGTTATAAAATGTTGCTGGAATCGTAGGTAGTATCTATATACATAAAACGCCAACCGTACGTACGTACGTATGTCGCCCGAATGTGGAGGTCCAGGGTTCGATTCTAGGCCGCGACATCAAATTTTTTTTTACATACCTACAATTTTTTTGCCTGCTTTTAGCAGGCTTTTCAGCTAGTGATAGTTATAAAATGTTGCTGGAATCGTAGGTAGTATAAAAGTTATAAAATGTTGCTGGAATTCTTGGTAGTATAATAGTTATAAAATGTTGCTGGAATCGTAGGTAGTTTAATAGTTATAAAATGTTGCTGGAATTCTAGGTAGTATAACAGTTATAAAATGTTGCTGGAATCGTAGGTAGTATAATAGTTATAAAATGTTGCTGGAATTGTAGGTAGTATAATAGTTATAAAATGTTGCTGTAATTGTAGGAAGTATAATAGTTATAAAATGTTGCTGGAATTGTAGGTAGTATAATAGTTATAAAATGTTGCTGGAATTGTAGGTAGTATAATAGTTATAAAATGTTGCTGGAATTGTAGGTAGTATAATAGTTATAAAATGTTGCTGTAATTGTAGGAAGTATAATAGTTATAAAATGTTGCTGGAATTGTTGGTAGTATAATAGTTATAAAATGTTGCTGGAATTGTAAGTAGTATAATATTATAAAATGTTGCTGGAATTGTTGGTAGTATAATAGTTATAAAATGTTGCTGGAATCGTAGGTAGTATAATAGTTATGCTACATTGCTGGAATTGAACAATGTTGCTAGAATTGAAGGTAGATTGTAGATTGTAGATTGTACCTGAATCTGCGGATCAGGGTGAGGGGAGCCCAAAAGCACTGAAGCCTGGTGGCTTATTGTGCTTCTCCCCAGATTCTATTGTCTAGTCAAACAGTCCCAGCCCTTTAGTAAGGGCCAGTAGTGGTTTGGCTAGATTAGTGCAGGGGAATGCCTCCATGGGTGTGGGTGACCCAAAGAGTTGGAACCTGCGGGTTGATAGAGCTAGGCAATCAAAAATTATGTGGGAGGCCTTTTCTTCAGCCTCACCGCATAGCCTGCATAGGGTTGTATCTTGCGTCACCCCTATGCGATTAAGGTGGAATCGGAGTGGGGTGAAGCCTGTTACCAGACCAACCACTAGCCTGACTTCCCTGCGGCTTAGCCGCAGCAGCTCCTCAGAGGCGCTGGGGTTAGGTTTGGCCACCATGCGCTTGCTTAGAGCATGTCCTCCTAGGTTTGACCATCTTCTTGTGGTTTGGTTTGTGACCCACCGATTTATGGTCGCCCTGAAGGAGGATTTGGGAATGCCGACGGCCGGCTCCGGACCAATGAACGGAGTCAGTGAGCCTTTTCTGGCCAGCGCATCAGCATTCTCGTTTCCCATTACCCCACTATGCCCCGCCACCCACTCCAGGGAAACCCTGTTGCGTTGTGACAGGGAGCAGAGGTTATGGTAACAGTCCCACACTAACTTAGAGTTAATGGTGGAAGCTGCCAAGGCCTTGATCGCAGCCTGGCTGTCCGAGAGAATGCGGATGTGTACACCATTGTGTCCCCTCCGCAGACTCTCCCCAGCGCAGACATCGATTGCAAGTACCTCGGCTTGAAAAACTGAGGCAAACGCTCCCAGAGGAGCTGAGTGGCTCCATCCAGAGTTTGCCCCATAAATTCCAATCCCTGTCCCATTCCCCATTTTGGATCCATCTGTATACCAGAACAGGTCGTTGGAACAGCATTGAAAGACTCGCCGCCCCTCTGTCGTTATGATCGATTTGAAGGGGTGTGTTTCAGCGTAAGTTCTGGGCATAATGTCTGCTACCATGTCAAGCATGGGTTCGCATAGAAGACCCAGGATTTTGGAGTGGCCGTGGATATGTGACTCTCTCCACGTCCTGTTCCATTTCTGCCTCAAGGCCGCCATGGCAGCCTCTCCTTTTATGAAGATATCGAGGGGGGGGAGCCCCAGGAGTATCTCTAAAATGTTGCTGGAATTGTAAGTAGTATAATATTATAAAATGTTGCTGGAATTGTTGGTAGTATAATAGTTATAAAATGTTGCTGGAATCGTAGGTAGTATAATAGTTATGCTACATTGCTGGAATTGAACAATGTTGCTAGAATTGAAGGTAGTATAATCGTTATTATTATCCAACAGTTAATGTTGCTGGAATTGTAGGTAGTATGGTCGTTATTATTATTTAACAGTTAATGTTGCCCTCCAATGGAGAATCCACTCCCCCACTACCAAATTTCACGAAGGTGTCACACTCGTATCAAAATCTTATTTCGACCATCAAAAATACAATTAATCATTCCGATACCTACTAATGGTTTACAACTTCTCAGATTTTTCCGAATTGGTTTCACGACGATAGAGCTCCCCTAATTTATCAAGGTTCCGGAAAGGTTCTGGGATTGACGGGAAGGCAAATTTATTACGAGGCCCATTTCCTCCGGAGCGATGAGGGTGACCTGGCACTCCTCACCTTGATTCGTATGTTTCTCTGTGGATTTACTGAGATGAGATATTTTGAGAAATTTGTTTCAATCGGAAGTTTCACAAATTTTGTGGGGTTAGCTCTACAAACTTATATCATCACCAGTACTGCAAAAACGAATAATACCATTCTGAATGTTGACTAATGTTCACGAGAACCCGAAAACTAGATGTATCTGTAAACTCTACGGCTCGAAATAACGACATAACAAAAATGATATTGTTAGGGTTTCAAAACTTTATTGGCCAACAGCTCAACCGATAATCAACAAAATCGGTAGTACTTTTAACCCTTAATTTCTCACTTTTTCAAAAAAATTGTTTTATCGGATTTTCAAAACTAAATTTAGATTTATTTTGACAAATCTACAGAATATTTGAGCAGAAGTTATCTCAAAGGCCCTATCATAGTCGGTCAGCTCAAGAATGTTCTTACCAAGGGCCTCACTAGCGCTACCAGCGTCAGTAGAATCTGACTACAAACCCAATTTTGTTGGAGTAGAAGAAGGTAACTTGGCTACCTTGGTAGGACGTGGGGGTCTGTGATGTCTCATAAAATACAGAAACAAGGGACAAGGTTCACTTCTGTGCTCCCGTGGCGCCATCTCTGACGAGGAAACCCAACTAATAACCTACAAGGTGAGAAATGAGGGTAGAAACTAAGGCCTCAAAGGCCTTATTATAGAAAACTCGAGAATTATTTTGCTTTTTCTTTGAGTTAAAATGTTTTTATTGTTACATTTTACACAATTGATAGTTGGTGTACCAATAAAGCCAATGTCTACAGTTTTGGCTTAAAAGTGGATTAACTGTTGCAGGTAAAATTCGGACTTCCAAAAAGATACCTCGGGATAATATTATTAAGGGTTAACACAATGTTGGGCATGGCAAACATAGGATAACATAACAATGTTGATATCGTTGCTGTATTACAATTTTATTGGCCTAACGGCTCAACCGAAGCTCATTAAATTTGGTACTTTTAACAGAATGTTTACCGGAAGGAAAACAATGTGAAATAGGCTATTTGTGCGCAACTTTCAAACTGCTGAGCTAATTTCGAAGGGAAGTTTTGCATCATGCTCATCACCCTTTTGAATGAAGGATCCCAATGTCAAAATCGATGTTTACCCACCCTTTGCCCAGGAAATGGTTTGTTTTGACTGGTTGCAATTGGAAACTAGATAGTACCAAAGAGCTCAACCGATCATCACCACACGTATTCCACATATTCACTGTGATATTCATATGATATTTTACAACATAGTGCTCAGCTCAACTTTGAATTGGTCGTTCCCATTTTTGGGAAATTTTGGCATCGTGCTTATCACCCCCTTCGATTAAAAACTCCAGAGTCAAAATAAAATGTGAACTTTTTAAATAAATAATTTCTTTGATTTTCAAATTTTTGAAATTTGTTTTTCAATTTTAATTTTTCATTTTTTTTTAATTTTTCACTTTTAATGTTTCATTTTTTAATTTTTCACTTTGTCACTTGCCTATTGCCCGAGAAATAAGTGAAACCTGCCCTGAACCAATAGAAGAAAGGTCTAACTCGACTGTTTTCAATTTTACAAGGAAACAATTTTAATACAATTTTTTTCTTGGGTGTGAGGGTATTCAATAGTTATAACAAAATTTGAAAAATTTCGAAAGTTGTTGCAAAATAAATTAATAAATAAACATTGTTAGCACTCAACATACTGAGAAAAACGGGCTGAGTAGGCATATCTGGTTAGTCCCCCTACGTTTCCTCGTATTCCCACCATAGAACAGTCAAAATGAAGTCAAATCGGACCCCCGCAGGAAAGCTTTAAGGGGGTTTCTGATTTCTTCGATTCCTTATGTTTTTTGGGGTGTTGAATCCGTATCTGAGGTTTGCCACCTAAATTTCGTGACAGAACATTGAAAAAAATTAAAATAACTCAAAATGCATAAAAAGACGAAATTTATAATGAAATACGATAATTCATTAAAATACATAATTCAGATCAACTTTTGGCGAAAACTTGTATATGCGAAATGAAAGGAAGTTGAATTTGCTACAAATTTCATTTCGTACGTTTTTTTGTTAGACGAACCGTTTAGGCCCCTGGTTAAAGCGCTGGTTAAAAATATGTGTATTTTCGCTGTCACCGAGAAAATAACCTTTTTCACTCAATAACCGTAATAAGTACATAACTAGTTGAAATAAATTAAAGGTTTATTTGTGAATTTGTATTAATAGGTATTATGCTATCTCTAGTAATTATGTAATCTATGACTGTAATCGTGTTCTGGAGCATGTGTGTGCTGATGTACACTCGGGTGCAGGTACATTCATTTTGCTTATACAAGTTTTTTGTCAAAAGTTGTTCGTGTTTGAGCTATAGGCAAAAAACCACCAGTATATCACTTTTTTCGCCTGTTTTGAATTTTTTTCAATGTTCCGTCACCAAATTTTGGTGCCAAATCTCAGATTCAGTCAGCACCCCAAAAAACATAAGGAATCGACGAAATTAGAAACTCCCTAGAACTTTCCAGTAAAAAACACATTTTGACTGGGCTGCTACAGAACTGAATCAGTTCTAATCAGCCTACTTCTGTTTTCGAATTAGCCCGTCTTATCAGTTCTTCCTAAATCCAACAAATTCGGTATCTTTATCACGAATACTAACGGGAAGGAGGCGAGCTACAAGAGAACGACAATCCTGAGAAACAACAAAACCCGTAAAATTGCAAATCACAACCACTTGCATAAGCAAGCTCAGCGTTCACTTGAATGAGCGAGGTGGTATTTTCATACTCCAAGAGGTGTAGCAAATCAGGGTACTTCACTGGTGTCATAATATTTATCATCATTCCGCTGTTAGGTACTCGAATACCATGTGTTTACTTCACAACCCAATTTGTGATTCCGATTGCTATATTACTCATTTCAATATGTCGAGTTCTTTATTCGATTAAAGCCTTAAGTTTCAATATGTGAGAACCCTTTCTCATCACCGCATCACCTTTTTAGTTATCGGAACCCCCCTCATATAGTATATCATTTTAAAGCTTACAATCAGAACTTTAATTTGACTATACACAAATGGTCCTCCATCGACTCAGTCGGAAGTCACAGGGCCAGAAGAGTCCCGAAAACGGGACCCACGTTTTTCAACTTCATTCACAAATTTTCGATACTTCTAACAAAGCAAAAAGAAATCTGTTTGAAACGGGACCACCACGGATACTGGTAGAACAAATTTCAAAAAGAACCAGACAGATTGGTACCAGAATAAAGAAATGCAAGCGACTTGGACAAAAAAAAAAAAAAAAAAAAAAAAAAATCGTCGTCCCACGACATCCCGAATTGAGTACCTCCTCTTTCGCGCGCCTTCGACGCGTTGAAGTCGGTGGTATTTTCATACTCCAAGAGGTGGAGCAAATCAGGGTACTTCACTGGTGTCATGATATTTATCATCATTCCGCTGTTAGGTACTCGAATACCATGTGTTTACTTCACAACCCAATTTGTGATTCCGATTGCTATATTACTCATTTCAATATGTCGAGTTCTTTATTCGATTAAAGCCTTAAGTTTGCGAAGGTTTATTCATTACAATTTAATCGAATAAAGAACTTGGATAAGCTCTATCGGCCAGAACGCTTCTCTACGGACCTGGACAATCCAACGGCCCAACGCGAGTGGATGCATTGGTTACGAACTTTTGAAAACTTCATAAGCAAAGCTGAGGTTGAAGACGATGACCGCCTAAAGGTACTCTCTAATTTCCTTTCTTCGAACGTCTTTGAGTTCATCAATGACTGTGATTCTTTTGAAGCAGCTATAGCTATCTTAGGTTCGCTATAGGGTAAAGGCACCAGTAGTAGACATCAATCCAGTAGTAGACACATGGGACTTTAACTTGATAAGAGTTAGAACCATCAGAACAATTTGAATTTGGCGCCATTTTAAACTTTAGCTTCTACTGTGCTGCCACTAGAATGGTGAAGCAGATCAAGCCGGCAGTGAAAAGGTTAGAGCTGATAAGTTTGCAGTCTCATCCAAGGCCGTTCCCTTATCGAAACAGCTAAGGAGGTGAGTTTGATTTTCGTAAATTATTCTTTTATTTTTACAAGATCTTTCACAACTTTTGTTTCTAAAGTATATTGTAAGCTCCAGGTCTAGTTAATTAAATTGATTAGCTGAGGGCTCTGATTTATGATCTGAAATTTAAAACTAGAGTTCTGTTGGAAACCAACCCAAAAATAGGTTGAGAGGCTATTCTGACATAAGTAAGGTAATGCTCTAATAAAAATGAAATGAAGTTAAATTTAGATAATTACCTGGTAGGTGGTTGTAGCGGCTCGAAGGTACGTAATATTTTCTAAGATCAAAATAAAACCTGAAGGGCCTAACTACTGTGAGATCACTGAGTGTGTCTCGGTCTGAAGGACTTACGATGTTGTTCCTGAAGGGAATATTAAATACACGATAAATGTGCAATGCACGAAATGAGTATAGTGCACGAAAGTGTAATTGTGCACGAGGTGAAGCCAAGTGCACGAAATTTGTAGCTGTGCACGAACTCTAAAGTGGTGCACGTTCAACCTGTCTGATTACGGAATTTAGGTAGATTAAAAGAGAAATGCAATTTTACAACTAATAGGAACTTTAATGACTTTAAATGTTGCAAAGGTGACTCGAAACAAACATGTACATGTGAAATTATATATGAAAATAAAATGCTTATAATCAAACAGGGCGTTATTCTTACTCCTCCTTTCTTACTTTGAATTTAGACAATTTCAATTACGACTTTACAATACAAAATAGTTTTCTTTTACTCTACTGACTCGACTCGAAATGCTTATACTTTCTCAAACGACTAACTTTACACAATTTGAACACCTAACAAATTGGCCAATTGAATTAGGTTTAGTTTTTGCACTCACATCGTCGGGGCCCGAAGGAAATCCTGGATGGTGTTGTGAAGAGAAGATCTGGGAACGTTCAACTGGAGATCCAAGGTCTTTTCCAGCTGAAGGCGACAAGGGGATAGGCTCAACAAGACTCGTGGGTATGGTAACTCGCTGCGGACTTGAATTGAGGGGAATTTAAGTTGAAAGCTTCAGAGAAGGGAAACGATAAACGTTCAACTGGGGGCTGGGGGAGTGGGTTGATAGCATCAAAGGTTCGCGTCAAAGACAGACAGGGTAATGGCCGCCCCACGCCGCTACATTCGGATTTCATGAGAGGTGTCCCCACCCTCAGGCTCCAGGCATCCAGCAGGGTGAGCATGGCCGGCCGTCATTGGTGGAAAGTGACGTCAGTACGCCTTGAGCGCTTCTGGTGGTGGACGCCGTAGTTGGTGGTTGGCGTCCGGGAGCGGGGATGGTTCTAGCCCGCCCCCTCTGGTCCCACTGCAGGAAGGGAGGGTGATGGAGTTCCCTCAGCCCCTATCACTCTTGAATTTCATCCGTGAGCTGGGGCTCACAATATTGTACACAATTAACTCACTAGGTATCGTGTATTTTTGTGTTTTTATGTGTTAGTTTTGTTTGAATGAGCAAAAAACGAACTGTCTACTACTGGGATATTGATAATGCCTCTTGTTCCAGTAGTAGACAAAAGTGTCTACTACTAGAAAATTCATCTTCTTTTTAGTAAAGATTGAATATTATTCATAGTTCAATTCTAAACATGAGGGTTTTCTAATTTTTGCCAGGAAATGTCTTGTTCCAGTAGTATACAGGGGTGTCTACTTGTGGACCACGAATATGTCTACTACTGGAACAAGAAATTCTTGTGTCTCCCTAAGGCATTTCTTTCATCCAAAGCTTCTCAATAAGGAAAATAATTTTATCAAATTCATTTGTTTATTAGGTATACCACCATGCCGCCTGTGAAAGGAAAGATGTGGAGTTATTCCCAGGAAGCACTTCGAGCAGCAGTAGCTGTATTAGTATTTTTATGAACCAAAAGTTCCTACTAAAAGTTACCTACCTACCTACGTAGGTACTTGTGTTGAGTTCCTAATTTCCAGTTTTGAGTTCATTTTATATTTTAGTGAATAAAATGTTTTATTATAAATATTTTATGAAGTTTTCGTTGGGTAAAATTACCTATCTAGTGCCTTAAGATGGTTGTGCAACTTTTTTTTTTTACGTAACAATTGGTACTTAAGTTATTGTGATAATAGGTGCTATAAAACTTTTTTTGTATTGTTCCTGTTCAAAATTTATTTAGGTTTCTAAGCATTTTAGTGTTTGTAAGCACCAAACAAAGAAGACTGCATGTGAATGAGATAAAAATAAGACTAAAACAGTTTTGTATTCTTTTTACCTATCTAGTTCAAGTTCCTATAAAAAATAAATTGTTTTGTATTTTTGAAGTTTTGTACTTTTTTAAATCTAAGTTCCTTTGTCAAAACCGCGAATATGGGTGCATATTTGATCAGAAATACGTAAAATATATTAATTTAATGAAGTGTCAACTACTGGTGTGTTTCCTTGTCTACTACTGGCACACTAGTGTCTACTGTTGGTGGAAGAACTTGTTCTCCAAAATTATCAAAAAACGACCTAAATGTTAATGATTGAGTTATTTTAGGAAGAATTTAGGTCAAATAAGAGTGCTGTTGGACAAATATAGCAAAAAAGGGAAATTTATTGGAAATTAGTGAACTACATCTAAAATTACTGGAGGAGTCTCACAATAGTGTCTACTACTGGTGCCTTTACCCTACATAAAAAAGAAAAATGTCATTTTTGCGAGACACCTACTAGCTACCCGGAAGCAACTCCCTTCTGAAACAATTAGTCAATATCTTGTAGCTCTTAAGACCCTCGGCAAAGATTGTGAATTCCAAGCTGTTGAGGAAGTCGACTTGATAGAAGCTAACCCTGAATATGCTCTAATACGCAGACCTGATGGGAAATAATAGACCGTATCACTCAAGCACCTTGCACCTGTTGGAAACAGATCTATTTCTGGTCATCAAGATCCAAACGACTTGCAACAGGATCCCAGGCCGGAAAATAATCCTCCAACCTCATTTCAACAAGTGCCTATAACAGAAGATATTCCTGTTACCGTAAAACGGGTGAACTATGTGCCAGGGGGGGGGTAAACATGTGCCACTTGTGTTTTGTGACCAGAAATGGCCTCTAGCGGCCGAAAGAGGAAGTTTCATGTTCAGTAAAAATTCACAGGGGTCGTGGGGGGTTGTAGAATACAAAATCGAAGTGGAAGAACCTCGTGTCTCTTCACCCCTCGATATCAGAAATCCTCATCAGAAAGTTGGTTTTCGGTGATCTGACGTGTGACCATAATATGGTGACAAATATTATTTGTCTCATCTGGTGAGACCTGAAGACATTGACTCCTGATCTCGGTAATTATAAATCATGTAGTACATATCCCTAGCAACAAATTAAGCCCATTACCATTTCTAAATAATATGTTTTGTTGGGGAGATGTTCGATGTTATCAAAAACTCGGAACTTTGGGGTACATCTATGTGCCACATGATTATTGTCAGTTTTTGCCAGAAATAGCTACCTATGTGTTTTTTCATTGTTTATTGATGCATCATCACTGTTTTGGACGTGGCTAGCTGCTCCAGACATCGTCTGGTATCGCCAGCATCAGATTAAAAAAAAAAATCCTCCGAAGAAAATGTCCGAAAATTTATTTCAAGTTTCATGGTAAAATTCTATCCCATTCCTATTCTAAAACTATTCTGATTCCTAAGTAACTTCATTTTAATGCATATTTTTTGAGATACCTTTTCATACCTGTTTTCATATTTTTTATAGTACGTTCCTCATTCTATGTCATTTAGGGACCAAACTTAAGTTCCTCGTTTTAAGTCATTAGGGACTGTAAGTGTCAAATTGCCAAAGTGCCTTTGTCCTTGTTAATTCCATTTGGTCCAAATAAAAGCTTTTGTTAGAATTAGTGTGGATTAATGTTTTCAATGCCTTTCAATAGAAACCACCAGTTGGTCAATAGAAACCAACTTCTAAATACATGAAAATTGGATAGAACAATTTTTTCTACAGTTAAAAGAAGGTGAAGGCCCAAAGATGAGATGCCTAGGTACAACAATGTTCCAGATTGAATTTTTGGTTTATTATTTTCAATAATGAACCTTTGGAATCGACCAAGAAAAAAAAATTTTAACACCCCCTCAAAATTTGATGGTTTACGTTTCAAGGTACGTAGAATCCAAAAATCGAATAAAAATTTGGCCGTCCGTCCGCCGTACGCCGTACGCCGTACGCGGCACTTTTGCCACTTAGCATTGACCGATTTTGATGAAATTTGGTATGTAGGCTCCATTTGGGGTCTAGTTGTGCCCCGAAGCTTTTGGTTGATGTAGGTCACTCCTAAGGGTTCCAAAATCAATTTTGAAATTTTGAAAACGCTCTAACTCAAAAAATTTCGATATAAAGGTATTGTTTTTCCTTCAATTTAAGATTCTATAGAATTTTTAGAATTTTTTGAGACCACGCGGAGCTCTGTAGGACAAACCGTTCGCTCACTACGAAAATTTAAGTGTTTATATTGAAATATATATATATATAAATCAAAACACGAGTGTGAATCGCAAAAGAGGCCTAATCTCCGTTCAAATTAGAGCTGACCGAAATGCAATCGATGGTTGGTGATTTTGATTTTTTTTTGATTTTTTTTTTGATTTTTTTTTTTGATTTTTTTTTTTTTTTTTTTCTTCTTCTTCTTTTCATATTGGATTGTTGGTGATTTTGTAGACGAGTGATCTATATAGAAAATAATAAACCATTGTGTAATAATTTGCAGCGTTTTTAATGTGTTTTAGAGCCAGGAGATTGGGTGGACCATAGTTGTACCTCCCATGGGTACAACAATGTGCCACGAAGAAAAAAATCCCCCACCTCACCTATTCATCATAGATTTTTTTCCAAAGCAGAATTTGAAAGCTGAGATGTGTAGGTATGTTGGCTAAAATCCGCAAGGGGTTAGCATTTTTTCCCCGGAGTTATTAAACAAAAACCTTAAAAAGTGGCACATAGTTGACCCGTTTTACGGTACTCCAAATTGTCCTACCCCGACTCCAGAAGCAATACCATCTCCACCTTCTTCACCTTTGGCCCCGGCTAACTCTGACACCATACCAACTGATGTAAGAAGATCTTCAAGACCGAGAAAACCCCCAGCTTACCTCGAGGACTATCATTTAAATTGAGAGGGGGAGAATGTCATGATATTTATTATCATTCCGTTTTTAGGTACTCGAATACCATGTGTTTACTGTAGAGTTTTGTTAGTGGGCTTTTTCTCATGAACACATTTGACAAACCTGTCATCATTTCTCCTGCTGTCTTCGAGCTGCGAACGTATTCAATAAATTTGTCGCTGAGACTCTGAATGATGACGCATCTGGCTTTCGCATCGTTCTTTTCGTGAACTCTTGGGCGGAGAATTTTTCAATTTCTTCCTCCGTGATTGTTAGAGTGTTTCTCAAGGATCGTTTCGACTCTGAATTTCCAGGTTGAGAAATTTGCTTCAGTTAATTGAGGTAACACAAGTCCGGTTCCAGCAGAAAATATGGATTTGGCCATCATGTATTTTTGATTGACCTAACCTCTGCTTCAAGTATCTTTCCCGACCTACCTCACACGTGGGTCACTAAAAAAATGGGATTCACACGCGATCCGCGACTTTTACACTCAAATTTCAATTTATAGGCGCAAGAAACATAAAAAGGGCACATAACCTGATGAGATTAGCAGAGTATATGAACAAATAATTTGGAATAAAGGGCTAAATAATAGAGAGGCGAACTGGCTACATGATTGAGATAGAACTGATTTTATTCAGGCATCCAGGAGCAGGTGTACCAACACAAAGATAGATATTTCACATTTACTTCACAACCCAATTTGTGATTCCGATTGCTATATTACTCATTTCAATATGTCAAGTTCTTTATTCGATTAAAGCCTAAAGTTTGCGAGGGTTTATTCATTACAACTGGGTTTTACGAAAGATCTTTCTAACTATGTGGAGGGCCTCAGATGAAACGCAAAACTCTTACTCCGTCTCTCCTCCGCTGCAGCGTACAGTTATGAGATTAGCAGAGTATATGAACAAATAATTTGGAATAAAGGGCTAAATAATAGAGAGGCGAACTGGCTACATGATTGAGATAGAACTGATTTTATTCAGGCATCCAGGAGCAGGTGTACCAACACAAAGATAGATATTTCACATTTACTTCACAACCCAATTTGTGATTCCGATTGCTATATTACTCATTTCAATATGTCAAGTTCTTTATTCGATTAAAGCCTCAAGTTTGCGAGGGTTTATTCATTACAACTGGGTTTTACGAAAGATCTTTCTAACTATGTGGAGGGCCTCAGATGAAACGCAAAACTCTTACTCCGTCTCTCCTCCGCTGCAGCGTACAGGTATTCATCCATGGAAAAATAATATACAAAAAGTGTGTAATAAAAGTCGTATAGTTTCCAGGCTTATACGTAGAGGGAGATGGTGAGGTATTTTTATTGAAGATTATTTGAAAGAATGAACTCACCAACTCTATTCTGACGGAAACAAAATTCCTCCGAGCAACGTAATAAAGATCCTTTTACTACCGCAGGGGTTTCGGATTTTCCAAATAAATTGAGTTTCCCCCTCTTCTTGAGAGGCTCAAGTAAAGAAAATTGTTTGCCTTTGAGACGCAGGGATAAAGCTCTATATGAAGTCACGATTAAATTGAGTAGATCCTCAGCCAGGTACACCCACCTGATTTGTATTTTTCGTCGAAAGCAATTTCATCAAGCAGTGACAGATGATGTCTTGGGGAACTGCACCTTTCGCACCTAAAGAGACCGTTTCCGATCTCACAACGTTGATGATAAATAAATAAAAATCTTCAGCCAAGTTGAGAGGGCATCTTCCTCATAAATTATGCACAGTCATATACAGGGTGTAAGCCTAACTGGTCTGCCATATGGTACCAGTCGATTCTACAACTAATTTGCAACAAAAAATGTCCCTTAGCGATTTATTTTTAACCCTTCTTTTTCGAGTTATTTTAACTTTAAACTTTTTTTTCGTGATTTTGACCTTATGTCATTAAATTGGTCATAACTCCGTTAATTAGCTGTGTAAATTACAATTTGAGCATACCGTTGGAAAGAGCATTAAATTTCCTATCGGATAGATGCCTTAACTTTTTTTTTGAGTCAAGGTTTGAGACATGAAAACGTCCTCTAAAAAGAGAATTTTACGTAATTTTGGAAACCTCGCATTCTTTCAATCTCGAATTGAACTACGAGAACCCATACTTTTTCAAGATGCAAGAACAGTAAAAACTGCGCCAGAATTTCAGCTTTCCAACGGTATAATCAAAACATATTCTACAACCGAATTTAGGGGAGAACTTTGTGTTTGAACGCGGAAAAACGTGCATTTTTTCAACGAAATCAGCGCTCTGGCCTCCTGTTTCCGGAGGCCTCGCGGTCACTGCGGCGCCCCCTCACCCACTGCTATCGTCCGACCCCTCAGATCGACTAGGCGGAGCGCCGATTTCGTTGAAAAAATGCACGTTTTTCCGCGTTCAAACCCGAATTTCTCCCCTAAATACGGTTGTAGAATATGTTTTGACTATACCATTGGAAAGCTGAGATTTTGGCGCAGTTTTCACTGTACTTGCATCTTGAAAAAGTATGGGTTCTCGTAGTTCAATTTGAGATTGAAAGAATGCGAGGTTTCCAAAATTACGTAAAATTCTCTTTTTAGAGGACGTTTTCATGTCTCAAACCTTGACTCAAAAAAAAGTTAAGGCATCTATCCGATAGGAAATTTAATGCTCTTTCCAACGGTATGCTCAAATTGTAATTTACACAGCTAATTAACGGAGTTATGACCAATTTAATGACATAAGGTCAAAATCACGAAAAAAAAGTTTAAAGTTAAAATAACTCGAAAACGAAGGGTTTAAAAATAAATCGCTAAGGGACATTTTTTGTTGCAAATTAGTTGTAGAATTGACTGATACCTATGGCAGACCAGTTAGGCTTACACCCTGTATAGCATTAGTAAACTGAATTAATCCTTTCGCAAAATGAATTAAACCTTTCGCAATTAGAATTAAACCTTTCGCATACTGAATTAAACTTTTCGCAATAAACAAACAATTTAATAAATTTTTAATAAACAAAAATAATTATAAATAAACACGTTACACTATCCATAGATAAATCAATGTTCTTAAGTAAACTATCACATGAATAGTCCGATTTTTCAAGAAAGGGGAAGGCCAGTGGAGGGGTTGGCCTGCAACAGGAAGTACGAGATTCATGTCCATTTTCAACGGGATTTTCAAGGAATTCGACCGTCCCTCCTTCGAGCGTTCAGCAATACTCAGCAATAGGTACTCACTGAAGTAATATTTGAATCGCTGTCGCACATTACCACAACAATGTTCCTCACTAAACCAAAAAAAGAGACGAACGACCTACGAACACTTTTATGACGAGAATGTTGACGGGAAGGGAAGGGTGACTCTACACAGTGAAGGTGAATGAAATTTTGCCAGTCCACAGCGGAGTAATTGACCATCCACAGATAAGGTATTGTTTTGGGGACTTCACTCCCTCTTATGTCCTCTGATCATGTTCGGTGCAGTGGATTAATTTTATGAAAGGTTCACTTGTGATTGGGAAAGGTTTAATTCAGTTTGCGAAAGGTTTATTTCTAATTGTGAAAGGTTTAATTCAGTTTGCAAAAAGTTTAAATCAAATTGCGAAAAGTTTAATTCAGTTTGCGAAAGGATTAATTCAGTTTGCTAAAGGTTTAATTCAGTTTGCTAATGCTATAAAATTCTTCGAAAAAGAATTTCAGAACACCCGCTACATTTCCTCCAATGTTAAGGTTGGTCCATTTGGTTTATTTTCAATAATAAACCTTTGGAATCGACCAAAAATGGTTACACATACGTGATGGTTCACGTTTCAAGATATGTAGAATCCAAAAATCGAATAAGAAATTTTCCGTCCGTCCGCCTTACTTTCCTCAGTTCCCATGGACCGATTTTGTAAAATTTGGAGTAAGTATGGGCTCCATTCGGGGTCTGGTTGTACCTCAAAATTTAGATATAGTCAGTCACTTCTAAGAGGAAAAACGCTGCAAATTATTACACAATGGTTTATTATTGCTTCCGAGTCTACCAAGGTAGCGGAAGCTTTGTTTTCACTTTTCAAGGACGAAAAAAAAAAGTTCTCCAAAATCAAAATTTCCACTTTTTTAGACCTTTCTGAACAATTTTGGTTCCGTGTCTGTGTGTCTGTCTGTCTGTCTGTGTGTCTGTCATGAATTCCTTGTAACGCGCATAACTATACGAAGTTATTGTCCGATTTCTATGAAATTTTCAGAGATCGTGCGGGTTGGTGTGTAGACGGTCCCCTATGAAAATCATCATCCCCGGACTAATAGAAGCGACTGCGCATGCGCAAACGTGAATTTCCTTGTAACGGCCATAACTTCCACAGTTTCCACCTGATTTCGATGAAATTTTCAGGGATTATGTGGATTAGGTTGTAGATGGTCCCCTATGAAAATCATCATCCCCGGACTGATAGAAGTGACTGCGCATGCGCAAACGTGAATTCCTTGTAACAGCCATAACTTCAACTGTCCTCCAGGGGTCGCGGGTTCGAATCCCTGCCGAGGCTAAGTATTTTTTTGATCCAAACACATACATCTACTCACTTAATTTTTCATCCGAATTTGATGAATTTTCCAAGATTGTCTTCTAGGTTGATTCTGGATTGGTGTTTTGAGATTAACTACTATGCATCTGATCATCTATATAATCGGGTTATGGATACGAGGAAGCTATGTGCCACACCCACTTGGCAGACGTTTTTTTCTATAATGATCACTCGTCTGCGAAGCAACTAACCATCCAACATGAAGAAAAACATCGATCCCATTTCGGTCAGCTAACATTTGAACGGAGATTAGGCCTCTTTTGCGATCCACACTCGTGTTTCTGATTTATCGTACGTAAAACCTTTAAATTCCCGTAGCGAGCGAACGGTTTGTCCTACAGGGCTCCGCGTGGTCTTGAAAAATTCTATAGAATCTCAAATTATAGGGAAAAAAATACCTTTATATCAAAATCTTTTGAGTTAGGGCGTTTTCAAAATTTCGAAATTTATTTTGGAACCCTTAGAAGTGACCTACATCAACCAAAATCTTCGTGGCACAACTAGACCCCAAATTTCATCAAAATCGGTCAATGCTAAGTGGCAAAAGTGCCGCGTACGGCGGACGAACGGCCACATTTTTATTCGATTTTTGGATTCTACGTACCTTGAAACGTAAACCATCAAATTTTGTTGGGGTGTTAAAATTTTTTTTTCTTGGTCGATTCCAAAGGTTCATTTTTCAAAATAATAAACCAAAAATAGGGGTTGTAATTTTCAAATCGCACATGCTCGATATAACTATTAGGGGTTGGACTCATGAAGAATCAGAAACACGAATGTGAAGAGCAAAAGAGGCCTGATCTCATTTCAAATGTTAGCTGACCAACATGCGATTGTTGTTCGCTTTCAAGAATCATGATTGAACATTTCAAGTTGAAAGAAACTTTAGAGTACAAATAGAGTTTTAAAAGGTACCTAGCAGGTAGCAGCTACAAAAAATTCAGTTCCAAACTGATAAGCTCAGGCGAATTGACAAGAGTGAACACTCACTATGCGATTGCCTACTCAGTTTTGCATCCTTAGCAACCAGTAATCAAATTTCCTAATGAAGGCACCCACAACCTACAGATGGGTATCGTAACAAAAGTATCGATATACAGGGTGTCCCACGAAACGAAGACCCCCCCTCTAAAACCGTTATTTCAGTGGTAAAATTAAATTTTTTTTTTGAATCCGCATGTTTTTTTCCAAGGACCTCAAATATGACCACGTTGCGCATTGCGCATATCGTGCGCAATGCACACCAACTTCGTTTTTTCAAATGAGACCCCCCTTTCTTACTGCAGATTTGGATTCTACGCAAAATTTCATGAATTTTTCACTCCTCACAATTTTTGTTTCAGACCCAGCCAGCACAAGAGGCGTCCAAAGTTGCGCAATCGTGAATTTGCGCAATTTGGAATATTTTTGGTTAGGCCAAGTGTGGCACATGACTTAGCGCTATTTTTCAACGCTGATTCACGTGGTGACGTCTGTTTTTCGATTGGTTAAGGTTCTAGTGCAATTCTTGAAGAAAATTAGGTTGAAATTCCCGTTTATGCTGTATTTTCTTCCCCTCCACTCTGTGGGAACTGGATATGGTTGAGTTAGATTGATCACGTGAAGGTGCTAACACAGAAAGAATACGACTGAATGAATCCAGTGGATAAGTGGGCAAGATGTTCTCTTTCCTGTTTTCATGATTGGGCAAAGTTGAAAGGGCTGTTGTTAGATATAAGAAGTGATTTGATAAACACTAGCCGTTATCAAATCTAAAGCTTTGTATTGTCAACTTACTAATCACAACAAAAGGCATTTTTTAAAAGGCGATTTTATTTCTTTCAACTCCACCATATCCAGTCGCCCAGAGAGTGGAGGGGAAGGAAATACAGCATAAACGGGAATTTCAACCTAATTTTCTTCAAGAATTGCACTAGAACCCTAACCAATCGAAAAACAGACGTCACCACGTGAATCAGCGTTGAAAAATAGTGCTAAGTCATGTGCCACACTTGGCCTAACCAAAAATAATCCAAATTGCGCAAATTCACGATTGCGCAACTTTGGACGCCTCCTGTGCCGGCTGGGTCTGAAACAAAAAATCGTTTGAGGAGTGAAAAATTCATGAAATTTTGCGTAGAATCGAAATCTGCAATAAAAAATGGGGGGTCTCATTTGAAAATACGAAGTTGGTGTGCATTGCGCACGATTTGCGCAATGCGGAATGCGCAACGTGGTCATGTTTGAGGTCCTTGAAAAAAAACATGCGGATTCAAAAAAAAAATTTAATTTTACCACTGAAATAACGGTTTTAGAGGGGGGGTCTTCGTTTCGTAGGACACCCTGTATAGTATCGATACTGTGTTGTATTCGAGTATCGATATTCCATGTAACGTCTGGCATAAGTATCGATATTTCAAAATATCGAGTACCAATATCAAGGTATCGATACTATGGGGTCATAAAATATCAATATTACCAAATGTTCTCAAGGAAAATATTTTTTCACCACTATTTATTCATTTGTTACTATCAAGGGTCCAAGCCCTATTTACTTTTGGCTGGGGGTCATGACAAAATAAGCGTGATCGTGATCAAAAGATGTAGTAGGTAACTAAGTTGTTTACTGCTCAGTACTATCGTGTTTACGAGTAAAGCAGGTTTTTTATTGAGTTACTAATCACGCTTCTCTAGTCCAGAAAATGAGGAAGTACCTAACTTTTTCTTAGCAATTAACGAAACAGCAACAAAACAAATCGAAGTTTTGGTTTAAGCGATTTCACTTGGTAGGTACTATATCACCCACTGTTTCTTATCTTACCTACAAGTACAATACATACAATACAATAGAATAGCAGTATAGCCAAATTTCAAACCTAGACATCGGTCTAGCAAACAAAGCAAGAAAGTTCTGATTGTAAAAATAGAAAGTTTTGGAGCGACAATTGTTGAAAATTCCGAAATATTCAAATTTGAAAGTCATAACTGGGAAACCTAGAAGTAGGTGCGTACTCACCTGCGAATTCGTTGTTTTTCATAAAATTATTTGGTCTCAAAATGAGAGTAATACTTAGTTGATTCAAGGGAGCTAGGGCCAGGTAGAAAAAGGGTTCCACCTACCCATATGATGTCACAGTCCAGTCCGGGTCTCGTTATTGTCTCAAGACGTTTCCTGGAAATTAGTCCAGTCAAATTAGTCAAAAAAGGGGGGGGGGGGTTTGCATTAATTCCGGACAAAGCGAAACTTTTATGGGTGACTTGTGGGTGCCTATGGAACATGTTTTTAGTATATTCTACTAGATTCTCCTTGTGCTAACTTTTTGGTGCCCGAAAAACCGCGATTTTTCGGCACTTGTTTCAGTTTTTTTCCTATAACTCGTACACGATGCATCCTACGGAAAATTTTACTCTTTCCTTTATTAAACAGGATGAATTTCTGCGTCGAATGACCACCTGAAACGTTAAGATCGGTTCAGCCGTTTGGCCGAAATCGATCGTTGAAGTTTGGCGATTTTTCCCAAATTGGTTGAAAAATGGGTTACGCTCAAGTTTCAAGGCCTGTACATCAAAAACGGCGTATCCAACCAAAAAATGTCACATAATCAAAGTTGTAGAGAATCAAATTTTGTGTAAGAAAAGCATCCCCCCTTCCTCCCCCCTCCCACCCATCCCTACCAAATGATAGAATAACGAAACAACTTCTGAGTAAACGAAATTATGAGTATTGAAAACGGTGTTGCAATCAAAAAATGTCATATAATCAAAGTGAAACGTCTGTTGTTCAACTTACTAAGGCACTGAGGTACTTGTAATACTAGAAAAGGCGAAAGAAAAAACATTCTCCAGGTCCTAACTTTTTGGTGCCCAAAAAACCGCGATTTTTCGGCACTTGATTCAGTTTTTCGCCTATAACTCGTACACGATGCATCCTACGGAAAATGTTACTCAATCCTTTATTAAACAGGATGAATTTCTGCGTCGAATGACCACCTGAAACGTTAAGATCGGTTCAGCCGTTTGGCCGAAATCGATCGTTGAATTTTGCCGCTTTTTCCCAAATTGGTTGAAAAATGGGTTACGCTCAAGTTTCAAGGCCTGTACATCAAAAACGGCGTATCCAACCAAAAAATGTCACATAATCAAAGTTGTAGAGAATCAAATTTTGTGTAAGAAAAGCATCCCCTCTTCCTCCCCCCCTCCCACCCGCCCCTACCTAATGATAGAATAACAAAACAACTTCTGAGTAAACGAAATTATGAGTATTGAAAACGGTGTTGCAATCAAAAAATGTCATATAATCAAAGTGAAACGTCTGTTGTTCGACCTAAGGTACTGAAGTACTTATAATAATAGAAAAGGCAAAAGAAAAAACATCTCCTAGATTCTCCTTTTGCTCACTTTTTGGTGCCCGAAAAACCACGATTTTTCGGCACTTGTTCCAGTTTTTCGCCTATAACTCGTACACGATGCATCCTACGGAAAATTTTACTCAATCCTTTATTAAACAGGATGAATTTCTGCGTCGACTGACCACCTTCATTTTTTAGATCGGTTCAGCCGTTTGGCCGAAATCGATCGTTGAAGTTTTGGCGATCAACCAATTTGGGAAACATCGCCAAACTTCAACGATCGATTTCGGCCAAACGGCTGAACTGATCTAAAAAATGAAGGTGGTCAGTCGACGCAGAAATTCATCCTGTTTAATAAAGGATTGAGTAACATTTTCCGTAGGATGCATCGTGTACGAGTTATAGGCGAAAAACTGAATCAAGTGCCGAAAAATCGCGGTTTTTCGGGCACCAAAAAGTTAGGACCAGGAGAATGTTTTTTCTTTCGCCTTTTCTAGTATTACAAGTACCTCAGTGCCTTAGTAAGTTGAACAACAGACGTTTCACTTTGATTATATGACATTTTTTGATTGCAACACCGTTTTCAATACTCATAATTTCGTTTACTCAGAAGTTGTTTCGTTATTCTATCATTTGGTAGGGGTGGGTGGGTGGAGGGAGGAAGGGGGGATGCTTTTCTTACACAAAATTTGATTCTCTACAACTTTGATTATGTGACATTTTTTGGTTGGATACGCCGTTTTTGATGTACAGGCCTTGAAAATTGAGCGTAACCCATTTTTCAACCAATTTGGGAAAAATCGCCAAACTTCAACGATCGATTTCGGCCAAACGGCTGAACCGATCTTAACGTTTCAGGTGGTCATTCGACGCAGAAATTCATCCTGTTTAATAAAGGAAAGAGTAAAATTTTCCGTAGGATGCATCGTGTACGAGTTATAGGCAAAAAACTGAAACAAGTGCCGAAAAATCGCGGTTTTTCGGGCACCAAAAAGTTAGCACAAGGAGAATCTAGTAGAATATACTAAAAACATGTTCCATAGGCACCCACAAGTCACCCATAAAAGTTTCGCTTTGTCCGGAATTAATGCAAACCCTAACTGCTAATTTGACTGGACTAAATCCCAAGATGGGATCAGGCTAGTTTTAATGAGAAAGCCCCCCCCCCCCCCCATCCAGAGCATGAAGGTACCTGTATGAGCCAATATTCTGGGAAAAGTCGAAATAACTGGTGATTTTACAGCCCACTCAATGTCTGTGATGCTCAAAGTACAGCAAGCAGTGTTTCGGAAACCCTGGGATTCTGGGTAGGGACTCCAAGGAACCAGCACGTGTAGGTCTCAAGCTCCAGGTACCAAGAACCTATCTTTTCCTAGAATCACCAAGAGAAGCAACCACTTGTATGTACCTCTCGGCTCTCGGGAACGAATAGGAAACAAAAGTCCATTCATACAGCATGAGTTAGTATGGTTTTGGTTTATTATTTTCAATAATGAACCTTTGGAATCGACCAAGAAAAACATTTTTTTAACGCCCCCTCAAAATTTGATGGTTTACGCATGGAAGAATATTAGGAAGAATCACTCCATAGGGGAATCTGTGACGCTTACTGCTGTGGCGCCACCTCTGGAAGCGTAAATGAACTATCAGCTTAGGTGGCCAATCGCAAGAGTGTGTGAATTGGGAGAGAGAGTAGAACGCAAATGCGAAAGTGACCAAAAGATGCCATTTCTATACCGTCCTTACCTTCTTGCGAATCATCTCAGCCTTGAATCAATATTGAATAAGAACATAAATTTTTCATTGTGCTCAATGGAATAGGAAAAGAAGTTTGTGTATTTATATATTAAATGTAGAATATTTTGGGCCTTTCGAATGGGGGGTGCGCCTTGATTTTTTTTAGATTTTTAATCGAAAGTAGACTACATCCTGAGAATTTTGGCACCAACCGCGACCTTCTAGCGTGAGTAGATCTTTTCCTATGATTTTTCAAAGTTTCGACCGATTATGACGTCACGCGCCCCTCTCGCCTGGGCGGGACCCCCCAGCCCACTGTGACGTCATAATCGGTCGAAACTTTGAAAAATCATAGGAAAAGATCTACTCACGCTAGAAGGTCGCGGTTGGTGCCAAAATTCTCAGAATGAGGTCTAGTTTGGATTAAAAATAACAATAAACAGTTTTTCCTACCAAGGCGCACACCCCATTATGAACAATGCTGTCACAGCACTGCTGTGGCCAATCCAAACTGAGAAAAAAAAACTTTAAAGAAGCGATTAAAACTTAATTAACTATTATTATTTGCCACAATGTTTTTCCTCTGTGTTCATACCTTCCCCCTTCTTCTGATTTTGTAATTAATAGTAACGAACAATAATTTTAGCTTCTTAGTCAATAATCAATAGGTAATAATAATACAGTCAATTATAGAAAATAGTCAATAATCAATAATATCATATTATGATCTGATTGTTTGGATCAAGTTTCGTATACCTACCCAAATTGGTCATTTTTTTCATGAAAAAAAACCGACATTTTCAACAAAGTAGGTGACTACCTACCTGTAGTCAGAAATACGAGTAGTTCCAGTTTGGTACTTAGCATTTCCCAACGAGCGAATTTAAAAAAAAAAAAAAAAAAAAGCTTAACTATATTGTGGCCAGTTAAAGGTAATACAATGTTTTTTGTAAGAACCGAATATAAATTTATCTACTCGTACATCAAGATTAATTGAGAATTTGACGTGATATATAACTCAGTTGATATAACTCTTTCTTCTGAACATCATTGTTGTTGGGCCAATAGTCACGGAAGTGAGGTTGTCCGAGCGAGCTAGAGCGCTGTGACTTAGCCGTAGAGGGCAATTTGGTAATGCTGGGTCTTGGGTTCAAATCCATGCCCGTCTAGAGTTTTTGGAATGTCGAGCCTTTGTCCGCATTTATTTGAATTTTCGGTCATGAGTGCATCTACAACTCTATCTATCGGCGTCCTCTACTACTAGCTGAAAGCTTCTCTTACGCTTCGCCAGGTCGCAGCAGTAGAGGGGGATTTTTTCCAGCACACTTTTTAACCTTGAGTGACACTTCCTAATACTTCTTCCATGGTTTACGTTTCAAGGTACGTAGAATCCAAAAATCGAATAAAAATTTGGCCGTCCGCCGTACGCGGCACTTTTGCCACTTAGCATTGACCGATTTTGATGAAATCTGGTATGTAGGCTCCATTTGGGGTCTAGTTGTGCCCAGAAGATTTTGGTTAATGTAGGTCACTTCTAAGGGTTCCAAAATGAATTTGGAAATTTTGAAAACGCCCTAACTCAAAAAATTTTGATATAAAGGTATTGTTTTTCCTTCAATTTAAGATTCTATAGAATTTTTAGAATTTTTTGAGACCACCCGGAGCTCTGTAGGACAAACCGTTCGCTCCCTACGAAAATTTAAGGGTTTATATTGAAATATATATATACAAATCAAAACACGAGCGTGAATCGCAAAAGAGGCCTAATCTCCGTTCAAATTAGAGCTGACCGAAATGCGATCGATGGTTGGTGATTTTTATTTTTTTTATTTTTTTATTTTTTTTATTTTTTTTTTCTTTTTCTTCATATTGGATGGTTGGTGATTTTGTAGACGAGTGATCTGTATAGAAAAATAATAAACCATTGTGTAATGATTTGCAGCGTTTTATTCGATTTTTGGATTCTACGTACCTTGAAACGTAAACCATCGAATTTTGAGGGGGAGTTAAAATTTTTTTTTCTTGGTCGATTCCAAAGGTTCATTATTGAAAATAATAAACCAAAATTTCGCCGTCCGTCCGCCGTACGCGGCACTTTTGCCACTTAGCATTGACCAATTTTGATGAAATTTGGTATGTAGGCTCCATTTGGGGTCTAGTTGTGCCCCGAAGATTTTGGTTGATGTAAGTCACTTCTAAGGGTTCCAAAATAAATTTTGAAATTTCGAAAACGACCTAACTCGAAAAATTTTGATATAAAGGTATTGTTTTTCCTTCAATTTATGATTCTATAGAATTTTTTGAGACCACTCGGAGCTCTGTAGGACAAACCGTTCGCTCACTACGAGAATTTAAAGTTTGAACGTACGATAAATCAGAAACATGAGTGTGAATCGCAAAAGAGGCCTAATCTCAGTTCAAATTAGAGCTGACCGAAATGCGATCGATGTTTTTCTTCATGTTGGATGGTTGGTGGCTTTGCAGACGAGTGATCTATATAGAAAAATAAAAAATAATTTGCAGCGTTTTTTCTATTTATTCATGGACACACGAATGAGTCTTAGACACCGACTCACCTTGTCGCTCTGGACTGCAGTACAACCCAATAAGGAAACCTGGTATCAAGTTGCCTAAACATTCTGCAAAATATCCTGACAAGAATACAAATTAAATGGGAACGAGATTGACGGATAGCAGCATTTTGCTAGTCTACTTGAAATTGACGGGATAGAAGTTGCCGGGCTTCTGACAGTTAATCAAATGCGTGGCGGGTGACACCAGCGCCAGCTTGCCTCCTTTTGAGTCAAGGACAAGAAATTCAATCAAGAGTTTGTTGGAACCTCCGGCCTGACTTTTTAAGAGCCAATTTTTCCCGCAGAGCTCCGTTTTCAATTACCGACCGGCAACGGTTTTGATACAACCTCCCGCTGTTATTTGCAGGTCGTCAAATCACCATCAGATGGAATAGAACAGCATTTTTGCAAGTTATCTAGGGTGAACCGTCTAACGTCGGGAATAGGGTAGCCGAAACCTCACTAAACTCATGATGGAACGCTTCCCCCAATTTAAAATAGTAGTAACTGCTTTGAAATAAAAAACGCTGCAAATTATCACACAAAGGTTTATTGTTTTTTAATGTAGATCACTCGTCTGCAAAGAACACGGCTTTGCCATTCTTACCACCAACCAATATGAAAAAAAACATCGATCGTATTTCGGTCAGCTAAAATTTGAACGGAGATTAGCTCTTTTGCGATTCACACTCGTGTTTCTGATTTATCGTACGTCCAACACTTAAGTTCTCCTAGGGAGCAAACGGTTTGTCCTACAGGGCTCTAAAAATTCAATAATATCTTACGTTACAAGGAATTCACGTTTGCGCATGCGCAGTCGCTTCTATCAGTCCGGGGATGATGATTTTCATAGGGGACCGCCTACACAAACCCTCACAATCCCTGAAAATTTCATTGAAATCGGACAATAACTTCGTATAGTTATGCGCCTTACAAGGAATTCATGACAGACACACAGACAGACAGACAGACAGAGACACAGACACTGAACCAAAATTGTTCAGAAAGGTCTAAAACGCAAAACGCGAGTGAAAATTTTTATTTTGGAGAACTTTTTTTTTCGACTTTGAAAAGTGAATACAAAGCTTCCGCTACCTTGGTAGACTCGGAAGCAAAATACCTTTATATCAAATTTTTTGAGTTAGGGCATTTTCAAAATGTCAAAATTAATTTTTCGACCCTTAGAAGTGACTTACATCAACCAAAATCATCGTGGCACAACTAGACCCCAAATGTAGCCTACACACCAAATTTCATCAAAATCGGTCAATGCTAACTAAGGAAAGTGCTGCATACGGCGGACGGGCCAAATTTTTATTCGATTTTCGGATTCTACGTACCTTGAAACGTAAACCAACAAATTTTGAGGGGAGGTTAAAATTTTGTTTGATCGATTACAACTCCAAAGGCTCTATATTGAAAATAATGAACCAAAAGCTGCAAATTATTACACAATGGTTCATAATTTTACTGTGTAAAGATTTGCCAGTCTCTGAATGTGGCTTTTCCATTAATACTCCCGGCTACTTATGGATAGAAGTGAATATTTAGAATCGAATGAGACCACCCAGAGCTCTATAGGACAAACTGTTTGCCCCCTATGAGGTCTTGGGTTGAACCTACAATAAATTAAAATTCATACATACGAATACCATACATTGTCGCCCTATTGCAAAACCACAAATGTAAAATATGTCAGTTTTTGGGAATTGTGAATTTTTGAGGAAATTCTTCAATTTTTCCGCCTATTTGTAGGCTGGGAATTGTAAAAGCTATACAATAATTGTATAGCTATAATTATTATAGCTTATTCAAAGTCTGCTCTAGCCCTACTCACACACACACTGGCTAGAAAAACGCTGCAAATCATGAGCCAAAAATCAAATTTGAGCCGGCTCTTTCAGAAGAGCGAGTGAACCACGGGTCAGCAAAAATGAACCGCGGCTCTTCGGATCTTTTGAGCTCAGTGCTGGTAGTGTTCGGTAAGATCGGTTCTTCAAAAGAGCGAGTGAACTGCGGATCAGTAAAAATGACAAATGAATCGCGGTTCTTCGATCTTCGGATCTCTTGAGATCCAGTAAAATAAATGAACGACGGCTCTTCGATCTTCGGTTTTTTTGAGATCGGCAGTGTTCGGGAAAATTAGGACCTCCTTTTCGTCAGCTTAACCCGTACGATAATTCCGAGGGAAAATACGATGTAAGTCGATCAAACAATACAATTTTGCGGAATTGTATCGTACCACCACATGCATTATTGTATTTTTGGTCGTAAACTTTACCGTATTTTTCCAGTGTTTTCTGAGACCCACTTTCTGATTCTTTTTTTCTCCCTGTTTGAGTTTTACATCATGATTTTTTGTGAGGAGCTTTCTGATACAAGTTCAAAAGGCAAGCAAAAGCACATCCTTATCTTACCATTATTATCAATATTGAAGCTTACGTACTTATTGGTTCGTTTATTCTCTTTCAACTTGGTTACCTTAATTTCCTTTGTTGAATACCATGATATAACATCAAAATGTTATACCTACTAAGAATTTTTTTTTTAAATTTTGGTTTGTCATTAGAGGCATAAAAAAATGCAGATTTCATATAAATAAATATTTTACCAAAAAACTGTATTTTTAAGTCTTACTTATTCATTGCTTTAATCGTGTTCATTTACTGTTTTTCGTTGATTTTTTGAAGGATTTGTTGAGCATCTTTATTGAACAACAGCGCTTTTTGGGTTATTATTTCCAATAATGAACCATTGGAATCAAGCAACAGAGAAATTATTCCCTCTCGCCCTCAAAATTTGATGGTTTAGGATGGAAGTAGTGTAGAATCCAACAATCGAATAAACATTTCCGGGCAGAACTAAAATAAACCGTTGTGTAACAATTTGTAGCGTTTTTATCGTATTTTCATCTCTACAATAAATTCGAGCTCAAAAGAGCCAAAAAGAGCCACTGATCCGTCGAAAAGATCCGGATCTTTTGAATGAGCGGAGCGCTCAGAGCCGTTCTTCTCGGTGAACCGTTTTGCCCATCTCTACTGGAAGATAGAGGTGTGTCGGTACAGCTGTACCGGGACTGTGGAACCGAGTATCAGGTTGGAACGGTTCCACGCAGTGACAAAAACTCGACCCTTACCGGTCCAGTTCCACGGACTGATAAGATTTCTTAAGATGGCTCTGGACCGGGAAGAGAATCTTTTCTATCGGTCCAGTTCCATCCTCACCAATCAGAATGATCTGATCAATCATCTCATCAATCTGATCATTCTGATTGGTGAGGATGGAACTGGACCGGTAAGGATGTAACCGGACCGATAAGATATCACGGAGAATGGTTCAATGGCTCTGGACCGGTAAGCATGGATCTTGTTCTCAGTTCTGTTCCATGTTGTACCTGGAAGCGCCCTTACTACTTCCATGGACTGAGAATGGTTCATGGAATAGCTATTGAGCGGGAAGTTATCTTCTGGACAGGTTAGCATGGAAGTTGTCTCCAGTTTTATTAATTTATTATTGTCATGTTAAGTTCTTAAACTGCAACGTCATAATTCTTTCCTTGAATTGTTTGGTAACTATTATTTATAATAAATTGCCTCTTTTGTAACACTTGTTCAAATTCCTTCCTTTTAGCGAATTGTCAAGGAAAATGATGCTATTGAATTGCAAGTTGAGATCATAAGCATGGAAGAAGGACGATAGGGATTTGACTGCCTGCTTCATCCATGCCATGTGAGTGGGATTTGATCGCCTGTATCGGTAATGGAACTGTACCGGTAATTTGGAACGGTTACATCTTTGTCACCGTAACCGTTGGAACCGTTCCAGGGAAATACCTGGACCGACACACCCCTACTGGAAGAGCACTTCCATTCAATAGGATTGAAAATGGCTTCGGAGCTCAATCAGCTGATCAGTGATCTGAAGAGTAAAGAAGATCTTCTCGAATGCTGGAGACGCCTGGAAGAGCACTGATCAGCTGAGTGAGCTCCGAAGCCATTTTCAATCCTATTGAACGCAGGAAGCTGAAATTTGAGAGGGAAGGTCAGATGGTGGTAGGTGCTATTGATGGAGAACCAGTGATCTATACAGAAGGGTGATCTATACAGAAAATAATAAACCTTTGGGCAATGATTTGCAGCGTTATGTTTACCTACCCATTTTTTTTACCTACCAACTTTTTTTTACCTACCAACTATTGGTAGGTACTAGCTACCACACCATACTGCCTTCACACCTTCACGATCAAGTTTGTTAGAAAGAACTAAACGCTTCACACTCGATTCGAAAAACAGAAAGCTTCATATGGAAATTTGATTACTGGTTACGCACAAGGCAAAACTCTATACAAATCGAAGAAATGAACAGCGATCGCATTTTAGTCAGATAAAATTTGAACGGAGATTAGACCTCTTTTGCGATTCACACTCATGATTCTGTTTTATCCGAAGGGAACCGAACGGTTTGTCCTACAGAGCTCCAGGTGGTCTCAAAAATTTTTAAAAATTCAATACTATTTAAAATTGGTGAATTTGATTTGAAGCTTGATTTGAGACTGTTGAATTGACTTCAGCTCAAACATGTGCACATGAATGGTTGTGTAAACCACTCACAGGAAACCATTCAATGTAAACACCTACAGTAGCACTCAAGAAGCGCTAAAAAATAATGAAGGCGCGTCTTGATTAAAACTACCTACTATACGAAGTGAAGAAGATTTTTACTACAATTATTTTCAATTTTGAAGGACCCTATCAATTTATAAATCTATGTTGTTAGAAAATTATTATATGTTGTTAGAACCCCTGAGGATAGTTTATCCCCAAATTTGTAACCCCAAAAAACCCTATGCTGTAGTGCTCTGAAACCATGACAATTACGATAAGTATAACTTTTTAAGTAGGTAGGTTAAATACTAACTTCAACTGGATTTTCCAAGTAGATCTTCCGATATGTCGAGTATATCGATATATTTCTTCCAAAGAGATGTTAGTAACGTTTCAATTCATCTAAGTACCTACTTACTTTGACTAGTTTTTCCAAGTATATCTCCCGATATGTCGATAAATGTCTTCCTAAATGATATTTTAAATTTTTTTAAACGATTTAATTCACCTACCTACTTCAACACGTTTTTCCTAGTAGATCTTCCGATATACCTATCGAAATATCGATACATTTTCTCCGATATATCGATGGTATCGATATCTCATTGACGATATAATATATCGAATGATCGTCAATATATTATATTGACGATCATTCGATATGCCATCCCTAGTAATAACTATTGCCGTAGTTAACAGCTGCACAAATGGGAAAATTTCATAGTTGAAGAAGCGGCTAAGCTCGTGAATGAGGTACATTCGCATCACAATGTGAGGGCATACTTCATCGCATTCGTGGATATGGGTTTCGATTTTTGCTAATTAGCATCAATTAGCACAATATCGACTAATTTACTGAATAGTATACTTCAAGCTTATGCAGATGGCGATAAAAACTCAAAATCGAAAAATTCGCTCATTCGCGGTTTATGCACAAGGTAAAACGCTGCAAATTATTACACAATGGTTTATTATTTTTCTACATAGATCACTCGTCTGCAAAGCCACCAACCATCCAACATGAAGAAAAACATCGATCGCATTTCGGTCAGCTTTAATTTGAACGGTGATTAGGCCTCTTTAGCGATTCACACTCGTGTTTTGATTTATATACATATGTATTTCAATATAAACCCTTAAATTTTCGTAGGGAGCGAACGGTTTGTCCTACAGAGCTCCGCGTGGTCTCAAAAAATTCTAAAAATTCTATAGAATCTTAAATTGAAGGAAAAACAATACCTTTATATCAAATTTTTTTGAGTTAGGGCGTTTTCAAAATTTCAAAATTGATTTTGGAACCCTTAGAAGTGACCTACCTCAATTAAAATCTTCGGGGCACAACTAGACCCCAAATGGAGCCTACAAACCAAATTTCTTCAAAATCGGTCAATGCTAAGTGGCAAAAGTGCCGCGGACGGCGTACGGCACTTACTTTTTATTCGATTTTTGGATTCTACGTACCTTGTAACGTAGAAAATTTTTATTCGATTTTTTATTCGATTTTTGGATTCTACGTACCTTGTAACGTAAACCATCAAATTTTGAGGGGGTGTTAAAAAATTTTTTTCTCGGTCGATTCCAAAGGTTCATTATTGAAAATAATAAACCAAAAGGTGATGCCAAAGAGGTAGGAAAACGAAAAGGCTGCTCACAATGGTTAAAATTATTAAATAATTACAATGGTCTTTTTCTACCCTTTAGCTCCCAATCACTTTTTGACACAACTGATCTGTATGAGCGGTACCAGCGAGGCAGGAAGATAAAACCCCGCTCACGGTAGCAGCCCTAGTTATTACAAACCTCTCGCGTGATATCTTCTGAAAAAGGGAGAGTTAATTATATACCACGTTTTTTAAAGTACACACATTTTTTGGAGTACACGTTTTTTTGGAGTTCTACAAATTAAAAAGATTTCTCCTTACTTGGCCACATGAAAATAATAAAGTTGAACTCAATTTGGTATACACTCGACATCACGATAATATCGTGGAATAATGTCTCTCCTTCCTGATAACAAATCCCTCATTACAGTTCCTCTTAATATTGAGGGTTTAAATCGTACAATATGTTTGTATAATTTTACCTGAAAAGTAGGTGTTCCCCTGGACAAACGGACATACAGGGAATCAAAAAGTTTTGGAATGCAATTTATTACGGAGGACTCAAAATGTTGTATTTTTGTGAGTAAAATCAGTCTTTCCCGAAATTATTCCGCCAGAAGTTTTGTCTGGAAGGATAACCCAGGGGCGGACCCCAGGTCCGCCGTTTGCTGTTTTTTTATTCAGATTCGAAAACTATCCGGAAAGGTTGAACCCCCACTCCCGGTAATCCTTCTACAAGACCCGCTCCAACATTTCCGCTACCCCTCTTTCTTTCTGTACTTCTTATCTATCTTCTCTACTTCTATTTTGCTTCTGAGTCTACCAAGGTAGCGGAAGCTTTGTTTTCAATTTTCAAGGACGAAAAAAAAAGTTCTCCAAAATCAAAATTTTCACTCGCGTTTTGCGTTTTAGACCTTCCTGAACAATTTTGGTTCCGTGTCTGTCTGTCTGTGTGTCTGTCTGTCATGAATTCCTTGTAACGCGCATAACTATACGAAGTTATTGTCCGATTTCGATGAAATCTTCAGGGATTGTGCGGGTTGGTGTGTAGACGGTTCCCTATGAAAATCATCATCCTCGGACTGATAGAAGCGACTGCGCATGCGCAAACGTGAATTCCTTGTAACATCCATAACTTCCACATTTTCCATCCGATTTCAATGAAATTTTCAGGGATGTTACAGATTAGTGTTTAGATGGTCCCCTATGAAAATCATCACCCCCGGACTGATAGTAGCCGATGCGCATGCGCGAACGTGAATTGCTTGTAACAGCCATAACTTCTACATTTTCTACCCACAATTTCTACCCGATTTCGATGACATTTTCAGGGATTACGCGGATTAGGTTGTAAATGGTCCCCTATGAAAATCAAGGCCTTAAAATTTACAGTAGCCTCTGCGCATGCGCAATCGTAAAATCCTTGTAACAGAGAGAGAGAGAGAGAGAGAGAAGTTTATTATCATCATACATCACACATATTACAAGTACAATATAGTTGTTAGTAGGACGATAATCTGCCCAATAGTAGGCTAAGAGCCCGTGGCACTGGACAGGAGTCGTACTAGTCCACGTTATTACATATGTTATACCGTCAAACTTCATCACTGGAGTATATACTACATTATACAAATACAAAATCAAATAGAAGGAATTTAAGTAAAATATTCTGTAAATATAAAAGAAATGATTAAGAGAGCAATTGTCAAGTATATTTAGTTACAAGTAGTGACTTTTCAAATAGTTATTGATGTCTGATCCTACTGTTAAAATCCAGGAAAAAATAAGTTTTTTATATTTAGATCGAATGAATGGAAGTGGAGCTCGTAACTCATCAGGCAAATGATTCTGGAGAACATGGAGAATATAGACAGGGCTTCTAATTGTGAGAGTCAATCTCGGTTTTACAGGGTTAACCACATTTCCGAGAACTTGGAATCTTGTTGGGTATGCATGACTAGAGAATTTTTCTATAATGCGGGGACATTTATGATACAATAATAATAAGTTCTTAACAAATAGTTGTTTGACTGCAAAAACTTTTGCTTCATCGAATAGGTCACTACTAGAGTATCGTCTGCCTTTGGATAACATTATTTTTTTAAATAGCTTTTTGCAGGATTTCCAGTTTACAGAGGACAGAAGAAACAGCCGTAACAGTTGCGTCTGAGGTGAGGATCTCAAAGCCATTCAACCAACCCCTTTGTAGATCAGTGAGCAAAGTACTGGACTCACACCCAGGAGTCCCAGGTTCGACTCCCAGTCTTGCTAAGAAATTTTGCTTCCGAGTCTACCAAGGTAGCGGAGGCTTTGTTTTCACTTTTCAAGGACGAAAAAAAAAGTTCTCCAAAATCAAAATTTTCACTCGCGTTTTGCGTTTTAGACCTTTCTGAACAATTTTGGTTCAGTGTCTGTGTGTCTGTCATGAAATCCTTGTAACGCGCATAACTATACGAAGTTATTGTCCGATTTCAATGAAATTTTCAGGGATTGTGCGGGTTGGTGTTTAGACGGTCGCCTATGAAAATCATCACCCCCGGACTGATAGAAGCGACTGCGCATGCGCAAACGTGAATTCCTTGTAACGGCCATAACTTCCACATTTTCCATCCGATTTCAATGAAATTTTCAGGAATGTTACAGATTAGTATTTAGATGGTCCCCTATGAAAATCACCACCTTCGGACTGATAGTAGCCACTGCGCATGCGCAAACGTTAATTCCTTGTAACGGCCATAACTTCTACATTTTCCGTACGATTTCAATGAAATTTTCAGGGATGTTACAGATTAACTTGTTTCGATGTTTTGAGATTAGCTACTATGCATCGGATCATCTATTTTGATTCCAATCACTACTGCACTTACATTTTTCGTCCGGATTTGATGAAATTTCCTAGGATTGTCCAGATTAGCGTGTAGATGGTCCCCTATGAGGGTAGTGAAAGGTACTTAGAGATTGGTGCTTTGAGATCAACTACTATGCATCGGATCATCTATACAATCGGGTTATGGATACGAGGAAGCTATGTGCCACACCCACTTGGCAGACGTTTTTCTATTATTTCTACTGTTTTATCAAATGTTACCATTACACATTTTCCTAACTTTCATTCTAAGTCAGAAATAATAATTTTTTTCATCTTCTCTAGAAAAGAGATGGATAAAATTACGAGTTCAAGTTACGAGTTATTGAGTTTTTTTAGTGAGAAAACGTCTGCCAAGTGGTTGTGGCACATAGCTTCCTCGTATCCATAACCCGATTGTATAGATGATCCGATGCATAGTAGTTAATCTCAAAACACCAATCTCTAAGACTACCCTCATAGGGGACCATCTACACGCTAATCTGGACAATCCTAGAAAATTTCATCAAATTCGGATGAAAAATTAAGTGAGTAGGTGTATGTGATTGGATCAAAAAAATACTTAGCCTCGGCTGGGTTTCGAACCCGCGACCTTAGGAGCTCAAATCAAGACTTTATCATCTGACCTACCGATGACCTGCAATCAATGAGATTTGAGATTCTCACAGGAGACCCTCCCTCTATGAATGAATCCCTCTATGAAAAAAAATTCTCTGTGATTTTCATAGGGGACCATCTAAACACTACTCTGTAACATCCCTGAAAATTTCATTGAAATCGGATTGAAAATGTGGAAGTTATGGCCGTTACAAGGAATTCACGTTTGCGCATGCGCAGTCGCTTCTATCAGTCCGGGGATGATGATTTTCATAGGGGACCGTCTACACACCAACCCGCACAATCCCTGAAAATTTCATCGAAATCGGACAATAACTTCGTATAGTTATGCGCGTTACAAGGAAATCATGACAGACGGACAGACACACAGACAGACAGACACACAGACACGGAACCAAAATTGTTCAGAAAGGTCTAAAACGCAAAACGCGAGTGGAAATTTTGATTTTGGAGAACTTTTTTTTTCGTCCTTGAAAAGTGAAAACAAAGCTTCCGCTACCTTGGTAGACTCGGAAGCAAAAAGTTAGATACCTACAGTAGGTAACTACATAAGTAACTTATGTATCACCAATGTAGGGGAATATTGCAGTACTGTTAAGAAACTATATTGTGTTGATAAAAATGAATACTTTTAAATGCTCACATGTTTTTGAGTACATTTTTTTCCTTTTCGCGGCCCTAATCCTACACTTAGGAACGCTAAACAACAAAGGGCGGCCCTCAGGGCCCGCGCCCGCTCTTGTTGCACTCAAAGGCGCGCTCACCCGAGGGATAATGTACTAATTCCGAGGTGGATCGGAAAGAAGCAAAATTCAGAGAAAACAAGAAAGAATTAGGTTCGGATTGTTGACAATAAAAAAGGAGGATTTCTCGGTTTCTCCTATTTTAATCTCGTCCTTAAACTCATCGCTCGACTTTACGAACACTCTATCAACCTCAAAGTAGTCAGAGCCCGCTAACAATACGGCAATCTGACCTCCCCTCTCTCATTAAAGAAGCCATGTTGGGTGGGCAGTATAGCTTTCTCTCGATGAATAACACATATAAAATTTATTACCTAGTCAAATAATGTTACACATGACTTTCAAGATCATGTTGATGGTGTTTTGAGTAGGAAAACGTCAACACGATCGAAAACTAAAATTTTAGTCCAGTATTAGTGTTTTGTATTTGTCTTAAAACAAAACATTTTAAAAAAATCATCATTGAGAAGAAAATTCCTTGAACCAAAATTTTAGTTCAATTTTAGTTCAGTTTTACTCCAGTTTTAGTTTCTTGTTTATGTCTTAAAAACAAAAAAATGGTAAACTCGTTTGGAGAAAAATTTTCTGAAGCAAAACTTCCAGTTTTATTTTTCTGTTTTTAGTCTTTCTCCTACTGATCGCAACGATATTAATTTCATACATCGTTTCGAAGCTATCGATCGGTCTGTCTGGTCAATTGACCGGGTATACAACCGACACGGAGTAGGTATTTCTCAGATTTTTCTGTCATGTTAGGGATTTGTTCGGGATTGTCCACAGATAGTCCCCTAGGAATTTCATTTTTATCAAACAAGTAGTAGCCTTTTCGTAAGGAGAACGTAATTTTTCTCTACCATCTCTCTGATTTCGCTCAAATAAGGAGGCGGGTTTGTGGGTCGCTCAAGACGTATTTCATCATAATCCGATCAGTGAGAGCTCGATAGAAGTGAGAAAGGGAAATCCAGCAACGTAATTGAGAACGATTTCTCAATCAAGTCGCTTTCAGTAAATTTAGAAAACAGTCAACATGATCGAAAGGTATTTCATGTATCTCCATAAAACTACAATCTATCATTATTTTAACTGCCCACCCAACTTGGAAGACTTTTTTTTCAGATATGAGCCTACGAAAAAAATTTGATCTTGATTCCACTTGTAAGTGATAACAGAATTTCCTGGCCAAATGGGGGGTGCGACTGATTTTTTTTTAATTTTTAATCGAAAGTAGACCTCATCCTGAGAATTTTGAAACCAGCCGTTCTCTTTTTGGATGAGTAGATCTTTTTCGATGATTTTTCAAAGTTTCGAATGTTTATGACGTCACGCGCCCCTCCCGCCATGGCGGGACCCCCCAGCCCACTGTGACGTCATAAACATTCGAAATTTTGAAAATTCATAGAAAAAAGTCTTCTCACGCTAGAAGGTCGCGGTTGATGTCAAAATTCTCAGAATGAGGTCTAGTTTAGATTAAAAATAACAATTAACCGTTTTTCCGACCCTTGCGAACACCCCTTAACACCTTTTTCAGACTAAAAACCCCTTCTTTTCGAGGCCAATTGGGACCTTTTCCATATCAGTTGTAGCCTTTTCCAAAGCAAATTAATCCTTATGTGAAAGTAGAGCAAATGAGGCAAATTAGATTAGGGCTTGTTACATGAAACCATTTGTGAATCAATCGATGTCTGACGAGCATAATACAGGATTGTCTAACGAGACAAAGACCCCCCTCAAACATCGGTCAGTTCAGGGGTGAAAAATTGATTTGTTTTTCCATTTGAAAGGTGTTTTGGTAAGGATCCCAAAAGTTATATAAATTAGTCAGTTTCTGTTAAGTTATTATAATTATAATAGTATACATGTAATTATTTCAATATAAATTAGTGGGTGAGAACACTAAGAATTTATTAATTTCTGTGGAATCCCATCAGAATCGGAGACAAGTTTAAAGAAGATGAAGAGAAAAGTGAAGACAAATTTCAAGAAACAACTGTTAACTGGTTCCCGAGAGATTATCTGGATTGGTAACCGCTCGAGGGCGGTACATCTCAGCTCTTGATAATTTTTCGGGTTGGGTCATTGGTTGACCCCGCTCCTCCTAAGCGGGTGAGGCAATAAGTAGCCTTCGGCGAAATCATCAGAAACAACCCCATGGATGGCAGTCGGACGACAATTCATCCTGAAAGGTTGTTTACTTTACTGAATAGTTAACGTAAATCAATACCGGTGGCTGCCCCAGGCTGCTGCATCATCGTACCTACACCTACGTGAAGAAATTGTGGCTTTCAACTGGTTCTCTGAGAGAAAATTGAGAAATGGAGGAAGATAATGGAAGCTGACTGCCTCGGTAAATTTTTCTACCGAATCGAGATCTAGGTACAGAGATATAAAAAAACCAATGTCAATCATTCTCAACATTTCTATTAACCCCAAGATTCGATTTGGAAAAGAATTCATTTGATTTAGAAATCGTTTCATTTGAATCGGAGAAGGTTTCATTTGGCGTGAAAAATGTTTCATTTGCCCTGGAAACGCTATACAGGGTGTCTACATTTTCGATGGACATAACTTCAGGGTTCGATTCTACAAGGTATTTCCAACAAAAAATGTCTCCTAGCAATTTTCTTTTAACCCACTCAAAATTCTATTTTTTTCACTTCAAAGTTTTTCTTCGCATTTTCGACCTCACGGCACTGATATGGTCATAACTTCCCTTATTTCTCCTGAAAATTCAAATCTGACTACACCGTTAGAAAGAGCGTTAAATTACCAAGCTACCTAAAGCAAAATTAAAATTTTTTAGCAATAAAATAGTATCGAAAAATCAAGTCAAAAAGTGAACTTTAAATTTTTTTTTGAAACTTGACTTTCTTCGACCATCGTTTTCACTCTAAATCCCTGCTCATTTCGATGGGCGCTCTTCGGAGAAAACATGCTCAAATTGTCAGCTTTCCAACGGTCTATCAATTTTTCTGTTCACAAATCAAAAAGAAAGAGTAAAAGAAGTTTGAATGTCAAAAAACGTGTGTTTTACAAGCAAATCCAGTGTTTCAAGCCGGTTTATGGTCCCCCTCGATCACAAAATGGCTTGACGATTTTGGTATCATTTTCTATGTAATTATTTACGCTGAACCCAATGGTGATACTTCCGAATGATTCCGACTGCTAGAAAGGGGATTTTTCGAAGAAAACCTTAATAAAAAATAAAATGCGCATTATTCGTAGATATGGAAGATATCATAAAGTAACACCTTTCTACTCAACAAAAACTTCAATAAGATAGAAATTCGGTGTTTTTATTGAGTGGAAAGGTGTTACTTTATGTACGATTCGAATTTTATGTACGAAAAACGAAGGTTTTCTTCGAAAAATCCACTTTCTAGCAGTCGGAATCATTCGGAAGTATCACCATTGGATTCAGCGTAAATAATTACATAGAAAATGATACCAAAATCGTCAAGCCATTTTGAGATCGAGGGGGACCATAAACCTGCTTGAAACACTGGATTTACTTGTAAAACACACGTTTTTTGACATTCAAACTTCTTTTACTCTTTCTTTTTGATTTGTGAACAGAAAAATTGATAGACCGTTGGAAAGGTGACAATTTGAGCATGTTTTCTCCGAAGAGCGCCCATCGAAATAGGAAGGGATTTAGAGTGAAAACGTTGGTCGAAGAAAGTCAAGTTTCAAAAAAAAAATTTCAAGTTCACTTTTTGACTTGATTATTTGATACTATTTTATTGCTAAAAAATTTTTATTTTGCTTAAGGTAGCTTGATAATTTAACGCTCTTTCTAACGTTGTAGTCAGATTTGAGTTTTTAGGAGAAATATGGGAAGTTATGACCATATCAGTGCCGTGAGGTCGAAAACGCGAAAAAAACTTTGAAGTGAAAAAAAAAAGAATTTTGAGTGGGTTAAAAGAAAATTGCTAAGAGACATTTTTTGTTGGACATACCTTGTAGAATCGAACCCTGAAGTTATGCCCATCGAAAGTGTAGACACCCTGTAGAATCAGTTGGCGCATATCAGCTTGGGTACCATTATTTTTTTTCGATTTGGGACTTTTTAATTGAACAATATCTCGGCAAGACCCATCAACCAAAAATATTTCCTTCAAAAGTCTCAATGTAACTGGGGCTAACTTCAAAACTAGAACCTGTACAGACAAAAATAGAACCTTTGGTCACCCCTATACCCACTTGGCAGATATTCCGAGGATAAGAACTCATCTACACGAAAATATCTAGCTAGTTTCGGAATCACTAGTAACGAATTTCGCAATGAACGACAGGCTGTCATAAGCGCTTGTTGCGATTGTTTACTCTCTCCTGAATTGTTTTTACAAACTCAAGTTCTCGCTCAGGAGGCATTCTCAAATTTAAGGTTTAAATATTTGGACAAGAGCGGGCGAGCTGGGGATCGCGTTCTCTTGCCGAATTCGAATGTAAACTCTAGCCGCTAGGTATCGTGTTGGAGGCTCATAAAATGGAGGTGGAAATAAACAGCTTGAATAAATTCCCCGTAGGGCTGGCAGCACCGCGATTTGAAGCACATACAACACCTACGTCATTTACTGCCGTTAATTCTATTTCTAAGAGGAAGGAAAAATCATCGATTTCCGGGGAATGTACAACATTTCTAAGCAGGGGTGTGGCAAATAGCCGTATTTATATGAGAATGGGGTATTTCGGTGGGTCGGAAATTCAGGTTTTTGACCTCAAATTTGGATTCAGCACCCTTGAAAACCAATATACTACAACTTTAAGCCCAATGATACTATAACATATGGTAGAAAACATTCTGTGTTAAAATGTATCTAATCAACAACATTTTGGTGTAGGTATCTGCGTGAAAGAGTTGTCATTATTTTCAATAATAAGCCTTTGGAATCGAGCAAGAAAAAAAAAATTTTAACCCCCCCTCAAAATTTGATGTTTTACGTTTCAAGGTACGTAGAATACGAAAATCGAATAAAAAAATTTCCGTCCGTCCGCCGTACGCGGCACTTTTCTTAGCAACACTGGACCGATTTGGTTCAAATTTGGTATATGGGCTCCATTTGGGGTCTAGTTGTGCCGCGAAGCTTTTGGTTGATGTAGGTCACTTCTAAGGGGTGAAAATCAAGGGTTGAAATTTTCAAGAGTGCCCTAGCTCGAAAACTCTCGAAATAAAGGTATCGTTTTTTCACTAATTTTAAGTAGTACTGAATTTTAAAAAATTTTTGAGACCACCCGGAGCTCTGTAGGACAAACCGTTCAGTCCCTACGAGTACTTGAAGGTTTTCCTTCGATAAAACAGAATCATGAGTGTGAATCGCAAAAAAGGTCTAATCTCCGTTGAAATTTTTTCTGACTAAAATGCGATCGCTGTTCATTTCTTCGATTTGTATACAGTTTTGCCTTCTGCGTAACCAGTAATCAAATTTCCATAATCAAAAGTCAATGGAGAATACTGAAGGCGCCTGAGTGGTCACTGATCAGCTGAGTGAGCTCCAAGGCCATTTCCTCTCCTGTTGAACGCAGGAAGCTGAAATTTTAGAGGCAGGGTCAAAGGAGAATGCTGAAGGCGCCTGAGTGGTAACTGATCAGCTGAGTGAGCTCCAAGGCCATTTCCTCTCCTGTTGAACGCAGGAACCTGAAATTTGAGAGGGCGGGTCAATGGAGAATGCTGAAGGCGCCTGAGTGGTCACTGATCAGCTGAGTGAGCTCTAAGGCCATTTCCTCTCCTGTTGAACGCAGGAACCTGAAATTTGAGAGGGAAGGTCAAGGGAGAATACAGATGGTGGTAGGTGCTATTGATGGAGAACCAGTGATTTATACAGAAGGGTGATCTATACAGAAAATAATTAACCTTTGAGCAATGATTTGCAGCGTTTTCAAGTCAGAATGAAACTGAAAACACTCCTAGCAGAAAATGTGAAATGCAATGTCAGTAGCAACTCGAAGACAAATGTAGATCATCTGAGACGTAGAATTTTTATTTTAGATTTTTTGACCTCCTGCAAATTAAAGAAAAAATTAAGTATTTCTTACGACTGAAGTTGCGGTGATTATCGATGTCATGCGTAAACTCACCTGAAACAAATTAAATTCATCATTAATGATCGATCGGTAGTTTTGAGAAAACGCTTGCATACGAGTCTGCAACGCATTGGGACATTTTCATGTCTTTACCTATTGCTTTTTACCTCACTATAGGATTTTATAACCCACCCACCGTTGTTCCGTTGTTGTCAGAATGTGAAACGAATCATTAACATAATAACTATCTACAGCTAAAGAGATATGTACTACGAAAGAGTGTAGATACATTATGTTACAAATTGACACAATTATTAATATTAAGAGGTAGGTACCTAATTTCAATAAAATAGACGATTCCGGATTAATTATCTTCTACACTCACGATCATTAGTTTGTAAACAAAATATGAGAACAGTTATGCCCATAGCTCCGCTATTCGTATAGCCAATATGTTATGGAGAACATGAAAATGTTCGTTAAATCGAGAGCTTTCCAACGAGTGGTGAACGATTTTAGTGGGTTAAAAAGTGTAGAAAAGGAACAAACCTAACAACGGAGTCGTTGTAAGCGGAAATCATTATAAAGGCACTGTAACACAATTTTGTTACGCAATTTCGTGACAGTTTTTTGTGCTATGTGCCAGGGCAAAGACATGAAAATGTCAAAATTAATTAAAGAGATCACACGTTTGAAAAAGGCGGGCCGCTATAAATGCACACACACTAGGCAAGGACTACGTACGCCACGGACTACGCCGCGCGCGTGTGTGAGTAGTATTTTGTAGTATCCAAGAGGTCCTCCAAGAGTTTTTGTGCATGGATACTTTTTTCAAAGAGAGTTGGCTAGCTACGTCACGATTGGCTAGCTACGTCACACTATTCAAATCTTCAACTTTCCTTAGCTTCTCTGATTTTTGGTTTATTATTTTCAATAATAAGCCTTTGGAATCGAGCAAGAAAAAAAAAATTTTTAACCCCCCCTCAAAATTTGACGTTTTACGTTTCAAGGTACGTAGAATACGAAAATCGAATAAAAAAATTTCCGTCCGTCCGCCGTACGCCGTACGCGGCACTTTTCTTAGCAACACTGGACCGATTTGGTTCAAATTTGGTATATGGGCTCCACTTGGGGTCTAGTTGTGCCGCGAAGCTTTTGGTTGATGTAGGTCATTTCTAAGGGGTGAAAATTAAGGGTTGAAATTTTCAAGAGTGCCCTAGCTCGAAAACTCTCGAAATAAAGGTATCGTTTTTTCAGCAATTTTAAATAGTATTGAATTTTTAAAAATTTTTGAGACCACTCGGAGCTCTGTAGGACAAACCGTTCGGTCCCTACGAGTACTTGAAGGTTTTCCTTCGATAAAACAGAATCATGAGTGTGAATCGCAAAAGAGGTCTAATCTCCATTCAAATTTTATCGGACTAAAATACGATCGCTGTTCATTTCTTCGATTTGTATACAGTTTTGCCTTCTGCGTAACCAGTAATCAAATTTCCATTTGAAGCTTTCTATTTTTCGAATCGAGTGTGATTCTTTCTAATAAACTTGATTGTGAAGGTGTGAAGCCAGTATGGTGTGGTAGGTAGTACCTAGCTGGTAGGTAAAAAAAAGTTGGTAGGTAAAAAAAATGTTGGTGGGTAAAAACGCTGCAAATCATTGCTCAACGGCTTCTTCACTCTTCAGATCACTGATCAGCTGAGTGAGCTCCGAAGCCATTTTCAATCCTATTGAATGGAAGTGCTCTTCCAGGCGTCTCCAGCATTCGAGGAGATCTTCTTCACTCCTCATATCACTGATCAGCTGAGTGAGCTCCGAAGTCATTTTCAATCCTATTGAACGCAGGAAGCTGAAATTTGAGAGGGAAGGTCAAGGGAGAATACAGATGGTGGTAGGTGCTATTGATGGAGAACCAGTGATGTATACAGAAGGGTGATCTATACAGAAAATAATAAACCTTTGAGCAATGATTTGCAGCGTTTTAAAAACATTTTCTCGACGAACAGACCCGATTATCGTTATTCCTGAGCCATACTCTTTTGAAAAAAATAAATAAATAAATTTAAAAAAATTGACTGAAATTCCCCAATGGGTTATTTTTATTTTTATTTTTTAATTTTTATCTGATTCGTGATTCCGGTCAATGCATGTCGTTATAAAACGCATAGGTAGAATGATCAGAAATACTACATCTACCTGTCGCCAAAACACAGGGCCACAATAGGGTGACCACAATATCCTTTTGTTTAATATTTTCAAAAATAAACCTTTGAAATCGACCTAGAATCCAAAAATCAAATAAAAAATGTTGATGAAATTTCATGGAGTTTATGTCAGTAACTTCTAAGGGTTGAAAAGTAAGGAAATTTTGAAAACGCCCTAGCTCAAAAACTTTCAAGGTAGGTGTTGTTTTTTCTTCAATTTAAAATAATAATGAATTTTCAGAATCGAATGAGACTACCCACAGCTCTGTAGTGTGAATCACGAAAGAGGTTTAATCTCCGTTCAAATTTTAGCTTACCAAAACGCGATCATTCTTCGTTTTTTTTCTCAGTTTTACGACCTTAGCATCCAGTAATCAAATTTTCTGATGAAGGCATCCACAACTCTTTAATTCTTCGAATCGAGTAATTTGTGTAATAATTTGCAGCAATTTTGATTTTGATTCCAAGACGACTTCTTTTTAATTTCATTGCATTTGGACTAGCAGGATTCTCTGCATTGTGATAAAAACAGCAAAACGTTGCATTGTTTGTCCCGTGCAAAACTTATCATCCTATGAAGATGGAATTTTCATGTACTACGTAGGTGATCCCAAATAAATTTTATTCTCGCTGCACCAAAAGTGCCTTTTGGACTCGTCCAAAGTTAACGAACTACATGATTCCGAGTACTTTTTTCGACATTCAATCATTCGAATCAAGTATCATTTTTCATATTTATATGAACGTGTGTTGCATAAAAATGGGATGTTTGTATTCCTACCACAAATATATGGAAGTGACCATTTGAAGTTTTTCTCTAACCTCCCACATGAAGGAAATGGAGAGAGAGGACCTCCCTGTATAAACAGCGAATCTGGCAAACTTTCTTACGACTGCAACCCGAGAAGTTTTCAATTCACTTACCTCAGCAAATACACGGTTCTCTCCTTAAGGTAACTCTTCCTACAGGTATTGATAGTGAAGGTCCCATGGCCTTAATTTTAAAAAGTCACCAAATGATTACACATCGGTTTATTATTTTACTGTAAATAAATAAATAATTTTTTTATTTGTAGCCGACATAAGGCAATACAAACGTCAGCAAAACATTAACAAATAAGAAAAAAGTCAAATACATCGGGGAAAAATCAACATCAAGCAAATATCAATTGGGAAAAATCTTCCACGTCATAAAGTTCCGCCTGTATGAGCCTCTTCTTAGTTTTTCTCTTGAACATTTCCAAAGATAGGTCTTGCAGGTCAGCAGGTAGTTGATTCCAGAGTCGTACCCCAGTCTGAAGAGGATCCGACTGCATAGAGACGTTCAATCTAATTTGATGTGGACGCAACTTTCCAGCATTTCTGGTACAGTAACCGTGGATGTCCGAACCAAGCTCGACAGAGGCCAAATTTTGATGGGCATACACAAGGATTGCGAAAGCATACAGGCTTGGCAGTGTCATCACGCCCAGGTCTCTGAATTGGCCTCTACAGCTCTCCAAATGACCGATGTGTTTAATAATTCTTACAGCTTTCTTTTGAAGCCTAAATATTCGTAATGCGTGTGATGAGTTGCCCCACATAACTACGCAGTACGATATGCGGCTATGGAAACACGCAAAGTAAACCATTCGCAGAATATCATCAGAGACAGCACCTGCCAATCTCCTCAGCATGAAGATGCTAGAGGACAATTTTCCGGACAGCGAGCCCACATGATCTGCCCAAGAGAGACGGTTATCGATCGTCATGCCCAGAAGGCAAACCGAATGAGCCAAACGACCATTCAGCCGGAGGTCAATACTCTGAGACTTATTCTCATTCAGAAGCAAGGCATTGAGGGCGCACCACTCCTTTACAGCCAAGAAAGTCCTCGTTGCATTTGTCCGCAGATTCTCCTCTGAAGCTCCCCTGACCACAGCCGTAATATCGTCAGCGAACAAGGTCAAATGACAACCGACCTGAGTGTGATACAGCGCTTCAGGGGCAAATCCATAATACGATAGTTTCTCCAAAAGCAATCCAAACGGAACCAAATCAAATGCCTTCGACATATCGTATAATTCAAGAGATGTAAGGGTCCTATCTTCTAGTGAACGAAGTGATTCCACGACAATTGAACTGACGGCTGAACTGGTGCTTTTAATTGCTTTTAATTTTTTAATTTTGATTTTTTTTTTGATTTTTGATTTTGATTTTGATTTGATTTGATTTTTTTGATTTTTGATTTTTTTGATTTTTTTTTATTTTTTTTTTGATTTTTTAATTTTGTTTTTAACTTTTTTGCTTTTAATTTTTTTTTTCTGAATAGATGTATAGATCATCCGTCTGCATAGACCACGGCTTTTTCGGAGCAGTACTGAACAACCATATTTTCGCTCAACGTTCGCAATCAAGTTTTTCAAAAAATAACTACAAAAGGAAAGTACGCACGAAAAATGCTGTACATTATTACATAATGGTTTATTTTTCTGATAGATCACCATTCCAAGCTTATTTCCAAGCAATAACATCGCTACCTGAGAGTTGTGGGTGCCTTCATTACAAAATTTGATTGTTGGGTCCTAAGGATGCACAGCAAACTGAGTACAACACGAAACTATAATCAGACAACGGACAACAATCGCATGGTTTGATCAGCGGGACTTGGAACAAATATTAGGACAATATCCGTAAGTGAGAGTCTTCTGCGATTCACTATCGTGTTTCTGATTTATTGTAAGTCCCCATTTCTTCAAGTCCTCATAGGAAGCGAACGATTAGTCCTACAGAGCTCTGAGAGGTCTCATTCGATCCTGAAAATAATTCTACTTTAAATTGGTGAGAAAACTATACCTTTATATCGAGAGTTTTTGAGCTAGGGCGTTCTGAGAATTTTAACTTCTACTTTTCAGCCCATAGAAGTGACCGACAGCAACCTAAAGCTTTGCTGCACAACTAGACCCCAGATGGGGTCGGTGTACAAAATTTCATCACAATGAGGGTATTTCGGTCAATTTTTTAAAATTTTTTTCTTCATAAGAGTATGGCTCAGGAATAACGGTAATCGGATCTGTTCGTCGAGAAAATGTTTTTAAAAAATCAGAGAAGCTAAGGAAAGTTGAAGATTTGAACGGTGTGACGTAGCTAGCCAATCGTGACGAAGCTAGCCAACTGTCTTTGAAAAAAGTATCCATACACAGAAACCCTTGGAGGACTTCTTGGATACTACAAAATACTACTCACACACGCGCGCGGCATAAGTGTGTGTGCGTTAAGGGAGGCCCGCCTTTTTTTCAAACGTGTGATCTCTTTAATTAATTTGTCTACCACATGTTATAGTATCACTGGGCTTAAAGTTGGAGTTTATAGGTTTTCAAGGGTGCTGAATCCAAATTTGAGGTCAAAAACCTGAATTTCCGACCCACCGAAATACCCCATTGGTCAATGGAAACTGGGCAAAGTAATCTGTAAAATTTCCCAATTCATTCAAAAGTATATATATACATAAGTGTATACATTTCTTTCACTTTTGAATTTCATAACTGAAATTCACAACAGTAACCCCCTAGGTTTCGGGGCGCAACCCCTTGCATTTTGAGAGTAAATTAACCTTTTGTCGACAGCTCTTTATGAAACACTGGGGTACCCTCGGGTACCTAGGGTATGTTGGTCTGCAAATGGGCATTATATTTATAGGCACCTAAATTATGACTGGTGGTAAAACACGCGTATGAGATTTATTCCTTCAAGTTTTTTTCTCAATTAACATTTATTGCACCAAGTAATTCAACTTATTGGGCACAATTTCATGACATTGAATATAAGTGACTGAAAAGAGAGTGTGGTACATCAAAGCACACACCCATACTTCATTTTTGGAGTGTCCTCCGACGCGCAAGAGTCACAGGAGCACACGCCACAACACTTACTGAACAATTTCATGAAAACACCACATCCTTCTGCCACAGATCGAGTGGTTTTCATCTTTTCAGCCGCCTGGCATATCATCAACATCCAGCAACATAACAGCCTCCTCGTTGATACGACCTTGCATATCGTCGTTCGAGGCCCAGCATGGCACATCTGACATTTTGGCGAAATCGAGTTAAGAACGGTTTCTTATTCAAAATTTCAGGCCCGAGCGATTAGCGCTAACAGTTTTTCGATCTGGCCGCTCGCAGCGCTAGTATTTGCGATTTAGTCAGCATAGCATATCCAAAACCACCCAACAGCAAGGCACATCTGCACAGAAAGCATGGAAAAATCGTATATGCCAGGAAGCGAGGTAAATTTATTGAGTTTATTGCAATAATTTGAAGTATATAGCGGTTTTTTCCTTTTAGTAATGCTTAATGAAGATTCAATCTTGATTTATAACAAAAAGAAAATCATAAATCATCGGCATTAGTTAAGAAAATAAGATAAATAAGTATGAACTGCAAATGTGCTATGCTGCTAGGATGAAGCTATGTTAGATGTGCATTGCTGTTTTGTGTTTTATTTTGAAAAAAACTTATTTTTGTGAACAAAATCGGTGCCTTTGCAGGAAGAAAGAAGAAACGAAGTTCTCGCAAAGTTCCTGTGAGGCAGAACTTAGGCCTACCAAAGTACCAAAAAATAATTGTGAATGTTTTCTCATTGAAGAAAATCGGCGTAATCATTTTCCAAAACTAAGAAGTAGTAAGTCAGAAGTGAAGTGATTTTATTCCTTTTATTCAACTGAAAAGCCTATTCTGACGGTGGATTTTGATAATTATCTGCTAAATGAAATACTAGTCATTGTCTCATTACTGTGAAAATCTTGTCAATTCATGTTCATTGACTGGAATATCTAAAAATATATAAGTCTTTCCGGGTTCTGAAATTTTACTGAAGGTTTAAAAAATATAGTTCAAGTTAATAATATTTAACTGGTTAACCCTAATTGGGCCATGGTATCACTAGCATCAATATACAATTCATATTATGAAAACCTCAGGGGAAAAGCCTATTTTTTAAGGGAATTGAGTTGAGGTTGACAACCTAAATACAATTTAGAATTAAATTAATTAATCTCCTGTCCATTTTATTTGGTTGAAAACAAGTTGAATTGAATTTCCAAAGTGAAAGAAGGCGTGCTATAAATAAGAAGGTGAAATACCAAAGTTTACATTATTTTAGATTATCAGAAAAAGGAGAACTGAGGAATTTCCCTGTAGGTTTATTATTTTCAATAATGAACCATTGGAATCGACCAAGAAAAAAATTTGTTTAACACCCCCTCAAAATTTGATGGTTTACGTTTCAAGGTACGTAGAATCCAAAAATCGAATAAAACGCTGCAAATTATTACACAATGGTTTATTATTTTGTATTTTTCTATATAGATCACTCGTCTGCAAAGCCACCAACCATCCAACATCAAGAAAAACATCGATCGCATTTCGATCAGCTTTAGTTTGAACGGAGATTAGACCTCTTTTGCAATTCACACACGTGTTTCTAATTTATCGTACGTCCAAACTTAAAATTCTCGTAGTGAGCGAACGGTTTGTCCTACAGAGCTACGGGTGGTCTCAAAAAATTCTGAAAATTCCATAGAATCTTAAATTGAAGGAAAAACAATACCTATATATCAAAATTTTTTTAGTTAGGGCGTTTCAAAATTTCAAAATTGATTTTGGAACCCTAAGAAGTGACCTACATCAACCAAAATCTTTGGGGCACAACTAGACCCCGAATGGAGCCTACATACCAAATTTCATCAAAAACGGTCAATGCTAAGTGGCAAAAGTGCCGCGTACGGCGGACGGACGGCCGAATTTTTATTCGATTTTTGGATTCTACGTACCTTGAAACGCAAACCATCAAATTTTGAGGGAGTGTTAAAAAAAACGTCTGCCAAGAGGGTGTGGCACATAGCTTCCTCGTATCCATAACCCGATCATATAGATGATCCGATGCATAGTAGTTAATCTCAAAACATCAAAACAAGTTAATCTGTAACATCCCTGAAAATTTCATTGAAATCGGATGGAAAATGTAGAAATTATGGCCGTTACAAGGAATTCACGTTTGCGCATGCGCAGTCGCTACTATCAGTCCGAAGGTGATGATTTTCATAGGGGACCGTCTACACACCAACCCGCACAATCTCTGAAAATTTCATTGAAATCGGATGGAAAATGTAGAAGTTATGGCCGTTACAAGGAATTCACGTTTGCGCATGCGCAGTCGCTTCTATCAGTCCGGGGATGATGATTTTCATAGGGGACCGTCTACACACCACAATAACTTCGTATAGTTATGCGCGTTACAAGGAATTCATGACAGACAGACACACAGACACGGAACCAAAATTGTTCAGAAAGGTCTAAAACGCAAAACGCGAGTGAAAATTTTGATTTTGGAGAACATTTTTTTTTCGTCCTTGAAAAGTGAAAACAAAGCTTCCGCTACCTTGGTAGACTCAGAAGCAAAATTTTCTTGGTCGATTCCAAAGGTTCATTATCGAAAATAATAAACCAAAATGTGGCCGTCCGTCCGCCGTACGCGGCACTTTCCCCACTTAGCATTGATCGATTTTGATGAAATTTGGTATGTAGGCTCCATTTGGGGTCTAGTTGTGCCCCGAAGATTTTGGTGATGTAAGTCACTTCTAAGGGTTCAAAAATGAATTTTAAAATTTTGAAAACGCCCCAACTCAAAAAATTTTGATATAAAGGTATTGTTGCTCCCGAGTCTACTAAGGTAGCAGAAGCTTTGTTTTCACTTTTCAAGGACGAAAAAAAAAAGTTCTCCAAAATCAAAATTTCCACTCGCGTTTTGCGTTTTAGACCTTTCTGAACAATTTTGGTTCCGTGTCTGTGTGTCTGTCCGTCTGTCATGCATTCCTTGTAACGCGCATAACTATACGAAGTTATTGTCCGATTTCAATGAAATTTTCAGGGATTGTGCGGGTTGGTGTGTAGACGGTCCCCTATGAAAATCATCATCCCCGGACTGATAGTAGCGACTGCGCATGCGCAAACGTGAATTCCTTGTAACGGCCATAACTTCCTCATTTCCTACCTGATTTCGATGAAATTTTTAGGGATTACGCGGATTAGGTTGTAGATGGTCCCCAATGAAAATCAAGGCCTTAAAATTTACAGAAGCCTTTGCGCATGCGCATACGTAAAATCCTTGTAACAGCCATAACATTTACATTTTTCATCCGAATTTGATGACATTTTCTAGGATTGTCCTGATTACGTGTAGATGGTCCCCTATGAGGGTAGTGGAAGGTACTTAAAGAGTGGTGTTTTCAGATTAACTACTATGCATCGAATCATCTATATAATCGGGTTATGGATACGAGGAAGCTATGTGCCACACCCACTTGGCAGACATTTTTTCCTTCAATTCAAGATCCTATAGAATTTTTTGAGACCACGCGGAGCTCTGTAGGACAAACCGTTCGCTCCCTACGAGAATTTAAAGGTTTTACGTACGATAAATCAGAAACACGAGTGTGAATCGCAAAACAGTCCAATCTCCGTTCAAATTAAAGCTGACCGAAATGCGATCGATGTTTTTCTTCATGTTGGATGGTTGCTGGCTTTGTAGACGAGTGATCTATATAGAAAAATAATAAACCATTGTGTAATAATTTGCAGCGTTTTTTTTTTCCCTGTGTTCCTTATGGATGACATCATTGGTTGAGTACAGGCAAGCATCAACGCATTACTGCAGTACTTGGTTCTGGAAACGCTTCATGGAGATAGTTCCTAGTAGGTTCAGTTCGGCTTAGATACAGAACTTTGCTTAGGCAGTACTTTGTTCTGATTGGCAATTTTGATCGTCCACGAACCAACCAATACATTTTTTGAAATTCGAATTCCTTCAAGTAAGGGTTACTTATGAGTAAGGTAGGTACACCATTCTGTAAAACACGTAATTTCGTGAGATTTTAATAGAAGTTAGGCGCTGCGTTCAAGTAGAAAAAAATTGTTTGATTTACGATTGGTAAAAATGATTGATGTTCGAAGGCAGGAAACTGGGAAGCAATATTTCATTCCGATTAAAGTTGAGATTGAGCCAGAATTCCGACCTACACAATCGACATTAATCAGCAGAGTGCACAACAAGCTATGTAGAATCGATCAGTCAAAATTCAAGACGTCTCCCTTCGACGTGTGTAAGTAAACTGGCGGGGTCGAGGAGGCCTCAGATATTCAATAATACGTTGAGGTTGATGGTAGGATAGAGTTTAGGATCGAAATAGACTAATGTGAGCAAACTTACCAGGTTGGGGTTTTCACGTCCAATTAAAGAGGACAGCTAGCTGTCTTCTCAAGATCAGATCTTTTTGTCCCGATCAATACCCTGAACTGTTATAGGAAATTTACGCTAATTCCAAACAGGTACATTGTTATGATTTGTACTAACGGTGAATTTGGAATAAAATATTGAATGAGAAATTTACTGATTGTCTATCTGTCTGACTGAAGTTAATTTTACTTGGTTCGAATTGACATAAGGTGAACTTAATAAATGAATAAATTGATGATTTTGGTTCTGGTTTGTATAGAAATCAGCTTGTGAAGTTAATGTATCTACTGATTGAAGATTGAATTTAGTTCTGGTCAGTGTAGAAACCAGCGTGTTGATATTTATGGTTACCGGTCTTTAAAAACCGTGTTACTGAAGGGTAAGCAAAAGGCTTCTGGTCTTTGTAGAATCCAGGACACAGAGATTGTTGATAAGTTATTAAAGTTTGAGTTTGAGTGGTGAGAAGGAGACAGAGTTCGCTTGTAGATTTGTAGGCATATCTTGGCGGTAGGGATGGCAAAAAAGTATCTAAAAGAGAATCGGTCCGATCCTTTTCATTAGCTGAATAAGGGAAATAAATTATAGTCAACAGCCTATACAACCTTAATGGGGAAGGAAAATTGATGAAGATCATCAATACATCATTATCAAAACGCTGCAAATTATTACACAATGGTTTATTATTTTTCTATATAGATCACTCGTCTGTAAAGCCACCAACCATCCAATATAAAGAAAAAAATCGATCGAATTTCGGTAAGCTATAATTTGAACTGAGATTAGACCTCTTTTGCGATTCACACTCGTGTTTCAGATTTATCGTACGTCCAACCCTTAAATTCTCGTAGGGAGCGAACGGTTTGTCCTACAGGGCTCCACGTGGTCTCAAAATTCTAAAAATTCTATACTATCTTAAATTGATGGAAAAACAATACCTTTACACCAAAATTTTTTGAGTTATGGCGTTTTGAAAATTTCAAAATCCACTTTTCAACCTTTAGAAGTGACCCACAACAACCAAATCTTCGGGGCACAACTAGACCCCAAATGGAGCCTACATACCAAATTTCATCAAAATTGGTCAAATGCCGCGTACGGCGGACTGACGGCCAAATTTTTATTCAATTTTGGTTTATTATTTATAATAATAAGCCTATGTGATCGTATCGCAAAAAATTTTTATAACCCCCCCTCAAACTTTGTCACTTTACGTTTGCGTAGAATCCAAATTTGCAATGTCCGTCCGCCGTCCGCGGCACTTTTCTTAGCAACACTGGACCGATTTGGTTCAAATTTGGTATATGGGCTCCATTTGGGGTCTAGTTGTGCCGCGAAGCTTTTGGTTGATGTCAGTCACTTCTAAGGGGTGAAAATTGAGGGTTGAAATTTTCAAGAGTGCCCTAGCTCGAAAACTCGAAATAAAGGTATCGTTTTTTCACCAATTTTAAATAGTATTGAATTTAAAAAAATTTTTGAGACCACCCGGAGCTCTGTAGGACAAACCGTTCGGTCCCTACGAGTACTTGAAGGTTTTCCTTCGATAAAACAGAATCATGAGTGTGAATCAAAAGAGGTCTAATCTCCATTCAAATTTTATCTGACTAAAATGCGATCGCTGTTCATTTCTTCGATTTGTATACAGTTTTGCCTTCTGCGTAACCAGTAATCAAATTTCAATATGAAGCTTTCTATTTTTCCAATCGAGTGTGAAGCGTTTAGATCTTTCTAATAAACTTGATTGTGAAGGTGTGAAGGCAGTATGGTGTGGTAGGTAGTACCTAGCTGGTAGGTAAAAAAAATGTTGGTGGGTAAAAAACGCTGCAAATCATTGCTCAAAAGCTTCTTCATTCTTTAGATCACTGATCAGCTGAGTGAGCTCCGAAGCCATTTTCAATCCTATTGAATGAAAGTGCTCTTCCAGGCGTCTTCAGCATTCGAGGAGATCTTCTTCACTCCTCAGATCACTGATCAGTTGAGTGAGCTCCAAGGCCATTTTCAATCCTATTCAAATCAGAAGGGTGATCTATACAGAAAATAATAAACCTTTGAGCAATGATTTGCAGCATTTTGGATTCTACGTACCTTGAAACGTAAACCAACAAATTTTGAGGGGGGGGGGGGGGGGGGGGGGGGGGTAACAAATTTTTAACATGGATATGTTTTTGGGCTGGGGGTCATTCTAAAATTTGCGTAACGACAACAAAATTTGTAACGACCCGGCATTATTAACTGATGATTATTAACTCGAATGGAAACTGAAGGCGGTCATTAATGAAGTTAGGTATAAGTAGGTAAGTTAGGTTAGATAATACCCGTATTTATAGGAATTAGAAATGTTCTGGACAAAAAAAATATATATATGATATATTATGCATCAGTACAGTCCCAGATAAACTATGGAATTGTGGCCTGGGGCAATGCATATATGAATAAAATTGAAAAAATAATAACTTCTCAAAAACTTTTGATAAAAATATTGTTTAGATATCCATATAGATTTCCTTCTGACCAACTCTTCCATGATACAAAAATATTAACTTTTAAAGAACTTCTGGATAAAACAACCCTTTCAATTATATTCAAATACTTACAGCGAGGAAAATTCAGCAGAATGATAAATAACACTAGGTCTAAGAATTCAATACAAAACTACCAAGAAGACAAACCGCGATAGGATTAAAATGCTATGACTACTCTGGAATTAAACGTTTAACAACCTTATTTTTGATAATTAGGTGGCCCAGCTTAATTTAGAACAATTTAAAAGTAAGATTTAAAAAATTTTTGTGAAATAAAAAAAATCAGAAGTTAAAAAATAGAGGAGATTCTCAAATATTGAAATTTAAAATTAGAGACGATTCATTTTCTTTGTATTGGTTATTGTAATTTGATAATATCGGGAGAATTCTCTTGCCAATGTGTAATATAGCTCTGGACGGTCCTCCATCGACACAACAGGAGGACCTTTCATTCTATTCATTTTATTGTAAATATTGCATGTTAAGTATATCTGAAAACTGTTAAAATTGCTAAAAGCTACCAAAATATACTTAACATGCCATATTTACAATAAAATTTAATTTATTTATGTGTTAATGAATCAGATTGTATGTTTATTAAAAAATAAATAAATGCATTCTTATAAAAAAAAGGTACTATAAATAGGTAGGTACCTACTAAAAATACCTAAATAACATGAATACGTTTACAGTAAACATATCCATGATTCAATGTTTTTCCGTGAAGCGGAGAAATTTACCGCGAATTTTTAGAAAAAAAAAGCTGTTACAGTTAGAAATAACAATACAAATTTTTCTAATTGATGTCGATTTTTTTCTTGGTCGATTCCCAAGGTTCATTATTGAAAATAATAAACCAAAAATGAGAAGCAGAAGCACCACCTGAACCTATCCTGATTATTCATCACGTCGTTCTCATATCCCCAGTTCATGAAGAAAAACGCTGCAAATTATTACACAATGGTTTATTATTTTTCTATATAGATCACTTGTCTACAAAATCACCAACCATCCAATATGAGGAGAAGAAAAAAAAAAATAAAAATAAAATAAAATAAAATAAAATTTTAAAAAAATCAAAATTACCAACCATCGATTGCATTTCGGTCAGCTCTAATTTGAACGGAGATTAGGCCTCTTTTGCGATTCACACTCGTGTTTTGATTTATATATATATATATATATATTTCAATATAAACCCTTAAATTTTCGTAGGGAGCGAACGGTTAGTCCTACAGAGCTCCGCGTGGTCTCAAAAAATTCTAAAAATTCTATAGAATCTTAAATTGAAGGAAAAACAATACCTTTATATCAAAATTTTTTGAGTTAGGGCGTTTTCAAAATTTCAAAATTGATTTTGGAACCCTTAGGAGTGACTTACATCAACCAAAAGCTTCGGGGCACAACTAGACCCTAAATGGAGCCTACATACCAAATTTCATCAAAATCGGTCAATGCTAAGTGGCAAAAGTGCCGCGTACGGCGTACGGCGGACGGACGGCCAAATTTTTATTCGATTTTTGGATTCTACGTACTTACCATAAAACGTAAACCATCAAATTTTGAGGGGGTGTTAAAAAATTTTTTTCTTGGTCGATTCCAAAGGTTCATTATTGAAAATAATAAACCAAAATTAGTTGGTTGTCATTATTTACGCAGGAGGTACACGATACACCTTCTTCGTGACATAAATTGTCAAACAGATAAAATTCCAAAGAAATTTTGCAGAATAGGTACCGGAATTTTCGATAATATTTTCTGGAGGGTATTAATAATTAATACCCTTACCTCAGGGCTTCCTCACGATTCCTACAAATAATTATTATTTGTAGGAATCGTGAGGAAGCCCTGAGGTAAGGCATACAATGGAGGTAGATGTGGCAACAAAGCGCTCGTCCAGGTTTATTCTATCACTTCTCTGATCCTCTTTTTCAAGACGTCAGACATCAGTCAGAGTCCATGAGATGGTCATCAGACTTTTCTGAGAACTCGAGAAAGCTGGCCAGAGAGCCTCCCTGAGAACCCTGGTTCTTGGAGTCGATGGAAAAAAGAACAAAAAAGGGTTCAAAGTATAGTTACCGATGGATTAGAGAGTTTAAAATGAATGTTTTCAACTCCAATATTGCTTCTTCTTCTGGGAAGACTGATAGTTGGTTGGCACTTGTCAATCTTGCTTGGGGTTTCTAGGAAATTACTAGTAAAACTGAGTTGGAGCTGAGGAAAGTGCTGGCATGCCAAGTCTCCACGACATTCAATGTTGCCATTCATCCAAGATTATTGCTTCCGAGTCTACCAAGGTAGAGGAAGCTTTGTTTTCACTTTTCAAGGACGAAAAAAAAACGCTGCAAATTATTACACAATGGTTTATTATTTTTCTATATAGATCACTCGTCTACAAAATCACCAACCATCCAATATGAAGAAAAAATAAAAAAAAATCAAAAGATAAAAAATAAAAAATCAAAATCACCAACTATTGATCGCATTTTGGTCAGCTCTAATTTTAACGGAGATTATGCCTCTTTTGCGATTCACACGCGTGTTTTGATTCATTTATATATATAATATATAAATATATATATTATTATACATATTTCAATTATATTATATTTCAATATAAACCCTTAAATTTTCGTAGGGAGCGAACGGTTTGTCCTACAGAGCTCCGCGTGGTCTCAAAAAATTCTAAAAATTCTATAGAATCTTAAATTGAAGGAAAAACAACACCTTTATATCAAAACTTTTTGAGTTAGGGCGTTTTCAAAATTTCAAAATTGATTTTGGAACCCTTAGAAGTGACCTACATCAACCAAAAGCTTCGGGGCACAACTAGACCCCAAATGGAGCATTCATACCAAATTTCATCAAAATCGGTCAATGCTAAGTGGCAAAAGAGCCGCATACGGCGGACGGCGTACGGCGGACGGACGGCCAAATTTTTATTCGATTTTTGGATTCTACGTAGCTTGAAACGTAAACCATCAAATTTTGAGGGGGTGTTGAAAATTTTTTTTTCTTGGTCGATTCCAAAGGTTCATTATTGAAAATAATAAACCAAAACGTCTGCCAAGTGGGTGTGACACATAGCTTCTTCGTATCCATAACCCGATTATATAGATGATCCGATGCATAGTAGTTAATCTCAAAACACCAATCCCTAAGTACCTTTCACTACCCTCATAGAGGACCATCTACTCGCTAATCTGGACAATCCTAGAAAATGTCATCAAATTCGGATGAAAAATGTAAATGTTATGGCTGGGCAGAGGCTTCTGTAAATTTTAAGGCCTTGATTTTCATTGGGGACCATCTACAACTTAATCTGCGTAATCCCTGAAAATTTCATCGAAATCGGGTAGAAAATGTGGAAATTATGGCCGTTATAAGGAAATTCACGTTTGCGCATGCGCAGTGGCTACTATCAGTCCGAACGTAGTGATTTTCATAGGGGACCATCTAAACACTAATCTGTAACATTCCTGAAAATTTCAACGAAATCGGATGAAAAATGTAGTAGTTATGGCCGTTACAAGGAATTCACGTTTGCGCATGCGCAGTCGCTTCTATCAGTCCGGGGATGATGATTTTCATAGGGGACCATCTAAATACTAATTTGTAACATTCCTGAAAATTTCATTGAAATCGGACAATAACTTCGTATAGTTATGCGCGTTACAAGGAATTCATGACAGACACACAGACAGACAGACACGGAACCAAAATTGTTCAGGAAGGTCTAAAACGCAAAACGCGAGTAAAAATTTTGATTTTGGAGAACTTTTTTTTTTTCATCCTTGAAAAGTGAAAACAAAGCTTCCGCTACCTTGGTAGACTCGGAAGCAAAAGTTCTCCAAAATCAAAATTTTCACTCGCGTTTTGCGTTTTAGACCTTTCTGAAGAATTTTGGTTCCGTTTCTGTGTGTCTGTCATGAATTCCTTGTAACGCGCATAACTATACGAAGTTATTGTCCGATTACTATGAAATTTTCAGGGATTGCGGGTTGGCGTGTAGACGGTCCCCTATGAAAATCATCATCCTCGGACTGATAGAAGCGACTGCGCATGCGCAAACGTGAATTTCCTTGTAACAGCCATAAAATTTACATTTTTCATCGGAATTTGAAGATTAGCCCAGATTTGTCCAGATTAGCGTGTAGATGGTCCCCTAAGAGGGTTGTGAAAGGTACTTAGAGATTAACTACTATGCATCGGATCATCTATTTAATCGGGTTATGGATACGAAGAAGCTATGTGCCACACCCACTTGGCAGACTTTTTTTTCTGTTGAGTGTTGTCCTCCTTCACCTCAGATCGATCGCATAAGGACGCCCAAGTCTTACTGTGGAAAGTCCTAAAAATTATGTTGATGGAAAACACGTTCACAGAAGCTGCTTAGGACTGACGATGATGACATTAAAGGCGACCATCGGCGGGCAAAACCGCACAAATCACGCAAATTCCATCAAATCGGACAAACATTCCGTACATACGGGTCCCAGAAAAAAGCTCCGAAAATCGAAATTTTGATTTAAAGGACCAGGATTTGTTTTATCAGCAGGGCATTTACAAATTTCCTCGATTAACCTCAGGAATCGAGTTAAAACATCACCAAAAAAGTTATAAAGTTACGTAGAATTCAATATTCGAAGAAAAAAATTCCGTCCGTCGACCGTACGCGTCACTTTTCTCATTTACCATCATCCGTTTTGATGAAATTTGGTATATGGGCTCCATTTAGGGTCTAGTTGTGCCCCAAAACTTTTATTGCCAGTCACTTCTAAGAAGTGAAAAATAGAGGTTGTAATTTTCAAATCGCACCAGCTCGAAAACTCTCGATAACAATTTTTTTTCCGATAAAATAGAATTGAATATTTAGAATCGAATGAGACCACCCAGAGCTCCGTAGGACAAACCGTTTGCTCCCTATGAGGTCTTACAATAGATCAGAAACACGAGTGTGAATCGCAAAAGATTGTGTACTGACGGAAGTATGGGTTAATATCCGTTCAAATTTTTCTTTATTATTTTCAATAATGAACCTTTGGAATCGACCAAGAAACTAAATTTTAACTACCCCCCCCCCACCAAACTATGTTGGTTTACGTTTCAAGGTACGTAGAATCCGAAAATCGAATAAAAATGTTCAAGCCCGTCCGCAGTACGGGGCACTTTCCTCAGTTACCATAGACCGATTTTGATGAAATTTGGTATATGGGCTCCAGTTGTGTTCTTTTCTAGCGAGTGATCTATGCGTGAAAAAATAAACCTTTGTGTAATAATTTGCAGCGTTTAACCCTTAATTTCCCAGTTGTTCAAAATATTGTATTTTAGGATGTTTTTCAAGAGTTTGGTGTATTTTGGCCAATCAATGCCACAGAATTGCTAGTTTTTATCGGGATTTATGTGCAGTTTCTTAATTTGATGAAAACTGAATAATATTTTCTGGAGGGGGGGGGTTGGCTATCTTTTTAAAAATATATACTTAGAATACATTCTATGCAAATATGACTGGACGGAACCAGCAGCTTTTCATTTTGAAAAGAAATAAATAAAAACTAAAATGACAAATAAACTAGAATTGTTAGCCCAATAAGACCTCCCCCTTCAGTAGTACCTTCAGATCAGACCTACCTCTACCATGAACTGGGGGACAGTGAAGATCAGTTTCATGAATTAGTTCCCATATATAACAACTATTCTGACAGATTTAATTTTAAATCTTACAGAAAAACAACCCGAGATGTCGATGAAGCAATTGTTGTGGCTGGAAGCATCCAAGAATAGCGGAAAATTTCGATTTTTCAATAGTTTCTTCTTGGATATCTTAAGAGTCAGAGGGTCTAATGTTGTATTGTGTAAACAATAGTTGAAGTATCAAGGTAGCCATAAGAATATCGGGTTTTGTCTTAAAAATGGTTGAACAATATTGTAGAATGTTTAAAAAATCGGACTTCCGAAAAGATACTTCAGGACGTAAAGGGTTAAGAATAGGGTTAGCCTATTAGAATTCGTTTGTTTCTTCAAATAGTTTCTTGTCACTCAGTTGTCCTTCCTTAGCAATCAAAGAATAAAATTTCGTAATAAAAACACAGCTCTCGGATCAGAGCAGACGGCTGATCCTTACTTCACTCTTAATTTTTCCTCACATCAGATCATCTAAAAAAAATGTATACTTATTTTGAGTTAAATTTAATGTAACGTTCTTTCCGTACCTACCCTTATTTTTTTATTTACTCGGTAAATTAATAGTTAGTTAATAGTTATGGTAATTTTAGAAATATAAGGCAAAAAATACTAATTTAGCCTAAAATTTTAAAAATTAAAATACTCACGAAAACAAGGGTTTAAAAACTGTAAGAGGAGCTTTTTGTTGTAAATTAGTTGTAGAAACGATCCTTTGAAGGGTATAGTATACACCCTATTGTATACATCCGCTAATGTGTAACTTCCTTCAGTCAATTTCGGTTCGATAAGGCCATGGATGGTCCCCTATAAAGAACTTATCAGTGAGACCAATTGATTTACAACTTATTTTATTCCAACTATTCAAATCCGGAGATGCCATGTGCCACACACCCATCTGGGGGAAATTCTGAGGGCTTGACAGGTACCTACCCATCGTCACGAAGACGTCGGATCAGGCGGAGCGGCGACTGCTCGATCGCGGGTGGAGCACTCGGCGGGAGGTCGCGTGGGAAACTGAGCCGCTCTGCTCGGACGGTCGAGGAAGGCGCAAGCTCGCCACCTGCTACAGTTTTCCTCGTTAACACTCGGATTAATTCTTTCTGAAGTACACAATTATTGTACGTCACAAACAACAGGGAAAGTGGACGTGGGTGGCTAGACGCAATGTAGTCGACAGAACTGTCTAAAAACCTCAAAAAATAAAACATAGCTTTATCCAGTAAAATTCATCATCATTTTGGTTTATTATTTTCAATAATAAACAAATTGTTTCATTTGTTTTAACCCCTCCCCTACCCCTCAAAATTTGTTGGTTTACGTTTCAAGGTACGTAGAATCGAAAAATCGAATACAAATTTGGCTGTCCGTCCGCCGTACATGGCATTTGACCGATTTTGATGAAATTTGGTATATTTGCTCAATTTGGGGTCTAGTTGTGCCCCAAAGCTTTTGGATGATGTCAGTCACCTCTGAGGGGTGAAAATTAAGGGTTGAAATTTTCAAGAGTGCCCTAGCTCGAAAACTCTCGAAATAAAGGTATCGTTTTTCACCAATTTTAAATAGTATTGAATTTTTAAAATTTTTTGACACCACCCGGAGCTCTGTAGGACAAACCGTTCGGTCCCCACGAGTACTTGAAGGTTTTCCTTCGATAAAACAGAATCATGAGTGTGAATCGCAAAAGAGGTCTAATCTCCGTTCAAATTTTATCTGACTAAAATGCGATCGCTGTTCATTTCTTCGATTTGTATACAGTTTTGCCTTCTGCGTAACCAGTAATCAAATTTCCATATGAAGCTTTCTATATTTCGAATCGAGTGTGAAGCGTTCTTTCTAATAAACTTGACTGTGAAGGTGTGAAGCCAGTATGGTGTGGTAGGTAGTACCTACCAATAGTTGGTGGGTAAAAAAAAGTTGGTAGGTAAAAAACGCTGCAAATCATGGCCCAAAGGTTTATTATTTTCTGTATAGATCACCCTTCTGTATAGATCACTGGTTCTCCATCAATAGCACCTACCACTATCTGTATTCTCCCTTGACCTTCCCTCTCAAATTTCAGCTTCCTGCGTTCAATAGGACTGAAAATGGCTTCGGAGCTCACTCATCTGATCAGTGCTCTTCCAGGCGTCTCCAGCATTCGAGAAGATCTTCTTCACTCTTCAGATCACTGATCAGCTGAGTGAGCTCCGAAGCCATTTTCAATCCTATTGAACGCAGGAAGCTGAAATTTGAGAGGGAAGGTCAAGGGAGAATACAGATGGTGGTAGGTGCTATTGATGGAGAACCAGTGATCTATACAGAAGGGTGATCTATACAGAAAATAATAAACCATGATTTGCAGCGTTTTTTCGATATAGGGATCAAGAATAAGCCTGAAGTCACGACATTCAACAATACCTTCCTGCATCACTAGTGTTGTACCCATTCATTAACATTTATTGATAGGTAGAATCGGGGCGGAGCGACTGAACTCCCCACCCTTAGATGTACCTCTAATCAGTTGTTCTCCATATCATTCTGTCATCTAGTTAGACTTCGACTCAATAAAAAAACCAGTGTTCCGAATTCGTATCAATTATTTCAACAAACGTCACCACAAAATTGGCGACAAGGTGAAAATAGTTTCGCGTTTTCAAGTGATCGATTTAGTTGTGATTCCGGAAAGAATAGAATCGCCGAATACCGGTAAAAAATTGTTTTCTAGTTGCTTGAGATCGCGTTCTTATCTTCAAGCCAGGACCCCCGTTGCAACAGGCTCCCCGAGTTGGAAAGCACGTTTCTCCACGACGCAGTTTCGTCTAGAAGTTAGTACCTACCGAATAAATCTGATTGTTTCTCCTACCTGATCGGACTTTCAAAATGGATAAAGATCAATTAGCGAAACTGATTGAAACGTTGAATAAAAATAACCAGATATTAATCGAGAAACTGGTTGGTGGCAGTTCTCAACGGGCAGTTAATCCTGCAGCTTTTGTTCCCCCATTTGAAAACTTCGATGCCAATCGAGAAAATTTCAAGCTATATAAACAACGTTTTGAAAATTATTTAGCTATGAAAGGGGGTTTCGAAGATGACAATCTGAGAAAACAAATGTTTCTAAACTCAGTTGGATCAACACATTTCAAGTTACTGGTATCTTTGGTGGCACCAAAGGACCTAACACAATTGAATTATAAAAACATAACAGAAGCACTTGAACAACATCTTTGTCCAAAGAAAAGTGATCTAGTTTCGCAACATAGATTTTTTTCGATCTACCAAGACGAAAAACAATCGATTCTAGAATATGTAGCTAGTCTGAGGCGGGATATCGCCGACTGCATGTTCATTTGCGAGTGCAGGAAAGATATTTCCGCGATGTTTCTTCGAGTTCAGTTTATCAGAGGACTCAGAGATAATACGATTCGTGAGCAATTACTAAGGTCCAATATTACTGATTTTGATAAACTGATCGAATCTGCCTTGATAATGGAAACATCAAAATTAGATAGCCGCGAAATCTCTTCTAATCAACTTTCAACGCAGGCTGAGAACGTGAATAAGGTATCAAAATCCCAACATGCTAATTTCAGAAGACAGGCACGATCCAAAAGTCCTGGTTTTGGAAGTAGCCGTCAACGAGGTCGATCCCATTCAAAGTCACGTAGATCTATCGACTATAAACAACTTGGAATCGATAACAAATGTCTCAGATGTGGTCGCGAAAATCACAAAGCTCCGGATTGCAGAGTCGATCAAAAAGCCTTGTTTTGCAAAGCTTGCCGTTCTCGTGGACATGTTCAAAAAGTTTGTGTCAAAACACTACTTGGTTCAAAAAATTCGAACAAAAACCTACATGAATCTACCCATTCCATCGATGAAGTGTATGGTATTCACCGTGTAGTTGATATTTTCGAAAATAAAATCTCCACCGCAGAAGATTCGGAAAAATATTTTGTCACTGTAAGAATCGAGGGTCAACCACAAAAATTCGAAGTCGATTCAGGAACTGGATTTACCCTACTTCCACGATCTCACTACGCAAAATTGAAATTAAGTGCACCTCTCCAGCAATCAAAAATAGCTTTCCGATCATATACCAACAACATTTTTCTCCCTGACGGAAAAATAAATGTCAAGGTGATGTACAGGAACAAAACATCTACAGAAGAAATATATGTTGTTCCAGACAGCTATGCACCCTTACTTGGCCGAATTTGGATCCGGCATCTTGGTATATCCCTCAATGATCTAGACTATTCCACACAGGCATCTACCTCACAGATACATTCCGTCATATCTCTGGATGATATTTTCGGAAAATATTCCAGCATATTCGAGCAAAAAGTGGGTTGTGTACCAAATATTACATGTACACTGCACCTTCGTGAAAATTCAAGACCAGTTTTTCTTCGTGATCGAGAAGTGCCATATGCTTTGAGGGAGAAAGTCGAAAAAGAGCTTGATTGCCTGGAAGCAGAAGGAATTATCACTAGGGTGGACCATAGTGACTGGGGATCACCTTTGGTGGTCGTTCCAAAACCGGACGGTAACGTCCGGCTCTGCGTTGATTATAAGACCACAGCAAATCCGCAGCTCCTTTCATCCCGTTATCCAATCCGAAAAATAGAAGAAATCCTTAACAGTCTCCGCGGATCTTCATATTTCTGCAGATTGGACTTGTATAAAGCCTACCTCCACCTGAAAGTTGATGAAAAAAGTCGTGCAATACAGGCCATCTCCACTCATCGAGGTGTTTATTTGATGAACCGTTTATCTTTTGGGGTGAAAACTGCCCCGAGTGAATTCAACCGAATACTTGATCAAATTCTTCAGGGACTGGAAGGTACGCTGTCGTATTACGACGACATTATTGTGCATGGAAGAACGTTGGAGGAATGTCAAACCCGTCTACTTCAATGCCTAGATAGACTGGGCAAATATGACCTTCATGTCAATAAGAATAAATGCGAATTTTTCAAAACGGAAATAGCATATCTAGGCCATATTGTCCGTCATAATCAAATCCTAAAATCTACTGAGAAAATTCGAGCTCTTATAGATATTTCAAGACCAACAAACGCCGATGAAGTACGTCGTTTCTTGGGTCTCATCACATATTATTCGAGATTTATTCGGAACTGTTCAACTTTAACCCATCCCTTGAGGGAACTTCTACAGAAACAGAAGAAATTCTTTTGGAGCAGAAAATGTGAAGCAGCTTTCATCAAATTGAAAAATGAAGTTGCTAGTGACCAGGTTCTCATACCTTTCGATCCACAGCTACCACTGATTCTAACTTGCGATGCAAGTCCCACTGGAGTAGCTGCGATTCTTTCACATTCAATCGAAAATCAAGAAAGACCTATTTCTTTTGCATCCCGCTCTCTAACCACTGCTGAACAAAATTACAGCCAGTTGGATCGAGAAGCGCTGGCTATCATATTTGGAGTCAGTCATTTCTACATGTATGTATATGGTCGCAAATTTCAGTTAGTTACTGATAATCAACCACTCTCACGCATATTCCATCAATCAGCTAAACTTCCTGCCATGACATCAGCAAGACTTCTGCGATATGCGTCATTTTTAACAAATTTTGATTATGAAGTCAAATTTAAGAAAGGGGAAGAAAATTCGAACGTAGATTGCCTATCAAGAGCTCCACTTCTAATTAATCGGAAATCTATGGATATAGTAATAAATCAAGAAGTACATGATATATTCAGTGCAACAATTTCTCAAATTTCGAGCACGAAAGTTACAGCTGAGACCATATCAAGGGAAACTGAGAAAGATGTAGAATTGAGAAAAATCAAATCTGCGCTCATCAACGGACAGTCTACAAATTTCGAAGAATACACTTTAGATTGTGGCATAATTTTCAAAGGTCATCGAATCGTGATCCCAGAAACCCTTCAAAAATCTGTTCTCGATGAGCTCCATGAAACTCATATTGGAATTACCAGAATGAAAAAACTAGCTCGTAGGTACTTCACATGGACAGGTATCGATCGTGCAATTGAATCTCTAGTTCGTGCTTGTGAAGCATGCTGCTCAATCAAGAAGAATCCTTCAAAAGCGCCTCTACACTCGTGGGAAGAACCAGAAGAAAACTGGGATCGTCTGCACATGGATTATGCAGGTCCATGTGATGGGAAGCACTTCCTCATTGTTATTGACGCTAAGTCCAGATGGCCAGAAATTCGGGTCATCAGTGAAGCTCCAACAACTGAAAAAACCATCAGTTTATTGCAAGGAATTTTCTCGACTCATGGATACCCTCGAGTACTTGTGTCAGACAACGCCACAATTTTCAAGAGTGACACATTTACCAAATTCTGTGATTCTAATGGCATCAAGCAGAAATTTAGTGCACCTGGACATCCAGCTTCAAATGGACTCGCTGAAAGGCATGTCCAAACCCTAAAAAATCATCTCAAGGCCATGCAGAATGATCCACTTCCGCTTACAGAAAAGCTTCAGAAGATCATGATGTACTATAGAGCAACTCCTATGGCTGATGGGAAGTCTCCAGCCGAACTCTATCTCAAGAGAACTCTACGTATCAGGCTGGATGCTATAAAACCATACAAGGAGGAACCATGCAGACAACCTCATATACCAGGGACCAGATCATTCAACGTTGGAGATAGGGTTCAGTCGAGGCACAAATCGGATTGGCTTTTTGGCACAGTGATCCAAAAGTTTGGGCACTTGCACTACCAAGTTCAACTAGATAGTGGCTACTGTCTTAAACGTCACATAGACCAGCTTCGTTCTACAGGTGTTGCAAGGAGAAGTGTGACATTTTCACCAAGTCGGACCGATGGAACTGGACCACAACAAAGGTCGGGTGTCCCAGCAGACTCGGATGCACCCTTCTACTACTTTCATTCACCTCAAGAGGCAAGTCCGAGAGCTGCTTCACCGAGGCACGTCACACCGCAGAGACCACCAGCCGTGAGACGTGGCAGTCGTATACGAAGAGCTCCTGATTATCTGAGGGATTTTGAGCTCTCCACTCCATGATCATCAATTTTTGTTATATTCTTAAATCTTGAAGTACCACTATGTATTGTATTATTTTTAGTGTGGGTGAGTGTTGTACCCATTCATTAACATTTATTGATAGGTAGAATCGGGGCGGAGCGACTGAACTCCCCACCCTTAGATGTACCTCTAATCAGTTGTTCTCCATATCATTCTGTCATCTAGTTAGACTTCGACTCAATAAAAAAACCAGTGTTCCGAATTCGTATCAATTATTTCAACAAACGTCACCACAACTAGTGTGCGTTAATACCTTGGATTTGTATGAGCAACAGTAACTATTTGCGATTGGTAAACATCCCGACGAGTTTGTTTCACTTGATTTGAAGAATAATCAGACATTTATAAAGACCTGACAAGGTCTTCAGTTTGGTGAATGCTTAGAGGTGATTTCATTTCTGAACAACTTGAAGAAAAGTCGGAGTTGGTTTCTCCGAGTTGCTGAAAACTTCAAGAATTTCACACTGAACTGTGCTGCGGGTGAAAGTCATGACAGCTCGTGCAATGGTGATCGGAAGGGTAATTATCAACAACTGTGTAGGAGTAGATGCCACAACTTACAGCTGTGTAGAATATTATAAAGCAAGCAAATCAGTGGCAAACAATTAAAAACCAGCTTTGGATGATGAACCAGTTTATAGAATTTAACTACGTAGAGTGAATAAATTTCCCATAATCAAGATTCAATAATCGTGAAAACACAACAATAGGCTATACTGAACAATGGACTTGATAATCTAAGTGATTTAGATCCTCACAAGCATGATTCGGCGTACTCGGCCGTGTACAATTGTGATAATGTTTCTCCTGATGTCCTTCAAATTAATATAATTCTTGGTTGTTAACCCATTAAGGACCACGGTTGCCATATGGCAACCGCGAGAGCAGGAGGGTTTGAACGGGTATGGGCTCGTTCACGAACTGCTAAGAGAGTGGAGATGAGGTGGATTCTCTTCAGTAATACCTACATGAAATTTTGAAATTAGTATTCAGGGCCGTTGGTAGATTGTGCTTACGTTGTACGGATTTGAAAAAGCTGACATGGAGGAGCTTCAGACGCTACTACAGTGAGCACTGTTTACACCCGATAGAATACTTTTAGTAAGTCAGTTTCTCGTTTATGTCTCCTTGATGAATGTAGCGAACAGTTAAAAATCGCGAATACACAATTTTTGAAGGTTAGGGGGGGATAAGAGGTGCATTTTGACGTCGGTTGCCATAATATGGCAACCATATTATGCCATATTATGGCAACCGTGGTCCCTAAGAGTACTTTTTTCTCGAATTTCATTTTTTTATCAGTTGATTTTCGTTGAATTTTATGAGGAAATATAACGAGTCAATGGGTGGTACTGACTTGATGGACAACGGATTGTGCTGTTATCGAATCGGGATAAGAGGTAAAAAATGGTGGTGGCCAATTTTCACCTGGATTTTGGACGTCCTTATGACAATCGCCTGCATCACTTAAAAGCGGTACCACCCAATCTCACAGTTGGACTTCCGGAGAAATGTTGTCAACTCCTACTTGAAAATGTACGGAACAAGAAATATACTTCAGGGCCGAAATTCGAAGTCTATCGAGTCAAACTCTAGTACTCCATGATGCGAGGTTCGACAAAAAAAAATTATGTTTGTTCCACTGACGACGGAAAGAAAAAGAAGTGCGCGGGTAAAAACTGTGCCTCTATTATGAGGACCATGTGTCAAATCTCTCATATAGTCATACTATAAAGAACATGTTTTCACCTCGAAATCTGCTCATATTCGTACGTTCTTACTGAACGGTAGACACTTGGATACATCTTGAAAATTCGCTTATATGGTCATACTATACAATAGACACAGACTCATTACGAGTAAAAACGCTTCACACTCGATTCGAAATGCTTGCATACGAGTCTGCAACACATTGGGACATTTTCATGCCAACCACTACACAACAAGGTAGTGAAGTAAGGTTGTTAGTTCATGTAACCAAGCATCAAAATAAGAAAACAGTTGATTGTTCTCTACGCAACACAGTGAGTCTATTTTTATTTATTTATTGGTCGCGTGAGCAAGACTTGCTTAGTTTTCGTGACGATTTTTCAGTTCATGTGCCGAAGCAAAGACATGAAAATGTCAAAAAACCAGGTGGGACTTTGCATTCCCTGCTTTTATGAATTCCATACTCCTCAATCATAGGGAGTGCCCTATTCCCATATGGCATGTGTGAATTTACGTTCCTAAGAGAAAACTGTGATACCTAGTTTTGAATAGGTGGTATACCTACATAAGCCTAGACAATTGCTTTTCTGTGATATCCTGAATAAAGACTACTTACTGAAAAATGGAAGTTTAGGTTGTTTTCCCCATTTGATTAAATCGGCTGCAAACTTTCAATTTTTTGGCAAAAATGTTCTTCTGAGGACCACGGTTGCCATATTTAACCCTCCGAAAAACGGTTAAAATGGACAAGAAAAATTATTTTTGCATTTTTCCCATGTTCTATGGTACCTATAGAGGTAAAGTGCTCGACGATTTGAAAAAAGTCGGAGAAAAAATAATCTGGTCCTTAATGGGTTAAGGAAAGACAAGTGAGTGAAATTAAATTTTATTCGAACAACCGAAAAAAAAGTCTGCCGAAGTGGGTGTGGCACAAAGCTTCCTCGTATCCGTAACCCGATTGTATGGATGATCCGATGATAATATCATCGGATCATCCATACAATCGGGTTACGGATACTAGGAAAGCGCTAGATAAATTTTAGCGTTGAACAATGGAGGAACCACGCGAATCAGTTGGGGAATAATGCCTGGACAAACACAAGAGACACATACTGATGGATTTTCTTCCGTGGATTTGGGTTTTGAAGGGACTAAAACGGATTAGTATCTGGTTATTTTGTTTTCCGTTGAGTGTTGTCCACCTTTAACCTAGATTAATCGCATATTCAAGGATGCCCAAGTCTTACAACGTCCTAGAAACACAAGTAGGTAACCATCTACCTACCTGCTGTTAAATAGCCACAGCATGATGGATGAAATAATTAGGAAACCGTGTAAATTATTATAATTGTGATCATTATTGCAATTATTATTTTTCTGTAAAGATCACCAGTCAACTACCTTCTTGAGACAAGGTCAGGAGGGGGGTCCTTTGGGCTAGGCTCGAGGTAACGAAGTGTTCCGATAAATTGCACAATAAACATGCATTTATCATTGTTGATCGTCTTGATTGTGATAGTACCGTCAACTGGTACAACTTTCGCCACCCCGTTCAACAATATGCCACAAACGTTTTTCACAGTCAGCGCTACCTAGCGATTCCTGGGATGAAGCTATTAATTCAGCAAAAATCACAGGGCAGGGCAATAGTATAGGCACAGGTTAACCAACTCAACAAGCTTATCAGTGGACATCAGCGACAGTGATAAAATTGTATCTGTTCCCGGTTTTTTTCGTAAGTTGAATTTGTCCAAAAAGTCTCCTTTGGGTACCCCACTAGCGTTTGGTTCACGTTTCTGGTAAGTTTATATTTTCAAACCTATAATATCAGCAACGAATTGCCATATTTGACTTTTTCATGAGTGTGTTATTTCCTTTGATATTTACAGGAAAGTAAAAAATGGGACAAACAGGGTACAACTTTGTGCCACCAACTTTTTCCCGTTTATGCATTGATATTTAAAGTGTTCTGTTCTATTTTTTGATCACGTGGACGATCCAAATGTCACAGTTCACGAATCAAACCAAATTACGGAACCCAAACCTTAACCTTTTGCGGTCGTACGGCATGTGTGACATGCCAGCCCACCGTTGTTAGCCTGGACGTCAGCTATTGACGAGGTTGAGTGGCTAGTGGTCGTATGGCATGTGTCACATGCACTTGTTAGCTCGATCTAGTCGTATGGCATGTGAGACATGCCATCACTTTTATCCTCAATTACTCATTCCTACGAACTGCTAAATAATTTCTGGGCGGTATTTACCTATCTCAGATTCCTAGGCAACGAAATGCTTCAATAATTCGGGCGTCAAACTTTTTTCCGCTCCCTCCATATGAATTGCCAAACGGGGAACTCGTGGGAGGGATTTTCAGCTGGGAATTTTTTGGTTGCGATCATACTCTTTTCTCTTTTCCAACTGTGCTACCTATTCTATTCAATCAATCCAATTATTTTGACTTATTTTATCTAAATATTTATTTTCTCGAGTTACTTTTATCGAGTTACTTTTATCTCGAGTTATTATTATTATTATTTATACTCGATGGCGAAACGCCTGTGGACTGAGGCCAAGTTATTAATTAGTATTATATTCTTACCAATTACTGCAATAAAAGTAACAGTTTATATTTTTAATGCTCTTTAATCAATTTGTCATAGTTTATAATAATGGTTTGAAGGATAAATACCCCTAAGTACTCTTGTCAGACCAAATGGAAAATGCGGGTCCTGACCTTGGTGTACCCGTCGCATTCCAAATAATGTTCTACCCAAGCCATTGAGCTGAGGTAGTTGAAATTTTTGCACCGTGGATCAGAGGTAGGTAGCACGATTTGATCAAAATATGAAAGTATTCCGCCGATCAGAACCCATGCAAATGGTCCATTGAAAAACTAAAAAAAGCGAGTGCCAAATTTTACCTCATTTTTAAGAGTGAAATAGTAATATTTTAAAAATAATTACGAAAAAATTAATTTGATCATAGGATCCAGTCATTTATCCAGATTACAAATCAGTCGGGGAAATTTGGAAAATTTGACTCAATTTGGAACACAAACAATATTTGTAGGAGTGTTAGATAATTCCAATGTCGTCGTAAATACCATTACGTCCAGGCTAACTCATCATCCCAGAATAAGCTTCGTCCAGGCTACCAAATGGCGGCTGGCATGTGACACATGCCATACGACCACAACGCTTGGTTCACCTTCGCAGCCTCGCGACCGCAAAAGGTTAAGGGGGAGATCCTAACCATTTCCCCCATATATCTCCGCATCAGAGACTATTTTTTGTAATTCTTCATATTTTTAGTCAAGAAATAGAGCAATGAGCTTACATTTTAGATTTTTAAATTTTATCATATATTCTTGTTGGTATCATACATTTGAAAAATTTAAATGCTCCAAATATCTTCACTCCGATTTGTTAAAACTAACCTCCTGATAGTTACCTAAAAATCTCAAAATTTTCCGTTCATCCGTTCATCCATGGTTTTGGAATTACTTTTGAATTGAGCCAAATAAATCAGGGTTATATTTTTGTTATAAAAAATATATTTTCTGTGTTATGCTTACTGAATTTTATTAAAAAATGAAGAAGATAAGGTTTCGAGTTTTTTTGTGATCACACACTCCCTAAAAAGTTGAAAAATATTGAAATTTTTATAGAAACAAGCTTGTTTTTGGTTCCTTTTCAAAGTTAACATGATGAGTAACAAAGAAACCAGGGCAAGAAGTGTCCACTGCTGGATATTCGCATATTTTCAAGCTAAAAAAAATTGTGGTACATTGTTGTACCCTTATGGGGTACAAGAATGTGCCACGAAAAAACATTTCTCTCTATTCTTGCATAAGAGATAGCATTTTTTTCATGGTGCCATTTGAAACTTGGAAAGTAGAGATACGTTGGGTAAATTTTTCAATAATATTCGATGAAAAGTAAAGTATTTACACGTAAGAAACCTCAAAATTGGCACAAAGTTGTACCAGTTGACGGTAGTTTCCAAAAAATTAACACTAGGTTTCTTTAATTGAGGAAATCACTTAATAGAGGCGATACGTCCACTTTAGAGGGTAGCACTGGGCTTTGTGCCTGTCTTCTGCAAACGTAGGTGGGCCCCGTCCATCGAACAAAGAACTTTCAGCATTCAGGCGGAGGGGGATTGAGCTAGGCTTAAGTTTGTCTTCTAGGGATGAAAATCAGCACTTCCACTACCCAAAACTGTTCATAACTCAAAAATGACATTTTTGGACTGGTACCTGTCCATCTGGACTGGTACTTCTAGGATATGAGCGCTCTAGATATTATCTGGGTCATTTCAAAATTTGGGGTTATTTCTTGTCACGCAGCTTTTGTGAACACTCTATTTGTCTTGGAAATTCAGAATTTTTTCAGGGAGATACAGCAGGTTGGTGTCTACAAAGATCACATAGAATGAATTTCACTAATCAATTAACTCAGATAATTAAAAATCATTAATGATCCCAATTCTCTCCCCCTACACCTGTCACAGAGGGTAGGTTGGGAACTTTGAAAATTTTTGGAGAACTCTATATTCATATTTTAATTTAAGTAAAAAACTTTATTGGTCCAGGATACTCTCCTCTTCAGGAATAAATTAGAAACGAACGAAAATTCCATGAATTGGAAGGGTTTTTGCTATGTTTTGATGCTGTCACAAGGTTTTAGTCTCTCTCCCTACAATTTTTTTGAAATGCCTGCCCACTCCTGGAAAACGATTATTTTGTGTCATGAAAAACAAAAGTGAACACTGCTGCAAGATGGCTTCCGAAGCTACTGAAGTTTGTTGAATTTCCAAGCTCAAAGAGTAGGTAAATACTTTCTCTCTCCCTACAACCACCTCACTCATCAGGGTAAGTGTTCAACTAAGTTTAATTAAACTCAAATTACAATTATGAATGCCATAGTGTTATGTATTTTTCCTAACGTTCAGAATCAATAATGGTGAGGCCAGTAGAGAGTGATAACCTCACAAATCTCTCTCCCTACAACCTCTCTACCTACAACTTCTCGGAAGAGGCTGGTTTGTAGGAAGAGAGATGGAATTGCAGGGAGAGATGTTTTTTTTTCAAAGCCGTTTACATTTGAAGGGTCACGGGGAAAAAAGATCAGACTCCTCTTTTCCTAATTCCGAGAAAATCGAAAAACAAAGTTTGAAGTCGTCCCAGACAGACGCTATGCATTCAAAAAATGAACTGTTTGGGCCACCAGACCAGGAATTTAATTGTGTTCAAGTGACAAGAAAGAAAATAAAGTAGGTCGAAGATAATTTCCAGAAATAATTAGAAATTTCAAACAAGGTAAGGACTTTGATCTTTTTTCCCCACAAATATCCGCGTTTCGGTCACCATAACACCTAAAATTATATCACCATGTTACCTATTGTATATTCAAATCTCGTAATTCACTTCAGTAAGTTTACTAGGGTTTGTAGGTATTGTCACCTCCAGAAAAATGTTGGGCAAAAAGTGGCTTAATTTTCCAAATTAGGTATAGTTTTGTACAAAACATTAATTGCAAAAAGGCAAAAAAATCAATAAATAAATCATTCATCTAAAGGATCGTCGCAATATGAAATGGCGTCATCATCCCCTGCATTCCCCAACCTGTTGGACAGTGACTCAGAAAATGTTAGAACCGGGGTTGACGAGAAACTGACACAAGTGTTTTAAATCCTATGATTTTGCTGGTTTTGATGGGTATGGGGCCGTTGTGAAGGTTTCCCAATGTTACAGCTGCTTTTGGTACTGAAGTTTTCTTCTTCGAGGTAGAAGGGGTTGTGAAAACTGTCTGGTATCTTCAAAAGTAGGAGCTTTTGTGCTTGATGAATCTTTGGTGTGATGCCGTACAGCTCATGCAAAGGCGAGGGAAGGGGTCTTTAAATCGGACTCTGATCTTTCTTCCCTGCGAGCGCACGGAATCTGATCCTTCTTCCCCGGAGCCCCGTATTTATTTTAGCTTAAAAAAGAATGAATGCGATCTTTCTTGCACAAAGTGAAACAACCCTTCGGTTCTACTCCTCCCAAGCTACACGATGGCGTGCCTATCTCAATTCGGCCAAAAAATGGAGTTTGATCCTTTTTCCCCGTGACCCTTCATTTTTAAGAGTTACCTGAACTATTTACACCGCTGGGTCATATAATTCTGACTTTTCATTAACCCACATTTTACGAAAGATTAGACTGATTGAAATACTTGAAGAATCTGATAATTCTGATGTACCTAGATTATAGCTTCGGACTGTGATTGCGATAAGTAAAAGAGACTCCTAAACTAAGATTCTCGTATTTTGAAGGAATAAAAAGGTTTCATGAGTTCAACTCACACTTGGTTTTCTCTCTCCCTACAAAGTCGAAATTATGGAAAAAAAATTCAAAATTCTATAAATTTGAAACTACATGATAAAGTGTGCGCCCACTTCAGGATCGGCCTCAGTGGCCAAAACAAAGGACGTTTACGGGAGAAAAAACATAAAAACTTCAACAATAATTTATGGAAAAGTTCGAGGACAAAATAACCCCAAATTTTGAAATGACCCATCTAGCTTATCTCAAAACATCAATCTCTACGTACCTTGCACAACCCTAACAGGGAACCGTCTACACGTCAACCCACACAATCTCTGAAGATATCATCGAATTTGGACAATAACTTAGTATATTTTTGCCCGTTACAGGGATTTCATGATAGACCGACTCACAGACAGAAACCAAAATTTTTCAGGAAGGCCTAAAACGTAAAATGCGAGTGGAAATATTGACTTGGGAGATTGACCTTGAAAAGTGAAAACAATGCTTCTTCTACCTTGGTAAACTCGGAAGCAAAAAGGTTTAATTCAAAATGAAAAATATCGTAGTATGACACTCAAAAAACCATATTTAAACGCTGGGCATGATAAGAGATACTTCCTCAATGGCTGTTACTCGCCCATCAGCACTAATCACATCTAGCAGGTTTTGTTCCTGCAGGAGAATCACTTTCTCTGAATCTCTTCTCAATGTAAACCGAAGTAACGGTTAGTGACGATTCGATATACCTTTCGATGCGATATTGAACATCGAAATAATATCGGAAGACAGTATTGATATCGATAAAATATCGGAAGAAAAATATCGATATCACTAATATCGATAGAATATCGAAACAAAAATATTGATGTGACGTCACTGCATTTTTTTTTGAATTTTTTTTTCCCATCAATATTAGTGATATCGATAGAATATCGGAAGAAAAATACTGACTTCACCGATATCGAATATGTTTTTGTACTTTTTTAAATCAATATCAGTGATATCGATACAATATCGAAAGAAAAATATTGATTTCACTGATATCAAATATATTTTTTCATATTTTTTTGACATGGATATGTCTTAGTTCTGGGGGTCATTCCAAAATTTTCGGCACACAAAACAATGCAACGTTTTTTTATTTTAAAAAGTAAAACCAGTGATCTGGTTACTAAAAAGTAAAAGCATGTATATCAGTGATATTGATAGAACATCAAAGGAAAAATACTGATTTCACTGATATCAAATATGTTTTTGGATCTTTTTTTTAAATCAATATAAGTGATCACTATAATTTATCGATAGAAGAATACTGATTTCACCGATATCGATTGTTTTTGTATCGTTTTTTATCGATTAGGAGAAATTGATAAATTACAGTGGGAAGGAATATAACCATCACAACTGATAATTTTTGTCTTTCGATATCAATATTTTCCTTCCGATATTCGATAATATCGCAAGTAAAATATCGATACAAATATCGGAAATATCGAAATCAATAAATATCGAAAGTATCGAATCGTCACTAGTAACGGTTTTTTCTCGTACAATTTTCATATTTCATTCCCTCGCGCGTCGCTTCATGATCATACTTCTATAATTAGGTGTTGAGTATCTAGATCCCTGTAAGATTTACACTGCTAGATTGAAGGACCAGTTTTCAGCTTTGTTTACGCCCTAGTTCAGCGTTTTCTTTTCATATTGAGTGTTTTATTGATAGAGTTCACAGTAGTTCACATTCCGAATGAAGTGCCGTAGTTACTACCCCTATTTTGGGCCTAAAACGATCAGGTAGTGCGGTTTGTGGTAATTTCATTTAGGATTCATGAGCTTTATGTTTGTGAATGAACAGTGCATCGAAAACAAGCTGATAGGGTCAGCTTTGAGTGCTTTACGTAGGGTGAAGGTTGATCACAGCTGAATCATTAAACATTTACCAATATCGTGAGGTTGGTTATGTTCCTCAGTTTTGTTTACGCCCTAGTTCAGCGTTTTCTTTTCATCTTGAGTGTTTTATTGATAGAGTTCACAGTAGTTCACATTCCGAATGAAGTGCCGTAGTAACTACCCCTATTTCGCCCCTAAAACGATCAGGTAGAGCGGTTTGTGGTAGTTTCGTTAGGGATTCATGAGGTTTATGTTTGTGAATGAACAGCGCATCGAAAACAAGCTGATAACATCAGACCATATTATGGTCAGCTTTGAGCGCTTTACGTAGGGTGAAGGTTGATCACAGCTGAATCATCAAACATTCACCAATATCGTGAGGTTGGTTATGTTCCTACCAAGGCAGAAATTAGTATTGGGAGGGGGGTAATGATTTTCATAAGGGATCATCAACACTCTCATTCATGTAAGTAGTAGGGATTGCGTCACCCGGAACTGCCTCTGGCCCATCTTTAGCGTGGCTGTAGCTGGAGTCAAGCGAAATCAGAATCTCTTCCCCATGCAACATCAAAGAAACTTAGATTTCTGCTGCTATCTGGAGAGGAGATAGGGAATCGAAGTTTTGCCCATGTTGCAGGTGGGAGAGATTTTGAATTTTTGTGGCGCTGACTCAATTGAATAGGTGGGTGGAGCAACTCTACTTTTCAGAAACGCTGTGATTAATGAAAATTTCCTTTTAATTTCAAATTGTCTCATCGCGCATACATTGAACGTTGTTCCTTTGGTTATGTAGCAGTTCCCTTCACGCTAAGCGTCGTACTTAACAACATGCAACGTTGCTCCACAACATGGAAACCGGATTGCCATGAAACCAGCTGTCTAAGCAGTGTATCGGACATTGTCGGAACTAATATTCTTACATATTCTGATCCTCCTTTTCACAATGAACGTTGTTCAACCAAAAGCAGATTTTGCCTGAAAGTAACATTGAACGTTGCTCCAGCCACCTATTCAATGGGGAATTTGCCTCACATTTTTTTTTTTTTTCGAATGAGGGTTTATTTTTATGAAATAAAACCATAGTGAGCTGCTCGAAAACGCATCCAAAAAATTTAGAGAATTTTAGGAAGATGGAAATTTTAAATGTGGTGGCAATGTGAAAGAGGCAGCCATGTTTGAAACGTAACGGATATTCTACCAATCTGACTTCAAAGGAGGTTCTGTGGCGCTTACCACAGAAGCGGAACATACACGAACTTTTAGCTTCCAACGATTAACACAAGAGTGCGTGAAGGAGGAGGGCAGAACGCAGAACTCAAGACACAAAAGTGACCAAAAGAAACAATATTACTCACTTTTTTACAACACGATTCTACCTACTAGTTTATCAAGCATTATTAGTCTTAATCTTCTCTTATTTAGTTTCAAGATTTGAATCACATTATTCGAGTAGCCATTTCACTGGATCGTTTTGTGTGGCGGTGCAAGAACTCTGTCTGTTGTCGGAGTTGTTTTCGCGTCATTTTTTTTTTGTATGACGTCAACAATATTCCTCGATTTTCGCGGTGTTTTGTAACAGAGGTTCACTTGTTTAGGCATTTTCTCCTACGGTAATTTTTTCCCCTTGGTTATTCCTAGTGTTAAACGTTATTCTAGGGCCCTATTATAGGATTTGACTTGAAATTCCAGAATCTAAAATTGAGGCAAATTCCCCATTAGGTGTTGAGTATTTAGATCCCTGTAGGATTGACACTGCTAGATTGAAGGACCAGTTTTCTGTTTTCAGTTTTGTTTACGCCCTAGTTCAGCGTTTTCTTTTCATCTTGAGTGTTTTATTGATAGAGATCACAGTAGTTCACATTCCGAATGAAGTGCCGTAGTTACTACCCCTATTTTGGGCCTAAAACGATCAGGTAGTGCGGTTTGTGGTAATTTCATTTAGGATTCATGAGCTTTATGTTTGTGAATGAACAGTGCATCGAAAACAAGCTGATAGGGTCAGCTTTGAGTGCTTTACGTAGGGTGAAGGTTGATCACAGCTGAATCATCAAACATTCACCAATATCGTGAGGTTGGTTATGTTCCTACCAAGGCAGAAATTAGTATTGGGAGGGGGGTAATGATTTTCATAAGGGATCATCAACACTCTCATTCATGTAAGTAGTAGGGATTGTGTCACCCGGAACTGCCTCTGGCCCATCTTTAGCGTGGCTGTAGCTGGAGTCAAGTAAAATCAGAATCTCTTCCCCATGCAACATCAAAGAAACTTAGATTTCTGCTGCTATCTGGAGAGAATATAGGGAATCGAAGTTTTGCCCATGTTGCAGGTGGAAGAGATTTTGAATTTTTGTGGCGCTGAATAGGTGGGTGGAGCAACGTTCAATGTTAAAAAACTCTACTTTTCAGGAACGCTGTGATTAATGAAAATTTCCTTTTAATTTCAAATTCTCTCATCGCGCATACATTGAACGTTGTTCCGTTGGTTATGCAGCAGTTTCCTTCACGCTAAGCGTCGTAAGTAACAACATGCAACGTTGTTCCACAACATGGAAACCGGATCGCCATGAAACCAGCTGTCTGCGCAGTGTATCGGACATTGTCAGAACTAATCTTCTTAGATATTCTGATCCTCCTTTTCACAATGAACGTTGTTCAACCAAAAACCGATTTTGCCTGAAAGTAACATTGTACGTTGCTCCAGCCACCTATTCAATTGTCCATTTTGTGGAGTTACGCCATAATGGATCTCAGTGTACATTATGCATAGGTTGAAAAACGAATTTTATTGTTTTTCAATCAAATTATTTCGTATCCTTATTTCGATGTTTCTGACTTAAATCTGGCCTCGATTGCAGTAATCTCAACGCACTCTATCGAGAGATTCCTTTTGACAGGTGATGTTATAGTTGTTGTTCATCTCTCCCGCCAAAACAAGTGAGGATGGTATTTCCTTATGGAAGTACGGCTAAACTAAATAGAATTTCGAACTGGTACAAGAAAGTTTTTAAGATCGCTAAATATTTGAATCAAACGTCAAAAATACGAAATTTCGACCAATGCAACTACCCCATTGTTAAATGTGCGTTCATTTGAAATTTATCAGAACATTTGAGACCCTCGACCCTAGCTTCAAGAACCCCTCATCTACCCCTGGTCCTTAGAAGGTAGTTGACAGTTAACCGTTGTGTAATAATTTCGGCGTTTTTAGGATATCCCACAGTAAGACTTGGGCGTCCTTATGCGATCGATCTGGGGTAAAGGAGGACAACACTCAACAGCAAAACAATAACCACACAGTAATCCGTTTTAGACCATTCTGAATCCAAATCCGCGAAAAAAAAACCATAGGTGAACGTCCGTGTGTGTGTGTGTGTGTATGTGTGTGTGTAACAAAATCTTGTGTACTCTGCACAGGCCTTAGTTCTCAACCGATTTTCGTGGTTCTTTTTTTGTTCGTCGAGGAAAACTATCTAGTTGTGCACTACGTCGCCGGAATTTCGAATTTTGCGTTTTAAGGAGGGAAAGGGGGGGTTAATGCTCAAAAAACGTGCGTTTTGGGGCATAATCTTGTGTACTCTGCCCAGGCCTTAATTCCCAGCCAATTTGCGTGTTTCTTTTTTTGTTTGACTCAAATGACTTCCGAATTGTACATGATTTCACCAGAGTATCAAGCAGGAGAGTCTAGCCCCCAGAAAGTGTTGTCGGGTTTCAGCGCTACCTACCGCCACTTCAGCGAACTACCATTCTTTTATCTGCTCGATGTGAGCGTGGTCAAGCGGCATTTCTGAAAAGTAGGTAGGCTTACCTCGGTTTTACCGCTCATTTCTAAGTTTGGCGGCTCTACTTCCCTGCCTTTCTAAAATGCGAGGAAAAAAGGAACTTGTTATTGCATTTTGTGTTTTGGAGTGACGAATCAAGCAGAATGCATTATTATAGTGGAGATAACTGCAAGTTTATAATCTTGGGATAACTGCAAGTTAGAGGAGCGACGGTAATGCGGTCACGAGCGTGATCACCTGATAAGATATCAGAAATGGTAGTTCGTTGAAGTGGCGGTAGGTTGCGCTGAAACCCGACAACACTTTCTGGGGGCAAGACTCTCCTGAGCGAGTGGGGGGATAATATTCACAAAATATCCGATTTTCCAATATTTCGGTTCCTTTACTGCTTACTGTAATATTATAACGCAGAAAAATGTAAAAAGCACTTTTATTCAGTTGGTCGAAACGGTTACATAGCAAAGGTGAAATTCTCTACATTCAGAAACAAACAAAGTCTTCTTCCTCTTCTTATTTACGTCCTTGCGCTGGAGATGTGTCTGGTGCAGACATAGTAGTTGTACACTACATCCCTCCCCTGGGGGGAACAACAAAGTCTTTAAGGTGACCAGGAAGCCTAGCTGTTCTGGAAGGTCTCCTTGGGCTCTCAGGTGGTGGTTCAATACGTGTAGGTGAGTTTGGCTGGGGCTGCACAGAAGGTGACAAGGGCTGTTGTTTTATGGAGAGTGGGGGACCCAAAGAAGGGTTGGTATCTCTCTCTAGTCTATCCTGCTCACTGTCAGACTCAGAATCAGGAGGGTGATCTTCATGTAATTTCTTGAAAAACGAACTGTTTCGAGTGATAGATTTTTCTGAGCGCTCTGCCGTTACTTGACTCCCATTTACAGAAACCACTTTGTAAGGAATAGGATCATACGGTGGAGAGAATTTGTCCCCCGAATGTTGCTTAGCTAACACCATGTCTTCTGGAAGCAAGCTATGTTTGGAAGTTTTGCGTTTTTCATTGGCGTAAGCAGCCTGTTTGTTCTTCTTGGCTGTGTCATGTGACAGTAGCTCCGCATCCTGCACCCCCTTGGTCATCATAAAAGGCAGGTAACCTATGCTAAGAGGATGCTTGAAAATTAATTCTGCAGGACACTTACCAGTAGTTCCATGGGGTGTAGCCCTGTAATTCAATAGGTACACATCAAGTTCCTCAGTCCAGTTGAGCCCTTCCAAGACAGCAGCCTGTATGGTTTTTTTAATCGTCCTGAAGAAGCGCTCAGAGTTACCATTTGCTTCTTGCCAGTAGGGAGTGATGTGTCTTGGCTTGACACCCCAGTGTTTCAGGAACTCAGCATATTCTTTGCCATTGAACGGAGGACCATTGTCTGATTTTAGAATGTCAGGCTCTCCAAACTCTGAAAACCACTTGCGAAGGACCTTCAAAACAGATGTGGCTGATGTAGAGTTGATGACGTCAGCCAAGGGGAATCTAGAGTACTCGTCGATCAGTGCAACAACATATCTGTTATCTGGAAATGGTCCTGCAATATCCACAGAAAGTTCTGACCAAGGCCGTGAGGGGAGAATAGTTGACTGTATGGGGTCACGTTGTTTTGACTTAGTGACAGCTTGGCAGGTCAAGCAATTTTTAACTTTTGCTTCCACTCTTGAATCCATCCCAGGGAACCAAGTTCGGGTTCGCAACAATTGTTTAGTGCGAACTATCCCTGGATGGTCACGATGGACCAAGCTAATCACTTTCTTCTGGAGAGATAGGGGTATGACAATACGATTTCCTCTTAGCAGGATACCGTCCTCTGTAACTGTCATTTCACTGATGACCCCTAAAAATGGCTTGACTGAGTCATGATGAGAGGAATGGCTAGAGTTCCCCTGGAGAAGAGTTTTGACTTGAGTGAGTGTTGGGTCATTGGAAGTGTGCTCAGCTATCATCTCCCGAGGTAGAGCAGCAGGAATAGCTTCCCTTGTGATAAAATTTATATAGTTCTCTGTAGAACTAGAATTAGGAGAAAGACCGCTAGGGTGCCGTGAAAGGTAATCTGAAGGATTAGTAGAGCCAGGGCGATGAATGATTTTAAAACTATAACCTTGAAGCTTAAGGCGCAGACGCTCTAGCCTGGGGGTAGTTTCCTTGTTTGAATTGAGTACACCCAGAAGAGGTTTGTGATCTGTAATAATTCGAAAATGACCACCAAACAGATATAATCTGAAATGATCCACTCCCCAGGCCACTCCAAGCAACTCCTTTTCAATCTGTGAATATTTTTTCTCTGTATCATTCAGTGCAATTGTACCCAGTGTAATTGTACCCAAGCATTGAAATTGAGGAAAATTTCTCATTATACCTGCGGATTTTCATGAATTATTCTCTGTACCACCATAGAACTATTAGTGGTGCCATCATGGTGCCAGGACACCATAAACCGCATATTTCGTGGGTATTTTTGTGTTCCACCTTGAATACGGATGTGCACCTCGACGGACTGCCTACCAAAACAAATAGATGAAAGTTCAACTTTAAGAAGTATTGCCACTTTGGTGCCAGATTGGCACCATTACCGGGGTGGGGGGAACTCGAATTCGCATGTTGGGTGTCGTAGATCATGGATTTCAAAATGCTCTTCAGATTCGAGGCTCCCACGCCGCTAGAAATGTTATGGTGGATAATGGTGAAGAGGGGGAGGATCACTATTTCTTGCCTAAAATGCTTAAAAAATTACATCGAGTGAAAAAGTGTTTTCGCTTACCAACTGGTATTAATTGACCTAATGCTTATCGAATGGGACGTCCCCTGGAATGCATACATTACTAAACAATATGTTTACTCCTGGACTCGAGTGATCAGTCATACTCATCCATTCTCCCATAGGAAGAGCAAGAGTTAAAACGCTGCAGGAGGTAGTGTAATTACAGTAATCAAAAGGGGTTTTCAGTGGACAGGGACTAATGGGTCATTCGGGGGAAAGGGAGGATTTCAGGGATTTCTCCCTCGTACACCCTACTTAGAGTCCTATTTATATTCATCACTGGCGCTCACTTACTTACCCAGAGATGAGTTTACCATCATTTTTGACGTACCGCCTCCCCAGTTTCATCGGCCCTCCGTAAACATTTTCACACCTACTTTGGTCGAAATTGTCTTTTGATACTTCGTTGACTGCCTCCTGATACGTCTAGAAACAATGGAAGAATATTCTTTTGTTTTTCTTTTCAACACTGTCAAGCTGTGAGGAAAGAAGTGCTCACATTCCGAGAGCTCAGAGAGGGTCAAGTGATACACCAATGTTGACAATTGAATTCTCTTCAGGAGAAGCAAAAAACTGCTTAGATTAACCAAAGTGCGAGATTGTATGTCAATAAAACTGATGTTCAAACATCATTGAACTACCGCGAAATTTTGAGGGGTATAAACAAGACATAATGAGGAATTTCACCGAATTCTGTTTGCTTTTTTTCCTGAATAGTTAATGGTGTGGGATAGATGAAAATCGGGTTGATATCGGAGAATAAGTCTCCTGTTATTTTTGGAAGACAATCAAAATTTATGATTTCAAAAAATAACCGGGAAACCGGACCTCTTCAACGAGGAGCGGGAACGCTTGGTGATTGGCTGTTCAGATTGCCGTCTCCTCCCAGTGTTGCCCAATGGTACGATAAAATCATGTTATCTAAGAAGAAAGTTATCAAACAAAAACAGGGGAAACCTAATTTTCCCCATCTTGCTTTTTCTATTTTTTTCTTCAGTTTTTCGATTTTGATCTTTACTGGTTTTGTGAAATGTTGCACCTGAGGACTATAGATTTCACGATCTCAGAGCTTCAAGCAGCCATAAATGAACTATTCCAGGATGACGTCATCCTCCCGGTTTTTTGAACGTTCATATTTCCTACACTGTTTTGTTTACTCGTAAATTAGGAAGTACGGGCTGAAAGTTTGCCTTAGGAGGTTTTTCGAGGTGCTGAATCCGATTTTGGGGTCAAAAATAGGAAATTCCGACATGGTGAAATTCCTCAATGAGGAATTCAATTTTGGGAACTTTGTGCCATTTACCACTAGATGAACTGGGCACAAAGAAAATAAAGACTGAACATGATGAAATACCTTTGTTTGAACGAATAGTCAATGTATTACAACATGTAGTACACAAGTAGTGTATGACAATCGACCCGAAGTAAATTATGTCAACTTCATTGGGATTTGGGTCCAACAGCATAATCCTCCTCTTTCACCAAATTTTCGAAAAATTTATTTTCTTCATCAGGGTTCAGAGGATAAGTTTAGGTTTGAACATCAAACCACGGTCGGGAATGAAGAGGTTGTATAAACCAGGAACACTAATCATGAAATTGGTGTTAAAAAACTTGACTATTATAACTAAAATTTGGAAAAAACACAATAACATCAGGCTTTAATATAATAATATTGGTAAAACGAAATAAGACAATCAGAAAGACATAACAACAATTATAATGACTAGAATGGATAAGAAAATAAATTTTTCGAAAATTTGGTGAAAGAGGAGGATTTTGCTGTTGGACCCAAATCCCAATAAAGTTGACATAGTACACAAGTTTCCAACTTATAGAGGAGTGATCGCAATTTGTTTTTTCTAATCAGGCACCTATTATATTTTTTGTATTATTTTCGTGATTTCTTTGTAACCAATTGTATTAAATTTTCAAATAAATGCTATAAAAAAATGATAATTATTATTTTGCAATTCTGTATTTAGCTTCATTTCTTTAAATTTCGGGACTCATTCCTAAAAAGCTGAATCGCTCAGTTCAAAAACTGCGAAACAGGAATGTAGGGGCACACAGGAACTTTTCTAGGTACGTAAAATCCAAAAATCGAATGCATATTTTTGCGTCCGTCCGCCGTCTGCCGTACGCGGCACTTTCCTCAGTTAGCATGGACCGATTTTGATGAAATTTGGTATATGGGCTCCATTTGGGGTCTAGTTGTGCCGCGAAGCTTTTGGTTGATGTAGGTCACTTCTAAGGGGTGAAAATTAAGGTTTGAAATTTCCAAGAGTGCCCTAGCTCGAAAACTCTCGAAATAAAGGTATCGTTTTTTCACCAATTTAAAATAGTATTGAATTTTTAAAAATTTTTGAGACCACCCGGAGCTCTGTAGGACAAACCGTTCGGTCCCTACGAGTACTTGAAGATTTTCCTTCGACAAAACAGAATCATGAGTGTGAAACGCGAATAGGTACGGCGGTTCAGACACCTAGGTTGAAAAAGCGTTTTACCTTTATGTCAACTAACCCTTTCATTTCCGCCTTCATTCCCTGAAATTTACCTTTTAGAATCCAAAAATCGGTACTTACATGTCTGAGGGGAGTTCTGAAGATTTGAATGGGTTGATGAGGGAGCAACTAGCAGCTCATTGTACTGTTGAAATCCAGTGGTGGAGGAGATTCGTTGGATCATTTCGAAGTCGTAGGTCACTTACCACAACACTTTCACTCCGACCGCTGTTTCGATAAGGCCATACACATCCCGAAAATTATAACGACGGCTTAATCAAAAGGAATATTCGGAAAAATTCACAGCTTCTCATTCTAGAACCACTTCCTAGAGTCAACCGACGTAGAAAGAAAATGAACTCGAGTATCTCCGATACTCTGTGAACTAGAAGAGTTCCCAAGCAACAGTTGGTCCCAAGCAGCAAGGGATTTGACTGTGACTTTTCTTGGCATTTTTGGAAGACGATTACTCGTATGCGAATAAAACGGGCGGATTACCCGTTTGTTTACACCGTGCGAGTAAACTCGTATGCGAGTAGCTCGCCTTACCCCTACCACTGTTTGTCTTCGGTACTCTGTGGTTTGTAGTACAAACTTTGTACACTGCGAGCAGCAGCTGCTCACGAGTTGCTCCATGGAAGAAGCCTTCATGGTGGTATCTCCATCCGTGGTAGCTCTGGTAGCTGGCTAAACGTCGACGTTTTCCAACCGATTTATCGTAGCACAGAGATCAGGAGAGGCTATCGAGAAGGGACAGAATAGTTGATTTTCTCTGCCCAATAGAAATTTCAACGATATGCAAATGGGATAAATCTTTGTAACTTTTTCATCTTAAAATTGCAAACGGTACTAAATACGTAGGTGCAATAAACACGAAACATATTCTCTAGTGGTTAACAGAAATTCTGAAATACTTAATCATCGAAGGTTTAAACCCAAGAAATGCATCCATCTAATGGGGAATTTGCCTCACATTTTTTTATTTTTTTTTTTCGAATGAGGGTTTATTTTTATGGAATAAAACCATAGTGAGCTGCTCGAAAACGCATCCAAAAAATTTAGAGAATTTAAGGAAGATGGAAATTTTAAATGTGGTGGCAATGTGTAAGAGGCAGCCATGTTTGAAACGTGACGGATATTCTACCAATCTGACTTCAAAGGAGGTTCTATGGCGCTTACCACAGAAGTGGAACATATACGAACTTTTACGTTCCGAGTAGTGCGCACAAGAGTGCGCCACGATCTGGAAGGAAGAACCCTGACACAAAATTGACCAAAAGAAACAGTATTACTCACTTTTTTACAATACGAATCTATCTACTAGTTTATCAAGCATTATTATTCTTCATCTTCTCTTATTTAGTTTCAAGATTTGAATCACATTATTCGAGTAGCCATTTCACTGGATCGTTCTGTGTGGCGTGCTAGAACTCTGTCTGTTGTCATTGCTTTCGCGTCGTTTTTTTTCTTTTTTTTTCGTATGACGTCAACAATACTCCCCGATTTTCGCGGTGTTTTGTAACAGAGGTTCACTTGTTTAGTCATTTTCTCCTACGGTAATTTTTTTCCGTTGGTTATTCCTAGTGTTAAACGTTATTCTAGGGCCCTATAATAGGATTTGCCTTGAAATTCCAGAATCTAAAATTGAGGCAAATTCCCCATTGCTATAGCTGAATTGTGTATTTGCCCGTGACGATTCAAAACATCGTCCAATTCGGAAGAAAAATTAACGAGCCCCTTGAAAACTCCGAGATTCGAAGGATCTTCCCTCTCATCATGCCCACACACGGCTAGCTCTAAAACACCTCGGAACTTGATACAATCAATTATTCGGGATAAAAAAATGTACCTATTTTTCTTAACCGTTTCGTTTTTTTTTTTTTTTTTTTTTTTTGTATCAGATAATGACGATGTGCACTGTCGAGTTGTTGCATTATATTTTGACGACACACTATACGCAAATCTACCAGAGCGTTCTTATGGGAGACAGCCTAAGCGTTTTTCAATTTTTCGGCTAAATGGGAGATCACTTATGCCGTGTTTAACTCAAGCCTCATTTCAGTTAGTAGAACAAAGTAGGCAAACAAAGCAAAATAATTTGTTAAGCAAAATAATTCACTTCACACCCACAAAGCCAATTTACCTTCTTATAATAGTCGACATTAAAACTTACGGTACGAATCTGCACGGTTTTTAAATTTCAACGTCTGCTGGTGTCCAAGGAGAGACGGGAAAGGGGGGCCGAATGTCGCACTTTTCCACAAACGCAAATAGTTTACTTTACTTTAATGTAAACTACTCATCATACCTACAACACTCCTAAATAATCACAATACTTTGAACAAAACGGTGTGTACCTACCTATCTACCGAAACGGTAGTCAACCAAAAACATAAATACGGAATTCCCTTATCAGGTTTGTTTGTTTACTTATTTCTTTATAAGGAAATCCGGATTGCAGAGCTCTCTGACGGGGGAGCAACGAACCAATTCTGCTCATGACGACAAAATGTCCTGCTCTCTGGTTGGTCAATCTCACGTGCCTGCCTCCCTCGAATGACGTCACCTTCCCCAGAAACCGTGCAGAGGAAAGGTGATGCTCCAAACGGGTGTGATTGGTCAGAAAACAGGGAGCTCCCCGCCACAGTTTTCTCGCTTAGATTCAACTAGCACAGTACCTAAGATCATGTCTTCTGTCACTAGCCAACTTACTCTTCAAACGAAGAGGAACAAACTTTGATTTTTTTTTTTTTTATTTGGCTGGGGTGCACATGCGCCTATGCTCCTATCAGCAGCCGTTCCTGCATTGAAGTTACATCACTCTGTTTTAAGCACGATGTTTGATCTACCTCATCATCGTTTTCAATCAACTGATTCAAGGGTAAAACGCGGAGGTCGGAGGACCGATAAACCGATGCATCACTGTGGTTTAGACGTCTAACCTATGGAAACCACGAAGATTCAACTCCAGCCTCACAATTTGATGTTTTTCGTTTCAAGCTTATATGAATAATCAAAAAATCGAATCTAATAAGATTCTGTCGATCGATTTTGATGAAGTTTGGTGTAAGTACCTACCTATCGGCTCCATTTGTCTACCTACTTGTGCCCCGAAGGTTTTGGTTTTTGCCAATCACTTACTTCTAGGGGTGAAAATGGGGGTTAAAATTTTCAAATCTCCCTAGCTTGAAAACTTCCAATGTGCAGGTATTGTTTTCAAATAAATTAAACCTAAAACTTGATGTAGTTAGGTAGGTAACGTGGAAAGGCTGGCAAAACAACTTTATTTGTGTAGGACAATAGTCAACAAGTAATGACTAAAATTGGAAAAATACTACTCAAGTGAACCTATGGTACGGTGTAGTCAAATTTTGTAACAAAGAAGGAGTCTACGTTGTAGAGTTCATCCTAGATCTATGTTTTCTTAACAATCTTCTCGATAGTGTCGACTGGGAGGCTTTGGAAGCGTTGATGCAGATGGTTGTAGAAGCGCACACTGGACTGAGATGGATCTTCATCATCTTGTCTCCGGTACTCTGTGGTCTTCATTGATATAGTGAGGCCAGCAGGTGGGGTTCATAACTAGAAACGGCTCCTCGTAGGGTAACTGTGGTTATCAGATCCACTCATGAAAGAGTTCAAGTTACTACCCAACACATGCAAAAAGGCATGTGCACACATCACACTTATTGAGCTGGCAGAGTAAGGATGCCTATTTCTCCGAAGTGTCCTCGACAACTGTCACTCCAGTCAAGCTCATGATGCGAATAGCACTCCTGTGGAGCTTTAACAAATAATAGAGAGCGAAGAGTTTCCCCATAATATGATAAGCGGCCTTTGGAAACAAGTGACAAAACTGTGATGTTTCATACAGAAGTCAACATCAGGACAGCCACCTCACCTGCAGCCCTGATCCATCCTGCAGGAGACCTACTTTCCTACCCAATTCCAATTGGCAACAAGCCAGCCTCCCTTTGATCAACAGTTTTCAGTGCCCTCCATATTCCACCATTAAATGAATTGCGTCTGATAGAGGATGAATTACTTCATTGAAGTCTAGTGGTCACTGGTGAAGAAGGGTGCCATTGAGGATGATTGCTGTCCAGCACCTACCATATCATCAGCCACCCTCTGGACCTCCTAAGAGACTCTCTGAGACCACTGTTTTGAAAAGTTTATTCATTCACTTTCCAAAAAGCTCTAGCAGGAGGGTAGTCAAATTTTTCTAAATATTTTCTGTTTGATTTTTGAAAAGAAGTTTTTAATTATTGTTAATGTATTACAATGTGTCTTTCGTGTTAATATATTGATTATTGTTAATGTATTACAATTTTGTGTCTTACAAGTACTATCAGTTATCAATTTCCAGATCTTATTCTCAATGTTTCCAAATTCAATTTACTTTTGACACTTGTTCTTTTTATCACCTGCCTAACTATTTTGGCCAAAATCAGCTGGGTATATTTGTTTGTGCACTCAGGTGTTGGGCCTGAAGGTCACCTCAACGGTCTTGATGCGAAGATAGAGTCCTCCAGTCGGTGTCTTGGATTCCAAGATGGAGAGTAGTTTGGGGATACGACTTGCAAGTCAGGACATCCACACAGTTACTGAACTTGACAAGAAGGGGGACAGGGATGATTTTCGGTCTGGACGTACTAATTGCGCTTTTAGGGGGGGGGGGGGGGGGTGACTTTTGGCCTGAACTTACTCGTCGAGCTCTGAAGGGGAAGTGACAATGGCTCCCTACGGCCATAGTAAGATGGGCGCTCCCCTCCACCTTGACGTCACTTAGTGCCTCCTAGATCTGGCTATCTGCCAACTCATTCGGGGGTGGTAGAGTCATGGATGCTGCTGACATAGGTGGTTTGTTTCAGCCATGGAGCCTCTTGGTAGAACCCTGGGATGGACGCCTCAGGTGTTGTTTGGCGTCTTGCAGTGGGGGCGGACCACGCCCCTGGGAGCTGGTCCAGATCGCCTCTCCACAATCCTCACCGCAAGTCGCTATGTGGAGGCGGCATCTTGGGGTCCAGGAAGGGGGGTGTAACTTTACCCCAGCCCCATCACTTTGTTGGTGTTATCAGTGAGCAGGTGCTCACACAGCATAAAAATTTGTAAAATGAAATTTGAACTGAAAAATGAAACATATTTTCGATTGGGGTTTTGGGAAGGGGGAGAACTCGTTGTATTTCTTTTTCTGACAAAAAAAGTTATAGTGCAGAAATATGGCTGCCTAAAAATTTAGTCACGAAACTGAGAGACCTCCTTCTTGTTTTGAAGTTGGTCGAAAAGGCTGTTTGAAAATAAATTCGTCCGCCAAGTCATACTGCTTAAATGAAACTTTTTTTTTTTGATTTAGGTGAGTCTAACGTCTGTTTGCCAGGGCCTCCGGTCGACTGCTGCATGAGTGGATGCGAAAATTGTGTGTGGATTCGCTATGCTGAGGAGCTCACGAAGATTCTGAAAGACGACGGGCGGAAAGCAAGGGAAATAGTTCTTCAGCAGGTGAGAGATCCGTCCATGAGGGCTTTCCTGGATCTTGAGCTGAAAATAATGTACGGCGACCAGGATGACGACAAGTAAATCATGCAAATTGAAGGTGGAGAAGTAATTCCATGAAGCCGAACACGTCGGCGTTTGTAACAAACAAACAAATATAAACTAACGTGCTTCCAGTGTTTTGAATTAGATATTACCCAAAAAACTTTTTTCAAGACTGGCTAAACTTGACATAATTTGGACATAACAAAAACCTGCCAAAACATTATTAAACCCGAATAGCCTGAATTCAAAGCATTTACAAGTTTATCTATTGTTAGGTGAGATTGTCGCTGCTCGTTGTGGGTTAGTCTAATCTCTTGCGATACGGCGCTCGGTTGCCTCCCCCCACCCGTCTATAGGAGCAAGATTGCCACCCACCACCCCCACCCTTCTCATAGCTGGTCAGTTTTCATGCCACCGAGCTACACCATCTGCTCCAAAACCCAGTTCGTCTGCTGAGTTCGCTGCTGCGCTGCATGAGTCAGTGGATGGTAAAGAACTCCGACAGTGCTCCGAAAGCCCTATATCTTCCCAATGGGTAGATTGGGCTTTGGAGGGCATTGGGGCCCGCGACTACCGACACTTCCACGCCGTCCGCATGGCAACTCTGCCAACTGCGGTGAGGTGTTCAAGAGGCAGTTGTGGGACATCCCTGCCCCTTTGCCACGCCTGTTGGAGTGGACATGAACATCTGTATCATGTAGTGCAGCAGTGTCCTCGGACTCATGGGGGCCGCATTCTACGTCATGATGTGGTCGCCAAGCAGATAGCCGGTGCCTTGTCATCTACTGGCTAGGATGTTGAGAGGGAGAGATTGTATCACATGCCAAGTGTAAGCTGCCTAGCCCTGAAGGGGGTTCGGCATGTAACGTTGTGCTGTAAGGGACGAAAATGCAAATAACAAGTAAACAAGGATTGCAACTTAAAGTTAGGTAATATGAGATAATACTTAACTCTGTGGTGCAATGTTAGCGGCTGATGACGTAGGCAACTGCGTGGAACCTGAAATGGAGTACTTCCCTGAAGGGGCTTCACCTCGTACTCGGAAGACAAAAGAGATAAAATTGCTGTGCAACGTTGCGCAAGGTAACTATGAATTTTCCTAGGGTGAAGTATTGAAATTGTATGATCAATTTGACTTTAATTTTACCACTTTGATGTTTCAGGTGTAGCTGTTTAAGAAGAACTCAAGAGATAAAGTAAACTGCGTGTAATCGACGTTAAGGCGGAACAAGAAATATGTACATATGCAAATGTTTCAATACAAATAAAAATATTAGGAAATTGTCTCAAGTTGTTGTTCGTCGGAATCTTCCTTAATTTTATCGTTATAGTGTAAGAGGTAAGTAATCTAGTTAACAAGGTCGAAAGGCCTATTTTACTATTAATCTTCATTAATCTTCAAGGAGTTCGCAGTGCTCGACTTGAGGAAGATTGCAGAAAAAATTACTTTGATTTTCACTTACAAGGAGTATTGTCTTGGAAGAATACAAAGAAATATTAATACTACAAGAGCTTCGGACAAAATTACCCTGCTTACGCCGAGAATGAAAACAGCTATGGGACAGAGATTATATTCTTTTTGTGGTTTTTCTCGGTTCAACTCTCTTCCAAACTATTTGACCGGGAAACAGGAATCCTTAACTGTTTTTAAAAACAAATTGAAAGAATATTTCATTTCTCTCCTTTAATCTTAATTAGGTGTCACCATATCATTTGATGTTTTTTGGTTATTCTGATATTGTATGTAGCAGTAGGCACGGTACCTATGTATTTTTTGTTCTTTATTCTTTAGCCAATTGATTTCTATTGTAACGTTATTTATTATACTTAATTATTACTAGAAGATTACACTCCGACCCCCAGCACAATATTTTCTTATAGGGGGTCGTAACATTGTAAATATGTATTGCTCACCTTTTGAAAAATGAAATAAATGTAAAATTTTCAAAAAAAAAAAAAAAATCACAATTAAATTGGATTTTAGGAAAAGAGCTGCTTGAGGGCAACTCTGCGAGGTAAGTATGTTTAACACTGTAAAGTTAAGACTAGTCTCAGTCTCAATCCCCCTTAAGTTATTATTATTGACCAATAATACTTTATCACTCACAATGCGGACGATTTTGAAGCGTAGTCTGATGCTGCGAAGGGGTGGTCCATTCTCCAGTGGAAGCCAGATGGAAGGCAAGGGTCGGTCGAACAGAAAGCGGGAATTTACTACTTAACTGTTGACTTTTATGAGCGAATTTAGTTAAAGAGAGCAAGTTGAATTTAATAATTGCGCAATGCAACGAAAACGTGAGAAAAGTTGCTGCTAATGTCGATATGCGTCTTATAGCGAGCGAACTTGGGGGTAGTAGCATGGAGCAGGCAGGATCTGAGGGTGGGGGAACGGCGCTCCGCCTTATATACCCATCCCCTCCCCACGCGGTGGTTCGCTGGGCGCTCCCGGCGGGAGGGTCTGGCCGGCGCCACCTTCCCTGCGATGTGATGTGTGTGATGCTTGGCCTGTAGTCCGTGTGATTCCCGATTCTCGACTTCCTTTTTATATTTCTCCTGGTCCCGAAACGGGAGGAGATACACTTGTGAGCTGCGGCTCACACAAGTGACCAGGGTAAGAAGCCTGACATCGTTGCCATCAAGCCCGACCAGTCTTGCATTAACCTGGATGTCCAAGTTGTCAATGGCAGCTTGGACATGGAGCAGACTTGGCGGGCTAAGATAAGGAATTATGATAGAGATGATTTATGGCAAGCAGTGTCAGAGCTAAAAGGAGTGGCACCCAACAATATCAGGGTGATGGCTACAACCTTGTCATGGCGCGGGAGAAGTGCCACGGAGTTGCGTGAGTTGGGCATCTCAGTAGGTGTACTCCATGGTGTCACCCGACGGTCCTGCTCGGCTCATATTTAAACTGGTCATTTTATGGAGGCACTTCCCTTCATCCCTCTCTCCCACCCACAACTTCCACATCTTCCCTCATCCCTACGATTTATTTATTTATTTTTATTTATGGCGCGCCCCCTGCGTCTTTCTTTTTTTTTTAAAAAAAAGAGGTACCTACCTGTCACTTCTGTTGTGTTGGTACTGATGTTGCAAGCAATATTAATTTACTCGAGCTGAAACTAATATCCTGCTTTGCAGAGAACGAGTGGAATCAAGGCTCACGAGTGACCGATTTCATAAAAAAATATTTGAGGCTTCACTAGGCCACTATCGCCACTGCAGTTCGGTCTTCCTATCAGCCCGCAAGAGCGAGCTTCATTCTTGTTGTTCACAACAACCCACGCACTTGTTCAACTCCAAAAGTAAAAAGTTATACCTAAATTTGAAATTCATTAGTGCTTCTACCTAGGGAGTTGAAAAACTAGAAGATTGCCACGGGAATCATAACTCTGTATGTTAGACCGAACACTGAAATCTAAAACATTAGGTATATTCTGAAAGTTCCACTCGTGGAGCTCGAGTGAATTTTGAAAGAAATATTTTAACCGATTTTCAGCCTTTTTTTACTTGTATTAGTAGCCATTGTAGAATAAGTAAGTACAATATTGTAAATTCGAAACGGTGAAAATATTTATTCAATCGAACGACCACCAAACAAAACCTGGGAAACATAATGATGATACCACAGATATTGTTGTGGGAAATTTCACGCTGGCTCCGAATATTGCTACCGTACAGCATCAAGACAGCATTTCACACCAAGAATCTCAGATGATGCCTTGATGAGTTTTACTCTTAATTTCTCCACTGTACTCGGGGAATTCTACTTTTACCCTCAATGTATCGCTACAATGCGGCGTCAGAACCTGGAGACTCGACTTCCACTTCCTAGAAAAGATACGCATTTTTTCGTGAATTAAAGTCGCCAGATCTTACGAAGGTGTAATGAGGATGATAGAAATACTTGGTACTTTACTTAGACACAGTCTTTATTATTCAGACTAACCATGACAATTTCATAATTGTTTACAATGTAATAAAACATTCTACCTCAAAAAGATAGGAGTACAAACTACAAAATCTACTTATCTACGTATAACAAGAATATTACAACAATTGTTCACAACATAAAAACATAAAAATTATTCTGTGCAATACGTTGTGGTGTCCTGAGTTCATCATAGGAGGGGGACTTGAACTTAGGTACAAAATCAAGCGGGCCGAAAGAGTCTATTTTTAAACGCATTTTTTATAAACGAGATTTAAAACAAATTAGATGCATAAATTTAACCAAATACAAAAAGAAAGTACGTAAATAGGCAGGTTCTCTTCATAACTACACGAGACTTGGTAAGTACCTGAAGTACATTAATTTCAAAGAGGTGAGTGAAGAACGTGGACTCCCGAGTACGGTTAGGCCAGTCTAATGGATTTCTACGAGAGTACTACAGTTGAAGGTAATGCGAACATTTCTTGAAAATCAGTTCATTTAGAATTAGGTAAGGAATAGAATCGAAATAACGTAGGTAATAACAGAAGTAGCTTCCTCTATGGTAGAATAGAAGTATTCTATCGCAGGATAGAAGTATCACAATCTATCGTAGAATAGAAGAAGCATATTCTATCGTAGAATAGAAGAAGCATATTCTATCGTAGAGTAGAAGTAGCACATTCTATCGAAAAATGAAGTAGCACATTCTATCGTAGAATGAAGTATCATATTCTATCGTAGAAAAAATTATCATATTCTATCATAGAATAGAAGTAGCATATTCTATTGTAGAATAGGATGATCATATTCTATCGTAGAATAAAAGTAGCACATTCTGTCGTAGAGTAGAAGTATCATATTCTATCACAGAATAAAAGTAGCACATTCTATCGTAGAACAGAGGTAGCATATTCTATAGTAGAATAGAATTAGCATATTCTATGGTAGAATAGAAGTAGCACATTCTATCGTAAAATGAAGTATCATATTCTATCATAGAAAAAAGTATCAAATTCTATCATAGAATAGAAGTAGCATATTCTATGGTACAATAGAAGTAGCATATTCTATCGTAGAATAGAATTATCATATTCTATTGCACAATAAAAGTATCATTTTCTATTGCAGAATAAAAGTATCACATTATATCGTAGAATAGAAGTATAATATTATATTTTAGAATAGAAGTATCATATTCTATCGTTGATTGAAAGTATCTTATTCTACTGTAGAATAGAAGTATCGCAGAATAGAAGTATCACATTCTATTGTATAATAGAAGAAGCATATTCTATCGTAGAATAGAAGTAGCACATTCTATCGTAGAATAGAAGTAGCACATTCTATCGTAGAATGAAGTATCATATTCTATCATAGAATAGAAGTAGCATATTCTATGGTGGAATAGAATTAGCATATTCAATGGTAGAATAGAAGTAGCATATTCTATTCTAGAATAGAATTATCATATTCTATCGCAGAATAAAAGTATCATATTCTATCGTAGAATAAAAGTATCACATTCTATCGTAGAATAGAAGTATCATATTATACTGTAGAATAGAAGTATCATATTCTATCGTTGATTGAAAGTATCTTGTTCTACTGTACAATAGAGTATCGTAGAATAAAAGTAGAACATTCTATTGCAGAACAGATGTAGCATATTTCCTTAATCAGACTTCATGAAAAATCGTCGAAATTTAGTGACAGTAGTGATACCATGGTCCAATTAGCGTTAAAGTTACTTAGAAATTATTTTAGAATCCGAAACAGATTCTCAAGAATAACATTTTCAAAAATTCTCACACCATTTTGGTACCGTGACAATAGCTTCGTTCTCATCTAAAATTCTCAAAAATATCACCAGTTCCAGCTCAGAGTTTTGAGGAAAAGCTGAATTTATTAATAAATTACGAGTATTACTAGGGCTAAGAATTGTTCGTAGAACTGTTACTAGTAGTAGTGATGATTCACTGATATCAGTGAAGATGCAGACTAGACAGTAAGTGTCATGACTGAGAGCTCAGAATCAATTACATCTTGAGTTTCCAGCTGTACCTTAGTATGATATTATGCTGTTTGTGTGATATTAATAACATAGTACATCTAAATAATTAATAAGTCTTAATAAATTGTATTTTAAAAAACGTAGGACTTCTGTGATGTCAAGTCGAAACAAGAGAGGTATCACAGTAACATCATTGATGTTTAAAATCACGTGGAGACATCCAAATGGGGTAGTTGCATGGTAGGGATTCAGACTTCTAAAACAAATTTAGCGCAATTGAAAACGTACCTGTACCACTTTTCAGTTGGAAATTCCATTTATTTTAGCCGTATTTCCAAAAGTAAATACTGTCTTCACTTTTGGTGGCGTGAGAGCCAACAACAACTCTGTCGTCACCTGGCAAAAAGAATCTCTCACTAGAGTGCGTTGAGATCACTACAAAAATGTAGTGCAACTTGTCAATCATATGTGTCTAAGGGGGCAAACGAGTAAAACAGCTTGCGTACAAGTCCGCAACACAGTGAGAAATTTCATTCCCGGCTCCGCCTTCAATAGATTGCTTTGAGTTTATGCACCAGTAGTGCAAGCGAGTTTTATTTCCCTAGCAATGTATCCAATCATATGATGACTCTTCACGGTTGTGTAATAGGGGTGTGTCGGCCCAGGTATTTTCCTGGAACGGTTCCAACAGTTACGGTGACAAAGATGTAACCATTCCAAATTACTGGTACAGTTCTACTACCGGTATTGCCTGCCAAGGGTGGTCAAATCCCACTCTCATGACATGGAAGAAGACGGCAGTCAAATCCCAATCTTCCTTCTTCCAGCTTATGATTTCAACTTGCAATACAAAAGGAAGGAACAACAGATGTGTGTACAAAAGAGACAATTATCAATGATGGTGACTAAAGAATCATCTTTCGTAAGAATCATTTTTCGTTGTAGTTTAAGAACATAACATAAGGATAATAATACTGGAGACAACTTCCATGCTAACCAGTCCAGAAGATCCCTTCCCGGTCCAGAACTATTCCATGAAATTAGATCTTCTCAGTCCATGGAAATGGTAAGGGCGCATCCCGGTCCATGGAACTGAACTGGAGACAACTTCCATGCTTACCAGTCCAGAAGATCCCTTCCCGGTCCAGAACTATTCCATGAAATTAGATCTTCTCAGTCCATGGAAATGGTAAGGGCGCATCCCGGTACATGGAACTGAACTGGAGACAACTTCCAAGCTAACCAGTCCAGAAGATCCCTTCCCGGTCCAGAACTATTCCATGAAATTAGATCTTCTCAGTCCATGGAAATGGTAAGGGCGCATCCCGGTCCATGGAACTGAACTGGAGACAACTTCCATGCTTACCAGTCCAGAAGATCCCTTCCCAGTCCAGAACTATTCCATGAAATTAGATCTTCTCAGTCCATGGAAATGGTAAGGGCGCATCCCAGTACATGGAACTGAACTGGAGACAACTTCCATGCTTACCAGTCCAGAAGATCCCTTCCCAGTCCAGAACTATTCCATGAAATTAGATCTTCTCAGTCCATGGAAATGGTAAGGACGCATCCCAGTACATGGAACTGAACTGGAGACAACTTCCAAGCTTACCAGCCCAGAAGATCCCTTCCCAGTCCAGAACTATTCCATGAAATTAGATCTTCTCAGTCCATGGAAATGGTAAGGGCGCATCCCGGTCCATGGAACTGAACTGGAGACAACTTCCATGCTTACCAGTCCAGAAGATCCCTTCCCGGTCCAGAACTATTCCATGAAATTAGATCTTCTCAGTCCATGGAAATGGTAAGGGCGCATCCCGGTACATGGAACTGAACTGGAGACAACTTCCAAGCTAACCAGTCCAGAAGATCCCTTCCCGGTCCAGAGCTATTCCATGAAATTAGATCTTCTCAGTCCATGGAAATGGTAAGGGCGCATCCCGGTCCATGGAACTGAACTGGAGACAACTTCCATGCTTACCAGTCCAGAAGATCCCTTCCCAGTCCAGAACTATTCCATGAAATTAGATCTTCTCAGTCCATGGAAATGGTAAGGGCGCATCCCAGTACATGGAACTGAACTGGAGACAACTTCCATGCTTACCAGTCCAGAAGATCCCTTCCCAGTCCAGAACTATTCCATGAAATTAGATCTTCTCAGTCCATGGAAATGGTAAGGGCGCATCCCGGTCCATGGAACTGAACTGGAGACAACTTCCATGCTTACCAGTCCAGAAGATCCCTTCCCGGTCCAGAACTATTCCATGAAATTAGATCTTCTCAGTCCATGGAAATGGTAAGGGCGCATCCCGGTACATGGAACTGAACTGGAGACAACTTCCAAGCTAACCAGTCCAGAAGATCCCTTCCCGGTCCAGAACTATTCCATGAAATTAGATCTTCTCAGTCCATGGAAATGGTAAGGGCGCATCCCGGTCCATGGAACTGAACTGGAGACAACTTCCATGCTTACCAGTCCAGAAGATCCCTTCCCAGTCCAGAACTATTCCATGAAATTAGATCTTCTCAGTCCATGGAAATGGTAAGGGCGCATCCCAGTACATGGAACTGAACTGGAGACAACTTCCATGCTTACCAGTCCAGAAGATCCCTTCCCAGTCCAGAACTATTCCATGAAATTAGATCTTCTCAGTCCATGGAAATGGTAAGGACGCATCCCAGTACATGGAACTGAACTGGAGACAACTTCCAAGCTTACCAGCCCAGAAGATCCCTTCCCAGTCCAGAACTATTCCATGAAATTAGATCTTCTCAGTCCATGGAAATGGTAAGGGCGCATCCCAGTACATGGAACTGAACTGGAGAAAACTTCCATGCTTACCAGTCCAGAAGATCCCTTCCCAGTCCAGAACTATTCCATGAAATTAGATCTTCTCAGTCCATGGAAATGGTAAGGGCGCATCCCGGTACATGGAACTGAACTGGAGACAACTTCCAAGCTTACCAGTCCAGAAGATCCCTTCCCGGTCCAGAACTATTCCATGAAATTAGATCTTCTCGGTCCATGGAAATGGTAAGGGCGCATCCCGGTCCATGGAACTGAACTGGAGACAACTTCCATGATAACCAGTCCAGAAGATCCCTTCCCGGTCCAGAACTATTCCATGAAATTAGATCTTCTCAGTCCATGGAAATGGTAAGGGCGCATCCCGGTCCATGGAACTGAACTGGAGACAACTTCCATGCTTACCAATCCAGAAGATCCCTTCCCGGGCCAGAGCTATTCCATGAAATTAGATCTTCTCAGTCCATGGAAATGGTAAGGGCGCTTCCCGGTAGGTACATGGAACTGAACTGGAGACAACTTTCATGCTAACCAGTCCAGAAGATCCCTTCCCAGTCCAGAACTATTCCATGAAATTAGATCTTCTCAGTCCATGGAAATGGTAAGGGCGCATCCCGGTCCATGGAACTGAACTGGAGACAACTTCCATGCTTACCAATCCAGAAGATCCCTTCCCGGTCCAGAGCTATTCCATGAAATTAGATCTTCTCAGTCCATGGAAATGGTAAGGGCGCTTCCCGGTAGGTACATGGAACTGAACTGGAGACAACTTTCATGCTAACCAGTCCAGAAGATCCCTTCCCGGTCCAGAGCTATTCCATGAAATTAGATCTTCTCAGTCCATGGAAATGGTAAGGGCGCTTCCCGGTAGGTACATGGAACTGAACTGGAGACAACTTCCATGCTTACCAGTCTAGAAGATCCCTTCCCGGTCCAGAACTATTCCATGAAATTAGATCTTCTCGGTCCATGGAAATGGTAAGGGCGCATCCCGGTACATGGAACTGAACTGGAGACAACTTCCAAGCTAACCAGTCCAGAAGATCCCTTCCCGGTCCAGAACTATTCCATGAAATTAGATCTTCTCAGTCCATGGAAATGGTAAGGGCGCATCCTGGTACATGGAACTGAACTGGAGACAAATTCCATGCTTACCAGTCTAGAAGATCCCTTCCCGGTCCAGAGCCATTCCATGATATCTTATCGATCCGTGGAACTGGACCAGTAAGGGCTGAGTTTTTGTCGCTGCACTGAACTGTTACAAGTCGATACTTGGTTCCACAGTCCCGGTACAGCTGTACTGACACAACTCTAGTGAGCAATTCTCGTGACGTTTTTTAGTTTATGTGCCGTAGCAAAGACATGAAAATGTCAACGTCAAGTACAGATTCAAGTCAGAAACGTAGATATAAGAGTTAAAATAATGGTGATGATTACAAAAACAATCTAATACATAAAAGTGAATGTCACCGATTATCTGAAAAATCCAGGTTTGATTCCAGGCCGTTTTTTTCTTTTTTTCATAAATTACGGGTTTAATAAGTTACGGTTCTATTTTCACATATCTACGACTTGTTTTTGTCTGCTTTTAGCAGGCTTTTCAGCTAGTATAATATATTTTTCAGCCTTGAATTTCTTTTTTAATTTATTAGTTTTTGTTGTTGCAATGCCCACAACACATCTGACGTCGCCCCCGCAGTGTCAGCCGTTTTTCCTACTTCCTAATCTGAAAATCCCGTTTTTTGAAGGCTTCTCTAAGTTTTTAGGGGTTTTTCTTAAGATACGTATACTTCAATAGAGATTCACTAAACAGAAAGTTTAAAAAATATCATGCAACTACCCAACCGTAATAAAAATAGGGGGTAAACAATCTTGCAGTACCTCCAAAACCTAAAGATCATTTGAACTTTCATATTTTAATTAATGTAGTTTTCAAAATCGTTATTTGGCTCGAGTACTGACGCATGTACCACAACCGAGGGGTAGATTTGATCAGTTTCTGTTCTTAGGAATGTTTTATCGTACATAACTATTAATTCAACAGATTAAAAACCCTGTAATATTTTCTAAATGTCTAGTTATTTGCTGTACGTACAGCATTGTTGCAAAAAATACTATAATAAAAATCTGTACGAGGGTCGTCCAGACAATAAGTTCTGTTTTGGTTTGTAGGGTCTGTATGAGTCTTTTTTACCTAATCCAGCAACACCGAATGAAAGAGGAGAGCTTTGTAAATAGAATGAGAGGTAGAGGGCAGGGGTGGGTATCGACCAACCAATAATCGATTAATGAAATCAACGATTATTTCATCTAGATTAATCGAAGAATCTAGAAATGATCGATTACTTCTATTAATCGATACCTATCAACAATAAAGAGAAGACAGAACTTCTTGAAACAGAACCCGCCACCTCACTCTCGTTCCCTCTCAAGAAGTTATGTTATTCAGTTTCTTCGTGCATGAGGTGTGAATTGGGTTCAAATTCATCATCAGCTCATTTCTGTGTATGAAGAAGGTGAAATGAGTGAGTCAGTGGTGAGGAAAGGCAAAGGGAAGGGCTAGAAGCCCACATACCCCTGTCTATCTTTAACAGAGTACCTAAGATTTCCCTAATGGGGGAGAGTTGTGATTTGCTGCCTCTTCGCATTTCTGTCCATTCACTTCCTTAGCTCAGTGGTAAGAGTTCCGACTCAGCAATGTAAATTAATATACATAGTTTAGTGGAAAAATAGTAAATCGATCCCCAGTATTAATTTTTGACGATACAACAAAGTGGCGCAGTCGATAAAAGGGCAAAAGGACTTCTCAGCATTCTCTGAGGGCAATTATTACTGTTGAGTGAAACAACTCCCCCAAGACACGAGTCGAGCGACCGCCTATTCGGACAAATGTTGTGGCCAGCAGATCCCCCCATTCAAGACGAAATGATAACAAAACTCCGATCCAGTCAATAGAGCGTCCTCACTGGGTTGTAAAACGCCGGTCAAAAGCCCACATATCCTTGACTAGGGAACGGAGTACCTAAGATTTCCCTCCCTGCTGAGATGTTGTGATTTGCTGCCTCTTGGCATTCACTTCCTCAGCTCAAATGGTAAGAGCTCCGACTCAAGAATGCAAATATAGTTGTCGGAAAGATTGGAGATCGTTCCCCGGTCGAGGGTTAGTAAATTTTTGATGATACAACAGATGGACATTCACTTGAAAACGAAAGATGGAGAGGCGGACCCTCAGTTATCACAGATGACGTGGTGATGACGATCGAAAATGCAGCTCGCCAAGATCACCGTTCAAACTTGGATGAACTCTGGAACCTAAAAGTCAAAATCATGATTAACGTTTACCTCAAGGTGAAACTATTAAGGGGGTCTCGGTCTCAGTCGGTCGTCTTTCATTCCTCGTTCCGGGTAAGTATTTCTATCAAGAACCGGCGCTCAAACTTCCAAAATGGGGTATTTCGGTGGGTCGGAAATTCAGGTTTTTGACCTCAAATTTGGATTCAGCACCCTTGAAAACCTAAATACTACAACTTTAAGCCCAATGATACAATAACATGTGGTAGAAAAATTAATTAAAGAGATCACACGTTTGAAAAAGGCGGACCGCTATAAATGCACTCACACTAGGCAAGGACTACGCTGCGGACAACGCCGCGCGCGTGTGTGAGTACTATTTTGTAGTATCCAAGAGGTCTTTCAAGGGTTTCCGTGTATGGATACTTTTTTCAAAGACAGTTGGCTAGCTACGTCACGATTGGCTAGCTACGTCACACCGTTCAAATCTTCAACTTTCCTTAGCTTCTCTGATTTTTTAAAAACATTTTCTCGACGAACAGACCCGATTACTGTTATTCCTGAGCCTTACCCTTTTGAAAAAAAAAATAAAAAAAATTGACCGAAATACTGCATTGTATTTAAATTGGAAATTTTATAAGATTTTCGAAATTCATTAATGCATCAGCCTTGGGAATTGAAAAACTAAAAGATTGCCGCTAGAATCATCAAAATCAAACAATAAAGGGGGTATTTCGGTGATCGGAAATTCAGGTTTTTGAATTCAAATTTGAATTCAGCACCTTTGAAAACCTAAATACTACAACTTTAAGCCCAATGATACTATAACATGTGGTAGAAAAATTAATTAAAGAGATCACACGTTTGAAAAAGGCGGGCCGCTATAAATGCACACACACTAGGCAAGGACTACGCCGCGCGCGTGTGTGAGTAGTATTTTGTAGTATCCAAGAGGTCCTCCAAGGGTTTCTGTGCATGGATACTTCTTTCAAAGACAGTTGGCTAGCTACGTCACGATTGGCTAGCTACCTCACACCATTCAAATCTTCAACTTTCCTTAGCTTCTCTGATTTTTTAAAAACATTTTCTCAACGAACAGACCCGACTACCGTTATTCCTGAGCCATACTCTTTTGAAAAAAAAAAAAATAATAATAATAAAAAAAAAATTGACTGAAATACCCCATTAAGTGTGTCAGTCGGTCGTCTTTCATTCCTCATTCCGGGTAAGTATTTTTATCAAGAACCAGCGCTCAAACTTCAAAAATTGTATTTGAATTGGAAATTTTAACAGATTTTCGAAATTCATTAATGCATCAGCCTTGGGAATTGAAAAACTAAAAGATTGCCGCTGGAATCATCAAAATCGAACAATAATTGCCGGCGTAAAGTGGGAAAAATCGTTTATTCAGTTAAGTTTTCAATAAAAACTTGTTTTAAAAAAAGGTACTTCATTTCTGGACGACACTCGTATCATTACAAACTTGAATCCGTCTTTGTTCGGTTTGCCTAAAACTAATTAGATGGCAGCAGGGAGCTCGCAGGAGATAATAGCTTAAAACCTACAGCATCATGACCAGTCAGTAATCGAAATACTGATTAGGGCTTTAGTTAAATACTTTCTAAATTCAACACATTCATATCGATACCTTAAAGCACAAAGGCGCTAAGTCCAAAAACGGAGTTTTGAGAAAAACGCAAAAGAAGTTTTCACCAGTGCACAATGGGGAATTTGCCTCAATTTTAGATTCTGGAATTTCAAGGCAAATCCTATTATAGGGCCCTAGAATAACGTTTAACACTAGGAATAACCAACGGAAAAAAATTACCGTAGGAGAAAATGACTAAACAAGTGAACCTCTGTTACAAAACACCGCGAAAATCGGGGAGTATTGTTGACGTCATACGAAAAAAAAAAGAAAAAAAACGAAGCGAAAGCAACAACATACAGAGTTCTAGCACGCCACACAAAACGATCCAGTGAAATGGCTACTCGAATAATGTGATTCAAATCTTGAAACTAAATAAGAGAAGATGAAGAATAATAATGCTTGATAAACTAGTAGATAGATTCGTATTGTAAAAAAGTGAGTAATACTGTTTCTTTTGGTCAATTTGGTGTCAGTGTTCTTCCTGCCAGTTCGTGGCGCACTCTTGTGCGCACTACTCGGAAGGTGAACGTTCGTGTATGTTCCGCTTCTGTGGTAAGCGCCACAGAACCTCCTTTGAAGTCAGATTGGTGGAATATCCGTCACGTTTCAAACATGGCTGCCTCTTACACATTGCCACCACATTTAAAATTTCCATCTTCCTTAAATTCTCTAAATTTTTTGGATGCGTTTTCGAGCAGCTCACTATGGTTTTATTCCATAAAAATAAACCCTCATTCGAAAAAAAAAAAAAAAAATGTGAGGCAAATTCCCCATTCCTAAAATGATGGCTTATTACACTAAACTCTTCAATTTCTTATAAGCTATACTCTTCAAGAAGATCTACCAAAAATAGTTTTGTTGGATTTGAGTGTTTCTGAAATTAAAAAAATAATAAATGTGGAAAATGGATGGACATAGCTCTTTTGGCCAAACAAGGTTAAGGACGTAGATCCTCTAGCCAAGTTCGATTGTGGACATGACTCCTTTGGGTAAAGGACTTTATCACGCTCTCGATCATAATTTGGCGTCACCACCAGTTTTTTGGTGACAGACTGGCACCAGAGGGTGGTGTCGCAAGGAGGTTTCGCGTGTTGGATAGGTATTGTTGATCAGGAATTTTGGAAAGTTATTCATGCATAATACATAGATTACTAAACATCAATAATTATATTTTTCAACTCTTTTATTCTCCTAGAAATGTCAAATAATTAAAAAATCTTAATATTACATCAATTTGGAGCACAAATATTGAAGGAACTCTTGGTTTCAAAGGATCACCAAAATCGTCTTCTTTAACTACCTATCTGTTCATAAGTTGCCTACAGTTTAATAAAAAATCACGGAAATTCAACGTACTAAATAAGCTATCTATAAATGAACTATCATACATTTTTTTACTTAATTATCATAAAAAATGCGCCACGATTTAAAAAAATTGGGTATAAGTAACAACGCTGCAAATTACTACACAACTGTTAATTATTATTTACCATCTGCATAGAATACTACTTATTTGCAATAAAATCGGTAGGTATCCTGTTTAGTTGCGAAGAATGCACAACTGAGAACTATTTTTTTTTTTTTTCAAATTAACTCCCCTCAAGACAAAATGTATTTGGTGACGGAGGGGGCACGCCATAAATTAAAAAAAAAAAAATAAATCAAAAATAATGGGGAGGACGCCTAGGACTCACCCGACGCCGGCCCTAGGGATAAGGGAAGATGAGGAAGGTGGGGGTGGGAGAGAAGGATGAAGGGAAGTGCCTCTATAAAACGACCACCAGTTAAAATATGAGCCGAGCAGGACACGGGTGGTGATGCCACGGAGTACGCCTACCGAGATGCCCAACTCGCGCAACTCCGTGGCACTTTTCCTGCACCACACACCGCGCCATGACAAGGTTGCAGCCATCACCCTGATGTTGTTGGGTGCCACTCCTTTTAGCTCTGACACTGCTTGCCGTAAATCATTTGTGTCATATTTCCTTATCTTGGCCCGCCAAGTCTGCTCCATGTCCAAGCTGCCATTGACAACTTGGACATCCAGGATAATGCAAGACTGGTCGGGCTTGACGGCAACAATGTCGGGCTTCTTACCCTGGTCACTTGGCATGTGATACAATCTCTCTCTCTCAACATCCCAGCCGCTAGATGACAAAGCACCTGCTATCTGCTTGGCGACCGCATCATGACGTAGGATGCGGCCACCATGAGTCCGAGGACACTGCTGCACTACATGATATAAATGTTCATTTCCACTCCGACAGGCGCGGCAAAGGAACTACCTCTCGAACACCTCACCGCAGTTGGCAAAGATGCCACGCGGATGGCGTGAAAGCGTCGGTAGTCGGTAGTTGGAGGGGCCCCAATGCCCTCCGAAGCCCAATCTACCCATTGGGATGAGACAAGGCTTTCGGAGCACTGTCGGAGTTCTTTACCATCTACCGATTCATGCAGCGCAGCAGCGAACTCAGCAGACGAACTGGGTCTACACTCATTTCAATGAAACACTCGCATTTAATACACTGAAATCTGAACGGAAATTAGGTCAATTTCCTATAGTGAACAATCTTTTGGGATTCAGTTTTGGTTTTCTGGTTAATTTCAAGTTTTCTTATAGGGAGAGAACGGTTTATTTTTCTATAATAAACAGTGTCCGCCTTAGTGCTCAAAGGAGCTATGTCAAAGCTCCAGTGTCCACAACACGATTGAATGTTCTAGTTATCTTATTGGGACATAGAACGATTGTGCATTCCTCTTTTGGGCAAATCACCGAATGGCATTTACGATTATTCGAGAGTGGACATAGAACCCTGTCAATTTTTCCTTTTTTAAGCCATTTTCAAAGTTTTTAGAGCTACAATCATGTATCCTATTGAAAGAGTATGGTCCTATGATGTGACTGACCCATTTATCACAAAAGTGACATTTTTGGACATAACGCCTTTGTGCTTTAACCCTGGAATGGAATCGTCACGTAAATTTTACACCTGTGGCCTTGAAACAGTCGCCCACCCCACTAGTGAAAAGGGCGGGAAGGCACCACCCCACCTATGCTATCCCTAGGGTGTCCCCTTTCAGTCGCGCATGCCCTCTGCCACCGAGTTTGTCGCTGTTGTCTCTCACTGGCCTGTAAACTGAACTCATGGTGTAATTTTTACAACGTTTCCAATAAAGTAGGTAGAACGGTGTAATTTTCACACCACTTTTCCATTCCCTTCCATCATGTTGTCAAAATAACATCATTTTTGTTTCACAAAACAGCCATATATAAAAAACACAGTAATATTCCTAAATCTTCTATTGCTTCCGAGTCTACCAATACGAAGCAATTTGCTTTCCTGTTCCTTTGAAGTGATTTTCATTGTTGGAGGTAATATTTCCAATAAAGTAGGTAGAACGGTGTAATTTTCACACCACGTTTCCATTCCCTGCCCCATTCATGGTGTCAAAATAACATCATTTTTGTTTCACAAAATCTTCTATTGCATCCGAGTCTACCAATACGAAGCAATTTGCTTTCCTGTTCCTTTGAAGTGATTTTCATTGTTGGAGGTTACTTTTTCTAGTCCGTCAAATACCTTGAAAGACTGAGAGGAAAACTGTTGAGTTATATTTTGTATTACGAGCTTGAAAATAAAAATGTGTTCATTGTTGAAAAACTATTTATTGGAGTGGTAGTAGCACCTGGCAGTACCCCTTTTGCTATTGAAATCAGCAGAAGTATTGAACTTGGATATTGAGCCCAGGAAAACGAATAGAAATCAAGGGAAAATAGAGAAAGCAAAGAGAATTGGCTCAGAATCCCCTCATTTTAGTAGCATAGAGGCAATAATTGTCTCGAGAACGGCCACAAATGTAGTAGAGAACTATACTTGAATGAAAAAAGTGTAAATAAATGCAGAGAGCTGACGAAATAGGTTGAATATTGATGTTTTCTGACTGGTGTAAAAATTACACCTGACGTTTCCATTACGCACACATCGGGTGACGATTCCATTCCAGGGTTAAGGTATCGATATTTACCATATTTCAACGTATTACGAAAGAATCTATTCGTAGGTGGTGGTAATTTCGATTACAAAGTTGACTTCGCGAAGGTTTTAATCATTTATCGCTATGTTGGATGGTTTTTCAAACATTTGGGCGATTTCTATGAAGTTTTTACGGAATGTTTCCGGGAGGAAGAGATGGACGTAAATGGCAGACACGAAAGACATGACGGCGTAGGACACGAACAGCACTGGGAGGGTCGTGTAGTCCAGGAGTCCAGGGAACGTTTTAATGACGGCGAAGAGAAGGAAAGACGAATAGCTGACCATCAGGCCACTTCCAGAAGCGCGGATTTTGGTGGGAAGCAGCTCCCCCATGAGGGTCCAGGGGATGACCATGTGGCCGATGGAGCCGGCGACGACGAAGGACAGAATGGAAATGAGGATCCACCAGCTACTGATGACCTGGACGTGGTCCAGAGCCGACGTCGTGACGTTCAGAGACGACGCCGTGACGTTCAGGAACGACTCCGTCACGTTGGGTCCGGTTTGATTCCGAGTTTGGAAATTTATCGTCGTGATGCCGTTGAGTTGAAGGCAGGCGGCCGTCGCCGCGCACGACAAACACATCCCCAAGCTGGAAATGAGCATAATCGGCCGACGCCCCATCACTTTGGAGAGGACGGCCGACACGAAACTCATGAAGAACCTCAAAACCCCCAGAGTTATCGTCGCAGTGTACTCGTCGATTCCGAACCCGAAATTACCTCCAAGCGCTCTGAATATGTTGACCGTGTAAAATATCACTACGTACGTACCGCTAGTTTGCTGCAAGAAAAATATAATAAATAATACAGTCAAAGGTTTCATGGAAGCTCTCTCGAAGAACACTGCGATCTTCTCTTGGAACTTCTCAAGTGTTGATTTGGAACAGTTTTGCTCTTCTTCTGAACTTGTTCTTCTTCTAGATTTGGATTCTTGCAAGCGTTCCCACTCTTCCTTGAATAACTGAAAATCACAAGAAACAATCGTCAGGTACTGATAACTGTTGAGGCTTTCGAAAAGAGAAGATTTAATTGATCGTTTAAAACAATAATACCAGCGTGTCCAGCGATCCCACGAAAAAAAAAAATTCCCCGAGTTTTTCGTCTTTTTCCAGGGTTATAAATGAAGTAAAATATAAATTAAAGTAATCATAATTTATCAAAATTCGGGTTTTCAAGGACATTTTGAAATGAATTACCTACCACTGGAAAACGTCTGCCGAGTGGGTGTGGCACATAGCCTCCTCGTATCCATAACTCGATCATCTGTATAGATGATCAGATGCATAACTACAAAACTAAACTAATAAACTACTAAACTAAAAAAAAAAACGCTGCAAATTATTACACAATGGTCTATTATTTTTCGATATAGATCACTCGTCTGCAAAACCACCAACCCTCAACATGAAGAAAAACATCGATCGCATTTCGGTCAGCTATAATTTGAACGGAGATTAGGCCTCTTTTGCGATTCACACTTGTATGCTGAGATTTTATAGGGCGTTTGTACGATCGAAGCTTGATTACGGCTCTATACTCTACAGAACAGCAACTCCGACAGTATAGGGTATGCTCGAACCTGTCCACAATCTGGCCCTGCGATTAGCTACAGGCGCATTTCGCTCGAGCCCTGTACCAAGTTTACTCGTCGATGCTGGGGAGTTACCACTATCCTATAGACGTTCCATTCTGGCTCTGAGATTTGCTTCAAAGATCAAAGCATCAGGTCAACATCTGTTACATGACGTTTCTATCGATCCTTTTCCTCTTGGCTTTCCCCGACACTTACGTTCTTCACTTGATCTTATCCGTTCTGACTTATCTTCAAATTCTTTAACGATCCCTCCTTTCTACATAGAACAAACTTGCCCAATCGCTCCATGGACATTGTCCTCCCCTCAGTTCTGCCTCTCCCTCGCTAAGTTCTCCAAAAGAATGCATCTTCCTCAAGAATACATTTCAAAATTCTACGAGACAATTGCTGGTTTGTCGCCATGTTCTATTGCCTACTGCGATGGTTCCAAGACATCACATGGAGTAGGATGTGCGGTGCTCGTAGACTCTGGTGTTCACAAATTTTCTCTTCCTGGGCAAACTTCCATCTTTACTGCAGAGCTTTTTGCCATAAATAAAGCCCTGTCTTTGGTATCCACTGACAATAACTCCAATGTCGTAATCTGCTCAGATTCTCTCAGTGCAATCCAAGTCATTAGGAAAGGCGTTGATTCCCACCCACTAGTGAAGGATGTACTTGTCAAAGTGAGCCGACTGATGGATCTTGGGTCTTCTGTTATACTCTGCTGGATACCAGGACACATAGGAATCGCCGGAAATGAAATTGCTGATCGAAATGCAAAAATTGCATCTAGAGAGCCCACGTCCACATTTCTGTATGTATGCGCGGACTACCAATGTTCAATAAAAAGAGAAGTATGGAACAGTTGGAGAACCGAATGGCAGAACATGAGTCACCAAAAGCTATGGGCTGTGAAGAATTGGTCGTCGTCGTGTCGTACGAAGAAGCTCTCGGATGGTACTTTGCTTAACCGACGCCGGGAGGAAGTGGTCCTCACTCGCCTCCGGATAGGACATACCCGTCTAACGCATGGCCACCTCATGGAACGAGAAGCAACACCTCCCCCCAACTGCTCAACCTGTATATGCCCTCTGACTGTAACTCACTTGCTGACTGATTGCCAAATTTTTAACAACCTCCCACCCGAAACTCCGAAGAATTTAGAAGAGCTCCTAGGCAACAATTCACCTTGGTTGGACGTTATTTTTGATAAATTGAGAACTTTATCACTATTCTATAAAGTTTAATAGCTTTTGTTTTTCTCACTTTCTCAATTGTTAATCAATAATTTGTTGTAACCATTTAATTTGGCGCCAATGACCACTTAAAGGTTGCATGTGCCTTAATAAAGAAAAAAAAAGAAAAAAAAAAGCGATTCACACTCGTGTTTCAGATTTATCGAACGTAAAACCCTTAAATTCTCGTAGGGAGCGAACGGTTTGTCCTACAGGGCTCTGCGAGGTCTCAAAAAATTCCAACAATTCTATACTATCTTAAATTGATGGAAAAACAATACCATTATATCAAATTTTTTTGAGTTGGAGCGTTTTCAAAATTTATTTTTCAACCCTTAGAAGTGACCTACATCAACCAAAATCTTCAGGGCACAACTAGACCCCAAATGAAGCCTACATACCAAATTTCATCAAAATCGGTTAATGCTAAGTGGGGGAAAGTGCCGCGTATGGCGGACGGACGGCCAAATTTTTATTCAATTTTTGGATTCTACGTACCTTGAAAAGTAAACCAACAAATTTTAAGGGGGTGTTAAACAATTTTTTTTTTGGTCAATTCCAAAGGTTCATTATTGAAAATAAAAAACCAAAAGCTGCAAATGGTACCTCGGCTGGGGGGATGAAGTTGAAGAAGAAGAAGGAATGGACCTGTGATGTTTCATAATGCTTCCCATCCTCTTCATTCTAACCGATGCATGAATTTTATTTTGTACATACCAGTGTAGATTTTCATTTTTTATTAATTTGTTTCTCCTTCATTCGGTATTGTAGAGGATTGAATTTATGTTCATAAAAAAATGTTAGGAATGGATACTTACGAAAGTAATTGTTTGATTTGACTCAAATAAAATTTTGGTTCGATAGCCATAAGAGGTTGAGATGCGATACCTACCAAAATATAAGTTGTTTTCATTATTGTGTTATTCTCGCACCTTTAGATATGCCGTTTTTTCCAGAATGGAGATAATTTCAGTTGTCAGACTGAGTTGTGTTACAGGTGGTGCAGAGAGCTGAGTGTGTCAATAAAACTAAAATCTCTAAGTACCTTGCACTACCCTCTTAGGGGACCATCTACACCCCAATCCGCACAATTCCTGAAAACTTCTTTGATATCAGGTGGAAAATGTAGACGTTATGGGAGCCATCTACACTCAAACCCACACAATTCCTTGAAATTTCAACAAATTTGGATGACAAATTTAAAAATGGGGCCGTTAAGGTGCTCGTTGACTAGGTCGACAACGCGGCTCGGCGCGACGCGAAGCTAAACAAATTTCCTAGAAATATAATGGGAATTGAATGGCAGCCCGTCCACTACGGAAAATTTTTCGCAATCTGCCGCTCTCCAGACTTCTGGAGCGCGAAGCGAAAAACTGTCGACCTCGGTCTATGGCTTACGAATTGCTCTGAACTATGCTTCCTTCAAACAAATTTATAATTGTTCAACAACAGTTTTTTTTTCAGTTGTTTTCTCTCAAAGGCATACTGAAGCTTCTAGTGTTGCCTGTGCAAGAATATTCCAACCCATACGATCTGTCAAAACTAACTACCACAAAAACCTAGGAGAATAGCTGGGAGGAAATCGCTGAATCTTGAAAAAGGTGGTTGTGTTCTCCCAAGTTCACTCTTTTCTCGTTATTTGGATGGATACATTGCCTTCCTCTCCTTCCAGCAATTTCCTCCTCCTCTTCAGCTTTCAGAGCTGCCTGCAAGACGAACATTTCTCCGTCCGACCACGTTTTGCTTCCGAGTCTACCAAGGTAGCGGAAGCTTTGTTTTCACTTTTCAAAGTTTAAAAATAAAATGTTCTCCAAAATCAAAATTTCCACTCGCGTTTCAAGTTTCAGACCTTCCTGAACAATTTTTGTTCCGTGTGTCTGTATGTGTGTCTGTCATGAAATCCTTTCCACAGCCATAACTTCTACATTTCTCATGCGATTTTGATGAAATTTTCAGGGATTGTGCGGGTTGGCGTGTGTATGGACCCCTATGAAAATCATGCCCCCCCCCCCCCCCCAAATTAAAAGGGGAAGAGCAAGGCACTCAGAGATAGTAGCCGCTGCGCATGCGCAAACGTGAAATCCTTGCCACAGCCATAAGTTATACAATGAGGAGTTCACCGAATTCTGTTTGCATTTTTCCTGAATAGTTGATGGTGTGGGATACATTTTTTTTGATTTACTGGGACGGGGCAAGCCTTTAGTCACTGAGACCATAGGTTTGATCTATTGTGACCGGATTCCCTTTTTCACTTTAGTGCCCGTTCGAAAACCTCTTCTTTCACTAAGTGAAGAAGTTTTTCGGGCGTTTCCCGAGCAATTTCGGCCGGGACAAGAGTACCCTTACCGAAATGCCGGAATCTGGTAGATGCTACAGCAGGACACTCACAGAGGATGTGTTCTGCTGTTTCGACTTCGTGTGGGATAGATGATAATCGGGTTGATTTCGGGAAATAAGTCTCCTGTTATTTTTGCGAAACATTCAAAATTTATGACTTCAGAAAATAACCGGGAAAACGGATCTCTTCAACGTGAAGCGGGAACGCTCGCTGATTGACTGTTCGGATCGCCGGCTCCTCCCGCCCGATGGAACGAAGAAATCGTGTTACCTAAGAGGAAAGTTATCAAACAAAAACAGGGGAAACCTAATTTTCTCCATCTTGTTTTTTCTATTGCTTCCGAGTCTACCAAGGTAGCGGAAGCTTTGTTTTCACTTTTCAAGGACGAAAAAAAAGTTCTCCAAAATAAAAATTTTCACTCGCGTTTTGCGTTTTAGACCTTTCTGAACAATTTTGGTTCAGTGTCTGTGTGTCTGTCTGTCTGTCTGTCATGAATTCCTTGTAACGCGCATAACTATATGAAGTTATTGTCCGATTTCAATGAAATTTTCAGGGATTGTGCGGGTTGGTGTGTAGACGGTCCCCTATGAAAATCATCCCCGGACTGATAGAAGCGACTGCGCATGCGCGAACGTGAATTCCTTGTAACGGCCATAACTTCCACATTTTCCATCCGATTTCAATGAAATTTTCAGGAATGTTACAGATCAGTATTTAGATGGTCCCCTATGAAAATCATCACCTTCGGATTGATAGTAGCCACTGCGCATGCGCAAACGTGAATTTCCTTGTAACGGCCATAACTTCCACTTTTTCTACCCGATTTCGATGAAATTTTCAGGGATTATGCGGATTAGGTTCTAGATGGTCCCCAATGAAGATCACCACCTTCGGACTGATAGTAGTCACTGCGCATGCGCAAACGTGAATTTCCTAGTAACGTCCATAATTTCTACATTTGCTATCCGATTTCAAAGAAATTTTCAGGGATGTTACAGATTAGTATTTAGATGGTCCCCTATGAAAATCACCACCTTCGGACTGATAGTAGCCACTGCGCATGCGCTAACGTGAATTCCTTGTAACGGCCATAACTTCCACATTTTCCGTACGATTTCAATGAAATTTTCAGGGATGTTACAGATTAACTTGTTTTGACGTTTTGAGATTACTTACTATGCATCGGATCATCTATACAATCGGGTTATGGATACGAGGAAGCTATGTGCCACACCCACTTGGCAGACTTTTTTTTTTCTTCAGTTCTTCGATTTTGATCTTTACTGGTTTTGTGAAATGTTGCCTCCGAGGACTATTCGAAGTGATATTTCACAATCTCAGCGATTCAATCGGCCTTACATGAACTATTCCTGGTTGACGTCCTCCTCCAGGTTTTTTCAAACGTTCATATTTTCTACACTGTTTTGTTTATTCGTAAATTAGGAAGTACGGGCAGAAAGTTTACTGCAGATGGTTTTTCGAGGTGCTGAATCCGATTTTGGGGTCAAAAATAGGAAATTCCGACATGGTGAAATTCCTCATTCTCATCCGATTTCGATGACATTTTCAGGGATTGTGTGGGTTGACGTGTAGATGGTCCCCTATGAGAGTAGTGGAAGGTACTTAGAGATTGATGTTTTGAAATTAACTACTATGCATCGGATCATCTATACAATGGGGTTATGGATACGAGGAAGCTATGTGCCACACCCACTTGGCAGACTTTTTTTAGCTCGGGACTTTTTTGAGCTCGACAGGTCGAAAAATTTTATCCGCCCCAGTGAATGAGGAATTTCACCATGTCGGAATTTCCTATTTTTGACCCCAAAATCGGATTCAGCTCCTTTAAAAATCACCTATGGCAAACTTTCAGCCCGAACTTCCTAATTTACGAATAAACTAAACAGTGTAGAAAATACGAATGTTTAAAAAAACCGGGAAAATGACGTAATGCTGGAATAGTTCAATCATGGCCGCTTGAAGCGCTGAGATCGAGAAATCCATAGTCCCTAGATGCAAAATTTCTTGAAACAGTAAAGTTCGAAATCGAAAAACTGAAGAAAAAAAATAGAAAAAGCGAGATGGGGAAAATTAGGTTTCCTCTGTTTTTGTTTGATAACTTTTCTCTTAGAAAACACGATTTCGTCGTCCCAATGGGCAACACTGGGAGGAGACGGCGATCCGAACAGCCAATCAGTGAGCGTTTCTGCTTCACGTTGAAGAGGTCTGTTTTCCCGGTTAGTTTTGAAATCAAAAATTTTGATTGTCTCCCAAAAATAACAGGAGATTTATTTTCCGAAATCAACCCGATTTTCATCTATCCCACACCATTAACTATTCAGGAAAAATGCAAACAGAAATCGGTGAAATTCCTCATTTACCTAGCTCAAGATTTTCGCGTCGACCTAGTGGTCGGGCACCTTTACACGGATTTTACATTTGCAGATGCACAAAGGCCACAGTCAATTCAGGGACGATGATTAGGGACAATAACTTCAATAGTTTTGCCCGTTACAAGGATTTCATGACAGACAGACAGACAGACACGGAACCAAAATTGTACAAGAGTGAACCAAAAACGTAAAACGCGAGCGAAAATTTTGATTCTGGAAAACATTTTTTTCAACCTTGAAGAGTGAAAACAAGGCCTGAGTAGACTGAATGACCTGAGTAGACTCGGAAGCAAAATCTAATTTGAAAATGAATAAGGTCACCGGAATCAGACTAGTAAGTGATCAGACGCAGTGAGGGTTAGCTTTCATTAGCTGTAAGTGTGCCCTTATGAACCTTTTAGCAAATTTAGCTCAGGTTTTTCCAGGTATTTTTTTTGGGAGAACAATGTAATTCCCTGAATTCTCCAGTAGAGTATTCCAGGTTTCCCCGGTCGCTGGACATCCTGCCCTCATGACGAAAAGACATGATTGTGTCGAGTTTCCTATTTTGTGATGGTGATATTCCTGAGTAAGAAGTTCCTGAGACTTATAAGCCCGTCATTGGTACCTTTTCGTAGCGTTCTGTTATTTTCCCAAGGACGCCGGGGGGGGGGGGGGGGGGGGGGGGTTGGTGTGTGTGTGTATTTATGTGATATTTTTCTCCTGCAAACTGAATGCAGAGGGATGACCTCCCAGGCGAGCCCGCGTTGTAGGTGTGGATGAGAAGACCGGTGACCACAATCCGAATAACAGGTTCGAACTAACCACAAAACCAAAACGAACGAGGGCAGCCCCACCCAAACCATATCAGTGGAATGTTTTTTAGATCGTTGTTTATTAAATTCTCGCGGTGGGTTTGTTTATTAAATTCTCCTCCGGCGTTAATAAATCTACTTACCTACGGATGCGGTTTGCATAAATGAAAAAAAAAAAAAAACTGTTTATTTATCTACAGTGTGTCTACATTTTAGTTGGACATAACTCCAGGGTTCCATTCGACGAAGTATTGTCAACAAAAAATGTCACTTACCCCTAGTTTTTTCAACTAACAGATTTGGTTTAATTTATATTTAAAGCTTGCTAGAGCGGGCGTAAGTCGTCTTGGGTGAATCCTGGAGTCAGAACAGTATCACGTCGGAGTCACCTGTTGGGCCACGACAGGTCTTCCACAGGGTGTCCCAGAAGTTTTGATCTAAACTTCAAGGACTGATCCTACGACTTTTGAGGTATAATAGTTTATCTGAAACCCGCATCCAATCCGACTTTTTAAATTTTTTTAAAAATTCAATCTTAATTCGTGAAAATAGCCGTAATTTCCTTAGATTATCCTCAAATACCAATTGGAGTACACCAATTGGTATTTAATGGATAAATACCGCCTCACTTTAATGAATAAATAACACAAACCAAAAGATTTCACATTTTTTAATTTTTAAAAACAAAGCTGTTTCTATCGTTTTTTTGTGGCTGATGATGGAAGAAATCTAGTTTGAAATAAAAAGTATGCCAAGTGGGTGTGGCACATAGCTTCCTCGCATCCATAACCCGATTGTAAAGATGATCCGGTGCATAGTAGTTAATCTCAAAATATCAATCTCTAAGTACCTTCCACTACTCTCATAGGGGACCATCTACTCGCTAATCTGAACAATTCTGAGAAATTTCGTCGAAATCGGATGGAAAATGTAGAAGGTATGGCTGTTACAAGGAATTCACGTTCGAGCATACGCAGCGGCTACTATCAGTCCGGGGTTGATTTTCATAAGGAGCATCTAGGGGAAGAAAGTGGTGGAACGGCCTGAGAGCTGCCTAGCGAAGATAAGATGAACCTTTCGGTGCCTAAAAACCTAGGTTATCTCTCTTATCAGTAGGCTTATGTGATGTAGGTATCGTGTGTTGTGTTTCTAATTCTTTCGTAAATAACATAATACTTTAAAAATTAATGTTGTTTACCTACGAGTACATAGATTTTCATTTCAGACTGAATGCCTTTCTTATTGATGCCTCAAATTGATTTGATTGCCTTTTTCATTTAGGGCAAATTTCTTGTTTCCTATAGATTAGGCAAGGATCTACAGACATTACCACCGTCGATAACGGAGGTGTATCCATCTTGTTAAAAAAGAAGAGAAGGTTCATCTAATCGTCGCTAGATAGCGCACAGGCCGTTCCACCACTTTCTTTCCCTAGATGCTCCTATTTCCATAGGGGACCGTCTACACGCCAACCTGCACAATCCTGAAAATTTTATCGAAATCGGACAATAACTTCGAATAGTTATGCCCGTTACAAGGATTTCATGACAGACACACAGACACGGAACCAAAATTGTTCAGAAAGGTCTAAAACGCAAAACGCGAATGGAAATTTTGATTTTGGAGAACTTTTTTTTTTTCAACCTTGAAAAGTGAAAACAAAGCTTCCACTACCTTGGTAGACTCGGAAGCAATATGAAATCTGAAGGTTTGTGTTTTTTATTCATTAAAGTTTGAGTATAGGAACCAATGGAAAGACGCTAAATTTCCTCTCGACATTACCACATCAAAATTTTTCACACGAGGTGGTAGGTACGTACAAAATTTAAAAATTATCATGTTCAGTCAAGGTCAGTTCTATGCTGATTTGAGAAACGGAGGGAGGGTATATTATACTTTTTAAAATTTTTGGTTGGTGCCCTCTCATATTTGACTGGCATTGAGCCCTGATGAAGGAAATATATTTTCCGAAAGCCAGGCAATAACGGCGCATTTTCTGGATGACCCGTTCATTGCACCTGAGCAACATGGATTCCTTCGAGGTCGATCAACTGTAACTAACATGCTGCTGTTTCAGGACTTTGTCATGGACGGCTTTGCAGAGGGTCTCCAGACCGACATGATATCGACTGACTTCGCCAAGGCCTTCGACAAATTGTCCCACGCCCACCTTTTGTCGCTGCTGTGCTCGTTGGGTGTCCACGGGCCCCTTCTGCAGTGGATGGAGAGCTACCTATACAATCGACGGCTCGTTGTGCGTGCAAGAGGAACCCTGTCGCCACCTATCTCACCAACATCGGGCATACCACAGGGCAGCCATCTTGGACCTCTTTGTTTTCTTCTGTTGATTAACAGCGTCACAGAGGTGTTCAGTCCCACGGTTGGGTGTCTGCTGTTCGCGGACGACCTCAAGTTATTCTGCCATGTCAGGACTCAGTCTGACTGTGCGGCTCTGCAGATGGCGATTGGTAGGCTGGAGGACTGGTGTGTCGCCAATCACTTGTACCTGAATCCTGGCAAATGCACAGTGGTGACCTTCCATCGGCTGACTGGGCCCACAATCTTCCCGTACATTCTCTGCGGCTCCCTTCTTCAGCGTTCCACCCGGATCAAAGACCTTGGTATTTGGTGTGAGAGCAGCTCGGCTTCATAGAGCACATTGAGGTGGTTGCGGGTAGAGCTATGCGCACGTTGGGTTTCCTGAAGCGGAACACAAGGGAATTTACTAGTATTCCAGCCATCGTTTCCCTGTACAAAGCGCTCATTCTCCCAATTATGGAGTACGCATCTACTGTCTGGTCCCCCCATTATGCCGTGCACAGAAATCGTTTGGAGAGGGTCCAGCATAAGTTCCTCCGCTACGTTGCCTTCAAATTGGGTATCCAATCTGCGGAAGTCGACTATGTTTCCCTGCTGGAGCAGTGTAAGCTGAATACTCTTGAAACCCGTCGTACATCCGCTGATCTCGCCATGCTGTACAGGGTCATAAATGGAACGATAAACTGCCCTTCATTGCTCTCAAGGATCTACTTCCATGTTCCACGTGAAGCTGCCAGCTCATCTCCTCTCTTCTATGTTCCGTTTTCCCTCTAAAATTACCAGCGAAATCGCCCTCTCTACCGTCTACCACGCAGTGCTAATCTTTTTTTGTCCCTTCACCCAAATTTTGACTTTTTTAACTCCTCCCTCGCAGTATTAAAGTCACTAGTATTAAGTCAGTATTAAGTCTCTCGCAGTATTAAAGTCACCTCTCACGTCTTATGTCCTATAATTAACGTTCAACATTTTGTATACTATTGTATTGAATTGGGCTTGCCCGTACATGATTAAATAAATAAATGAACCCATTCCCAATAGTTGACAATTCGTTTTACCGTGGGTCGATACACACAACACCTTATAAGCCACACAGACCGATCGTCATCAGTACGTGGTGTTGGTGTAATTTCTCAAGTAGGTGAATACTCACCCATTCAGGCCTGTTTAGAGATCGCACGTGCTTAGCGATGGACTCCCTCGAGGACGAGGTGAAGCTGACGAGCCACTGAGGGCTCTCCGGGATGAAGAAGGAGAGGCCGCAGCTGATGAGCGTCATCCCGCCGAAGAGGAGGGCGCAGGTGTGCCAGTCGAGGTAGACCCCGAGGATGGTCGTCAGAAGGATGCCGAAAGCGACGTTGACGCTGTTGAGGGACAGAAGCATCGAACGGTACTGGCTGTGCGAGACTTCGGCGGTGTAGACCAACCCCACAGTCGTCATACCTGCAAGGATATTGGTTTTTATCTCACTTTACTCAATTATTTACCACCGTGGGGAACTTAGGTACCATTAGGGTTATCCTACCATTAACCCTTAATTTCCCACTTGTTCAACAAATTTGTTTTTTTTTCGGATTTTTTATTAAATTTAGATGTATTTTGTAACAATATAGGATGAATTTCAGATTGAAATTCACCTTATTGTTCATAATTAGTCAGAGGAGGGTGTGACGACCCCTTCAAACCAGTGATTAGATTAATCAGCCGGCCTGAAGAGGATATCGATTCATATCTCTATGAATCGGATATCTCCAAAGGCGTAGCTCCAACAAATCGGGAACAAACCATTTGGTTTGTCCCGTATAAAATGTAGGGTCGTCACACTCCTCTCCCTAAAACATACTTCTGGGTTTCAAACAGAAGTATGTTTGAAAAAAGTCAAAGGGACTGAAAAATAGTATGAAGTCCAGGAAAGGACATCTGGAAGCTTCAAGGGAATTCCTCCATCGTAATGGTACTATTCAAAAAGAAGAAGAAGAAGAATGCCACGAATGGGTCATTTATGCCACGAATGGGCCATTTATACATAAAAGAATAAATCAATGGAACTGAGGAGAAAGCAAACTAAATAAAGAATACGAACGGGGAAACAGTCAAGTGTAATGATTGAAAAGGCAAACTTAGAAAAGACTTATATAAAAGAAAAACGTAATTGAAATTAATATAATGCCAGATTGGCAAAGCCTAACAAGGGAATGAATTTAATATAATTTATTAATATAGAGATTCCTTCTGGAATTCTCTTTGGGCAATTCCTTCTGGAATACCCAAGAAAAAGTGGAGGGGAAATGATGAAATAAATTCAGTGCATTTCCACCAAACCACGCTCTGCTACCATGTAACAATATAGGATGAATTTCAGATTGAAATTCACCTTATTGTTCATAATTAGTCAGAGGAGGGTGTGACGACCCTACCCCATCAAACCAGTGATTAGATTAATCAGCCGGCCTGAAGAGAATATCGATTCATATCTCTATGAATCGGATATCTCTAAAGGCGTAGCTCCAACAAATCGGGAACAAACCAATTGGTTTGTCCCGTATAAAATGTAGGGTCGTCACAATTTTGACAAATCTATTGAATATTTGTGCAGAAGGTTCTTTCCAATGGTCACACTAGCGCTATCTGTGACAGCAGAATCTGCCTATAAACTCAATTTTGTTGGAGTAGGTAGAACTTGGAAAAATCATTGGTGGGATGTTGGGGTCCGACTGCTGGTAATTGTTTCTCATAAAGTATAGAACCAAGGAATAAGGCAAAGATGGTTCACTTCATAGAGGGATCTGATCAAGGTTCACTTGATCTGAGGGAATAACATACAAGGTGAGAAATTAGGGTAGAAAGTACCTCGAAGGCCCTATTACAGTCTGTCAACTCGAGAATGATTTTGTTTTTTCTTTGAGTTAACTATGTTTTTAATTGACATTTTCTTACAATACCTATCAGTTTTGGTTCAAAAGTGTATAAACTGTAGCAGGTAAAAATCTGACTTCCAAAAAGATACTTCAGGATAATAAGGGTTAATTAATCTCCTGGCTGTTGCCCAGTATGGGTATTTTGAGAAAGGTAGAATTTTGATGACCTCCACCCGAAATTCGGTTTAAAATGACAAAAATAGACCCCAGAATTATTTCAGATTTTTGGCATAACAAAAACCTACGGCGGTAGCTCGATTTTGGTTGTTGAAATACGTTTTTTTGCCAATATCAGACTTTTGAATATAACTTTTACAAACTTCTTTGTAAAATTGTGAAACTTCGTACACTTACGTTTTTGGGGTCGTTGAACTCGAATATGCAGTCAAAATAAGTCGACAGCAACAACTTATAAGTTGCTGTCATAAATGACAGTTTGGAATCTCAAAATCGTCAAAATCATTCAAAAAATGACAATTTTTCAACATTTACTGTAAAATTATGAAAATTTGTGTTTTTTTACGTATTTTTGTAAATTTTTTTATTAAATTCAACAAAAAAGCAAATTTTACTTTTTAATTTTTTGTTTTTATTTCATAGGTACTTAGGTCGCTAAACTGAAATTTGATGTTGAAAATTCATTATAAAAAAAATATCAAAATTCATTATGAAAAAAAAATTATAATTATACTAGAATAATAAACTATAATAAATTCATTCTATATATCACTTTTAAATTTCAAAAGGTGGTATATTCAAAAGTCTGTTATTGGCAAACAAAATGTATTTCAAAAACCAAAATTGAGCTACCGGCGCACAGTGGGGCCAAATGGCCAAAAAGCGGAAAAAAATCATTATCTTTTGAACGAATTACTGTATCGTCTTGGGAATGGTTTCATTCGATTCCGAATACGAAAATACATTAGATAAATATGTTTTCTGACGTTTAAAGTTATTATTTTAGTACTAAATCTTGAATTTTGAAAAAAATAATGTTACTCAAAGTGGGAAAGCATGTGAAAAAAGTAGAAAAGCGGTTTTACAGGAGATGGGTGAGTGTTATTTTGTTCTTTTCTTCGTTTCAGAGGTTATAGGATACGATAGTGATGATTGAATTGAGGTTTCTTTATATATGTTTGTAAATATTTATATAAGTAAATATATATTTATATGTAGCCGCCCCCCAGATAGTCTAGACCTATCCCGAGTAGGGATCTCCATGTCATGCACCCTGGAAGAAGAGAGTGAGGGCCCTGGGTTCTCCCTAGATACTTCTTCAATCGCCAGTCGGGTTCAGAATGAGCCAGTGAACTGACCGCACAGGGGAGTTTGATGGTCTAGAGCTATGTAATCGATTTATAATCCGTTTTGAACCAGGTTATTGTAGAATACAGTTGTTTCTTTATACGCGAGTGATTTATGATCCTGACAACCAACTGGAAGAAGAGGAAATACCGGAGAATGGAATAAGAGGTATCCCATCTCCATCATATATATTTAATTTTGACAAAATTTTGAGTCGAATACCTCTGAAAATTGGATAGTAAGCGATCAAATATTGGAACGAATCCAAATTAAACGTTTGCTAAGTCCGTATAAAAATTTTCAACGATGACATGATCTCGGTATGTCACGTCAGTACGAACTGACCACATTGCTGCGAATGACAATCTGAAGAACCAAGTTTCATTCAAACTGAACTTGTTGACTCTTAGCAGAAATGTTTTACGAAAACGTCGCTACTTACATCATTTTGTTTTCCAATAAAAAATAAAACAAAAATGTTAGCCAAATGGGTGTGGCACATAGCTTCCCAGTATCCGTAACCCGATTGTATAGATGATCCGATCATTGTAGCCTTGACTCCGTTACACTGTGATTGTAGCTAACAGCCCACATAGGGGACCTTCTACATGCTAACATTCACAATCCGTGGAAATTTCATCGAATTCGAGAGGAAATGTAGAAAGTGAAGCTGGGGTGACGGCAGAGACGGCGGTCTCGCTCTATTTTTAACCACACATCAATCCATTACTCCTGAATTCGGTGGAATACGGCGATGTAATTTTTACAGCTTCTTGATAATGGTCAGAACTTCAAGAAAAAAAATGAGTCAAACCATAGGAAGGCGAAGCTTGGGTTTTCCACGCCTCTTAAGCAGTATTTCGCTGTAAAACCTCAAATCTGGAGCTAATTTTCAACCTACAATGTTTTTAAAAAATAATAATTATTTTTTATAGATGCAGCATATACATGTACAACATTATATAATTTAAAATTTTTTTTGAAACACATAGAACGTGGTACGAAATTTTTAAATTACACAGTCAAAGTGCTTAAAATCTCGAAATATCAAGTTTCAGCCTCCAATTAGTAGTGAAAACAATTTTTAACCACCGAAGGTCCTTCACACCCTAATGAGGAATTTCACCGATTTCTGTTTGCATTTTTCCTGAATAGTTAATGGTGTGGGATAGATGAAAATCGGGCTGATTTCGGAAAATAAGTCTCCTGTTATTTTTGGGAGACAATCAAAATTTGTGATTTTAAAACTAACCGGGAAAACAGACGTGCAGCGGGAAAGCTCGCTGATTGGGCTGTTTGGATCGCCGTCTCCTCCCAGTGTTGCCCATTGGGACGACGAAATCGTGTTTTCTAAGAGAAAAGTTATCAAACAAAAACAGAGGAAACCTAATTTTCCCCATCTCGCTTTTTCTATTTTTTCTTCAGTTTTTCGATTTCGAACGTTACTGTTTCATGAAATTTTGCATCTGGGGACTATGGATTTCTCGATCTCAGCGCTTCAAGCGGCCATAAATGAACTATTCCAGCATGAAGTCATTTTCCCGTTTTTTTTAAACATTCGTATTTTCTACACTGTTTTGTTTATTCGTAAATTAGGAAGTTCGGGCTGAAAGTTTGCCTTAGATGGTGTTTAGAGGAGCTGAATCCGATTTTGGGGTCAAAAATAGGAAATTCCGACATGGTGAAATTCCTCATTCTACAGGTAACAGACTTTGAGAAAGCCACATTACATTTCATTTATAGTCACTTTGCAAAACGTCTGCCAAGTTGGGTGGGCAGTATAGCTTCCTCACTCATTGTAACATGGACGTATAGAATCAGTTGGCGAAAAAATTATGATTCAAAGAGCTATTGAATACCAAAATATTGGCGATAATATGCGGGATAGGGTTGCAGGTATTAATGTTTATAATAGTGTTTTAAATACCATTGTATTTGTACAATATTTGTACAACACAGTGTTCTCAGGTCAGTGCGAATTGGCCCGACTCCCCAGCATAAAAACATCATTCCTGGTATTGTACAAATTTGTTGTAGTGTTGTATACAAATTGTATTTTCGACGTAGAATTTTATTTAGCGGTCCACCGTCTAGGACCTAACCCACACAATCCCTGAAAATTTCATCGAAATCGGACCACAGGTTAGTATAGTTTTGCCCGGGACAAGGATTGACCACAGACCGACAGACAGACAGACACGGAACCAAAATTGTTCGGGAAGCTCTAAAACGCAAAAAGCAAGTGGAAATTTAGATTTTGGAGGACATTTTTTTTCACTTCTTTCACGAATACAAAGCTTTCCTACCTTCGGTAGTGAGGAAGCAAAATGGATTGTTTTCCACTCCCGCCCCACTGCGACGTAGGTTAGGTTTTAGTTACACAAAAAATCTGCAAAAATTCAGGGGTCTTTTTTGAAATTTTAAACAAATTTCGGGTGTAGGTTCTAAAAATTCCACCTTTCTCAAAGTAGCGGGAACACGAATGGGTATACTGTCTGGGAGCCGCCATGGTGGGTGGGTTGCTGCTTAACGAGATGGATTTCCCTGGGTTGCTAACTTTTAGTTTCTGGATCGGGAGCTAATCAAGATTCTCTCCATATGCTAATTCCATGACGGAGCTAGCAACAAATTGTCCAACACCATAAGATGAGGATTAGTCAAGTAAAGAAAATCTCAAATAAGGAATCCTGTTGATTTGAATGCAATGCAAATATCCTAGGAATATAAATGATTTGGACTACTAAGAACGAAGAAATCGTAGTTCGAGAAATTCTTGTTATTATAATACATGTGTGATGCAACAAAAAGTACTTGCCAGATCCGAAGCCGCACAAAGCTCTCGCCAGATATATCGGCCAGAGACTCGACTTGGTGAAATATATGATGATCCATCCAATCAGAATCGGGATGTTGGTAACAATGCACGTCTTTTTTCTGCCGATTGCGTCCATCAATGGACCGACGAATAAAGCTCCGATCGGTTGAGCGATCGCCACAATGCTCGCTGGAACACAAAAGGAAAATATATTCCGCGTTAGGTGGTCCCACGCTCCGTTTAGTACAGTCTTGTTTCAGTCTAATTTCATAACAGCCCTTGAGATTCTGTCGGTAAAATTGAAAGACACGAGCGAACAGATAAATTTGGAGCAGAAGCTGATGGTTCATTCTCCCCGCTCAATATGAGATTAAAGAGTCATCTATGCAAGGAGTCCCATGTTAAGGACCGGAAAACTTCGGCAGTCGATTCTACAACTAATTTACATAAGGAAATGTCTGTTAGCAATTTTGTTTCAACTCCTTGTTTTTCCAAGTTTTTACGATTTAAATTTTTTCGTTTCGTGTTTTCGACCTTACAATCGAAATCACAAGAAACAATTGTCAGGTACTGATAACTGTTGAGGCTTTCGAACAGAGAAGATTTAATTGATCGTTTAAAACAATTAGGTAATACCAGGGTATCCAGCGATCCCTCGAAAAAAACGCTGCAAATTATTACACAATGGTTTATTATTTTTTATTTTTCTTTATAGATCACTCTTCTGCAAAGCCACCAACCATCCAACATGAAGAAAAACATCGATCGCGTTTCGGTCAGAATTAATTAGAACGGAGATTAGGCCTCTTTCGCGATTCACACCGTTTTTCTGATTTATCGTACGTCCTAACTTTAAATTCCCGTAGTGAGCGAACGGTTTGTCCTACAGAGCTCCGGGTGGTCTCAAAAAATTCTGTAGAACCTTAAATTGAAGGAAAAACAATACCTTTATAACGAAATTTTTTGAGTTAGGGCGTTTTGAAAATTTCAAAATTGATTTTGGAATCCTTAGAAGTGACCTACATCAACCAAAATCTTCGGGGCAAAACTAGACCCCAGATGGAGCCTACATACCAAATTTCATCAAAATCGGTCAATGCTAAGTGGCAAAAGTGCCGCGTACGGCGGACGGACGGCCAAATTTTGGTTTATTATTTTCAATAATGAACCTTTGGAATCGACCAAGAAGAAAAAAAATTTAACACCCCCTCAAAATTTGATGGTTTACGTTTTAAGGTACGTAGAATCCAAAAATCGAATAAAAATTTGGCCGTCCGTCCGCCGTACGCGGCACTTTTGCCACTTAGCATTGACCGATTTTGATGAAATTTGGTATGTAGGCTCCATTTGGGGTCTAGTTGTGCCCCGAAGCTTTTGGTTGATGTAGGTCACTCCTAAGGGTTCCAAAATCAATTTTGAAATTTTGAAAACGCCCTAACTCAAAAAATTTCGATATGAAGGTATTGTTTTTCCTTCAAATTAAGATTCTATAGAATTTTTAGAATTTTTCGAGACCACGCGGAGCTCTGTAGGACTAACCGTTCGCTCCCTACGAAAATTTAAGGGTTTATATTGAAATATATATATATATAAACCCAAACACGAGTGTGAATCGCAAAAGAGGCCTAATCTCCGTTCAAATTAGAGCTGACCGAAATGCGATCAATGATTGGTGAATTAGATTTTTTTTTTGATTTTTTTTTTTTTTTTAAATTTTTTTTTCTTTTCATATTGGATGGTTGGTGATTTTGTAGACGAGTGATCTATATAAAAATAATAAACCGTTGTGTAATAATTTGCAGCGTTTTTATTCGATTTTTGGATTCTACGTACCTTGAAACGTGAACCATCAAATTTTGAGGGGTCTTAAAATTTTTTTTTCTTGGTCGATTCCAAAGGTTCATTATTGAAAATAATTAAAATTGGAAAAAGTTTGATTTATGAGGCTTTTGGTTTATTATTTTCTTTAGGGACGTAGAATCCAAAAATCGAATAAAAATTTGGCCGTCCGTCCGCCGTCCGCGGCACTTTTGCCACTTAGCATCGACCGATTTTGATGAAATTCGGTATGTAGGCTCCATCTGGGGTCTAAATGTGCCCGAAGATTTTGGTTGATGTAGGTCACTTCTAAGGGTTCCAAAATCAATTTTGAAATTTTCAAAACGCCCTAACTCAAGAAATTTTGATATAAAGGTATTGTTTTTCCTTCAATTTAAGATTCTATAGAATTTTTAGAATTTTTTGAGACCACCCAGAGCTCTGTAGGACAAACCGTTCGCTCACTACGAGAATTTAAAGTTTGAACGTACGATAAATCAGAAACACGAGTGTGAATCGCAAAAGGGGCCTAATCTCCGTTCAAATTAAAGCTGACCGAAATGCGATAGATGTTTTTCTTCATGTTGGATGGTTATTGGCTTTGCAGACGAGTGATCTACATCGAAAAATAATAAACCATTGTGTAATAATTTGCAGCGTTTTTTTCACCTCTCAAAAGTGGAAATATTGCTCCTTCAATAGTTTACGTCGAAGCTAAAACTCCAAAAATTTGAACTTATATTGAGGTTCAAAGCCCTTCAATTTACCAAGAATAAACTGAATCTAAGCCAGAACTTACATTCTAAAACCAAGTAGCATAATAAACAAACCTTAATAGTACATTAAGAACGTACAGTAAGTATCAATTGCACCTCCCCCCCCCCCCGAAGTTTAACTCCCTCGGTTGCTGCGCATCACTATTCAATTTTGTTTCTTAGGAACAGTTGCGTGGAATTAGAAGAATTTTAAATGAAAGTAGCAGTCAAGGTCGTCCCATCGGGTTGGTAGCCACAACCAAATGTTTACTGAATGGGGCGATAAGGAACCAGGGCACAGATTGCACGAATACCTGGTATCTACTTCTCAATTATATACGAGATTCTCTAGTTTCAGAGAGAACAGCCGGAGATGCTAAGGCAAGAAAAGTGACGAGCAAGGCGGCGAGGAAATTACATTACAGGTTCAAAATGCAGTATTGGAGTAGGATTTTCGATCGTTAACCTTCTCTATGCCCAAATCCACTTCCATATCTACAGCTGAATTGTTCGGCATACATGCTTCCCTCCATACGATCCACTCAACAGAAAATGGAATCTTCATTTACTCTGATTCATTAAGTGCTCTCCAAGCACTTAGAAAAAGGGTAGAAGCACATCCTCTCGCAGGAGAAATACTTCTGAGTGGCCATCGACATCTTCAAAATGGCGTGGAAGTGATTTTCTGTTGGATTCCCGGTCATTATGGAATGATAGGATACGAATAGAATAGAATTTGTCAGATAACAATGAAATTGATGGAGGACCAAAAATAGCATCGAAATCAGACAATGACTCCGGGAAGTTCTATCTGGGACCACAGATAGACCGACAGACCAAAGTTGTTCAGAAAGCTATTAAACGCGAAATGCATGAGGAAATGTTGATTTTGAAGGACGCAAATTTTTTGAGTTTCAGCACGAATACATAACTTCTCTATTTACGGTAGATAGGAAGCAAAAATAATTACTTTTCAAACTTGAGAACATTATTGTACCTACACTTTGGTTTCAGTTTTCACTCTATATATCCTAACATGAGGATATGAGGAAATATCCTGACAGCAATGGGGAATTTGCCTCACATTTTTTTTTTTCGAATGAGGGTTTATTTTTATGGAATAAAACCATAGTGAGCTGCTCGAAAACGCATCCAAAAAATTTAGAGAATTTAAGGAAGATGGAAATTTTAAATGTGGTGGAAATGTGTAAGAGGCAGCCATGTTAGAAACGTAACGGATATTCTACCAATCTGACTTCAAAGGAGGTTCTGTGGCGCTTACCACAGAAGCGGAACATACACGAACTTTTAGCTTCCGAGTAGTGCGCACAAGAATGCGCCGCGAACTGGCAGGAAGAACCCAGACACAAAAGTGACCAAAAGAAACAATATTACTCACTTTTTTACAATACGAATCTACCTACTAGTTTATCAAGCATTATTATTCTTCATCTTCTCGTATTTAGTTTCAAGATTTGAATCACATTATTCGAGTAGCCATTTCACTGGATCGTTTTGTGTGGCGGTGCTAGAACTCTGTCTGTTGTCGGAGTTGTTTTCGCATCGTTTTTTTTTTTTCGTATGACGTCAACAATACTCCTCGATTTTCGCGGTGTTTTGTAACAGAGGTTCACTTGTTTAGTCATTTCCTCCTACGGTAATTTTTTCCCCTTGGTTATTCCTAGTGTTAAACGTTATTCTAGGGCCCTATTATAGGATTTGACTTGAAATTCCACAATCTAAAATTGAGGCAAATTCCCCATTATGTAGATCGACCCAATAAAGGGAGGACTTTCGGTAAATGTATTACCTTTTTCAGGGCTCGAAGGAAGTTTTACTCAGTGAACATAACAAGCGTCAATAAATTATTGAAGATTGAATTGAATGGTATTAAATTAAAAACGTCTGCCAAGCGGGTGTGGCACATAGCTTCCTTGTATCCTTAAGCCGATTGTATAGATGATCCGATGCATATTAAGTACCTTCCACTACCCTCATAGGGGACCATCTACACGCTAATCTGGACAATCCCTGGAAATTTCGTCAAAATCGGATGAGAATTGTAGAAGTTATGGCTGGGGCAAGGATTTCATGACAGACAACAGACAGACACGGAACCAAAATTGTTCAGGAAGGTCTGAAACTAAAACAAACGCTAGTGAATCTAAAACGCGAGTGGAAATTTCGATTTTGGCGAACTTTTTTTTTCAATTTTGAAAAGTGAAAACAGCTTCCGCTTCCTTGGTAGACTCGGAAGCAAAATGAATTAAATACCTGCTTTAGGGAAAATCAGTTTAAAAACAGTCAGACAACTGTAAAGATATGTCACAGCTTGGAGAGAATTTCTCACCTTCTTCTTCTTTGGAAACTACGTAAATTTGTTCTTTAGGTTTCCCAGCACTATGAGCAATATTTCACATGATTCCATCGTCTTGTTTCTCCAACTCTCTTTCATTCTTAACCCATCAAATTGTATTACCTACTGTATTACCTATTATGAAAATATGTAAAATTATAATTTGAAAATATTAATGAAAATCGAATAAATGAACCTGAGTTTGATGGTACATTTACAACAATCATTGAATAATGAAAATCGGCCAACAAATTTGTTTTTAATTTTGGAGCGCAACGTGTTGGCGTCTTTTGAAACTAAAGCCGGGATGTTTAGACTTGAAGCCCTCGACCAACAGGAAGTAGAATATATATCACTGAAATTCTTCATTCAATTCTAATGTTAGCAAACCGACAGACGAGGTGTAGCTGATGTGATGTGAAACGATTCCTAGAGCTTTGTGGGTAACTTCCTGGGAAATTACTGAGGCAGGTAAACTAGAATAAGAAACTCTCATCCATAAGCAAGCTCTCATCCTCTCCATAATTTTTCGAAGGTCCTCCCTCGTATCATAATTCAACATTGTGGCCTGATTCACTGCCCGGTCAGACAAATACCCAAAAGCCATATGTATCAATTTCAATTTTTCATAGTAAAATTCCATCAAAGGACCTCCTTCATACTTGAACTCCAGAGCTGCTCTTGCTGATTGCACTGGATTCACTCCAAACCCAGACAAAAACGACGTTTTCCAACTGTCCCAGTCGCCTAGTGAGTCACTTGAGAACCTGGAGAAAAACCACTTGTGAGCAATAGTCCCAGATGGAAAGTACGAGACCATGTTGTTTATTTTCAATAAGTCAGTGTCCCATCTATTGATGTTACAGCACGTTCGTAAAGTTTCATCCATGTTTCTGCCATTTCTCGAAACGCTGAAATCATGGTATCCAAACTAGTGCGACACAAATCGGACGTATAACGCAACTGCTACTCGAACAGCAGCTGAAAACCAACGAATAAACTGTCATGAGAGTTCGTAGGCAATGCTGGGAGTCTGCAGGGGTTAACGAAACTCTCCGTGGATTGAGCCAAAAGTGACTTGAAATGTCTCATCAATATATCAGTAGGTTCAAGTTGTACCGTCGTTTGCTCGAAACTACCGGATAACGCGGATTTGACCGGGTCAAGACCAACTACACATCCGTGAAAAGCTAGATCGCGGGACTCTAACGGAACAGAAAACCATTTATCGCACGCTCGGAGCTGAAACGCGATCAAAAATGGAACCCCGTTTTCCGCCCGGAACTGCAAGTTGATCACATCCGGAAACATAATCTACATACAAACGTCGGCACTGAATACTTAACACGACTGCGCCAAAATGTAAGAGAGCTAATGTCCCTTACATAAAAATGTAATTTATTAAAATTATAATAAAATTATTCATTAGGTATCTACGAGCTACCAGCTCCCACACTTTTATTAATTCTCTTCAAAGTTTGAAGTTCAAACTTGAAGTTTGACGTTCAACCATCAATCTTTTTTGTATTATTGTAGGTTTCCCATAACAACGATGGTGCTAGGAAGGAAGTATAATAAATGGATGATAATCCTCTTACATTTAAGATAGACAACTTGTGCCTCACTCCTTCTGTTATTTACTCGTAATACGTTTATACTCACTACTCAGGTGATTAGTAAGCGTCTAGCACATGAATGGAGGTGGACATCAAGAATAATAATTCTTCAACTTTTTTCAAATAAGTCTTCAACTCACCAACCCATGACGCACTTTCCTTCGTGAATCCCTGGATGGTGGCGTCTTTAGCTAATTGCGGGATGAGAACTCCGGAAAACGCGAGGTTTATTCCGGCTTGAGGTACGGAACTTAGAGCGATGCAGCTCGCCAAAATCTGCAACAGTATTAGGAAATATATTTTACATCAACTCCACAGGGGGGGGGGGGGGTGCATAATAGGATCCTGGTCAGTATCCAGAAAGGAAAAACGCTGCAAATTATTACATAAAGGTTTATTATTTTCTGTATAGATTACTCGCCTGCAGAAAACAAAGTTTTGCCATTGACAGTGGGTGTTTGATTACTGGTTGCTAAGGACGCAAAACTGAGTACAGCTCGAAGAAACGAACAGCGATCGCATTTTGGTCAGTTAAAATTTGAACGAAGATTAGGCCTCTTTTGCGATTCACACTCGAGTTTCTGGTTTATCGTACGTTCAACCCTTACGTTCTCATAGGGAGCGAACGGTTGTTACTACAAAGCTCTGGGTGGTCTCATCCGATTATAAAATACTATTTTAAATTGATGAAAAAACAATACTTTTATGTGGGACGTTTTTGAACAAGGGCGTTTTGGGAATTTCAAGCCTTATTTTGCAATTTTCGCAGTATCTTGCTAACTGTTTTTCTGAATCCAACGATATAAAAATTCAAAAATGTGAAAAAATCGAGATACTGCTTTTCTTCTTTGGATGGCAGTATGTGGAAGAGGAAGCAGAAAGGAGCCAGTTTTTCTTGTTTCTTTTTATTTTAATCAGGCAAGCGCTTCCAGGGAGCCTTGCCAACACACTGAGACAACAACTCAACCACAATAATTGTTAAAGTATTTAACTCACTCAGTAATTAAGCTCACTTTAATTATTAAAGTATTGGATCGCGGTTGATGTACCAACCAATAAAAAAAAACGTCTGCCAAATGGGTGTGGCACATAGCTTCCTCGTATCCATAACCCGATTATATAGATGATCCGATGCATAGTAGTTAATCTCAAAACACCAATCTCTAAGTACCTTCCACTACAATCATAGGGGACCATCTACACGCTACTCTGGATAATCCTAGAAAATTTCATCAAATTCGGATGAAAAATGTGAATCACTACTCAAAAAATCCAAAAATTTCTTGGCACGGCTGGGAATCGTACCCGTGACCTCTTTCTTGGCAGTTTGACTCGCTGCACATGTGGTACGGGCGCCAGACAGTAGGTAGTGTAGAATTTGAGGTTGTGACGTACTCACGGCTGTTACACGGATTTTACGTTCGCGCATGCGCATCGGCTACTATAAGTCCGGGGGCGATGATTTTCATAGGGGACCATTTACAATCTAATCCGCATAATCCCTGAGAATTTCATTGAAATCGGATGGAAAATGTAGAAGTTATGGCCGTTTCAAGGAAATTCACGTTTGCGCATGCGCAGTCGCTTCTATCAGTCCGGGGATGATGATTTTCATAGGGGAACAAGGAAATCATGACAGACGGACAGACACACAGACAGACAGACACGGAACCAAAATTGTTCAGAAAGGTCTAAAACGCAAAACGCGAGTGAAAATTTTGATTTTGGAGAACTTTTTTTTTTCATCCTTTAAAAGTGAAAACAAAGCTTCCGCTACCTTGGTAGACTCGGAAGCAATATAGTTACATATTATTTACTAATAAATTATCACTCTTCGTCAATAAAAACTTCGATTAAAATGAGCTCTCAAAAATTAATCAAACATCCATTGATAGGGAGTAATGTCCGCCAGCGACCTGGTGTAATGCAAATATTATGAACTTTAATGAATAATGCCAGACGAATGAGAGCGAATAGGAAGTTAACGAAGAAAGTTACGAATTTATGAATATGCTTTAGTGTGTGAAGTTTGTTGAACAGAAGGTTAGTTTTTTCGCTTGTTTCGTCGGTGTGTTAGTTAGGTGTATTGTTTGGTTCTGTCTTAGGTTTTCTTTGTGTAATTCATTAATCGAGTGCTCATTTTTAAATTGTTTTTATTGTCGAAGAGTGATTATTAGGAAGTAAAATTTAACAACATTTTTTGACTGGTTGATACTACCAAATGCGATCATATTACTTTAATTGTGGTTTAACTGTTGTCTTCAAATAAATTGTTTTGCAGTCGAGGTAGTCTGGCTACAATTTGATAACCCAACAGGTGCTAAAGTCAAGACACGCTTCGTGGGAGTTTTGACCATTCATTTTGTGACAAACTGATTCTTTACTCTGAATTAGCGAGGTTCTTCTTCTAGGATTATAATGCAACAAGTGAGGGTTCGTTCATCAGCGTCTACGCTCAAGTTAGTAGAGAGTTCCTAAACTGCATCTTGCGGCGAACGTTACAGGCATCGCCGTTATGAATCTGTCTAGGGCGAGTTAAATCGGATGCTAACCCTAGATGAACGTTGGCGAAAATAACGGCGATGTTGAACAATTTTACGGCGATGACAAAAGTGACGCGAAAGTTAAAGAGACAGGAGTTCCTGGCTTCGCCGTTAGATCCTCAGTTCTCTACTGTTGACTGCCTTCGTTTTTCAAGTTCGTTGTTCGCTATTTCAAGTAGGTACATCTTGTCAAGGTGTTTGTTCGCGATGGATCATTTTATGAATTTGTACGTTGCGGGTCTACTTTCCGCTGAAGATATGATCACTGTGCTGGAGACGTACGTCGAAAACGTTCCACGAAGACGGCGGCTCTCGGAGTATGGACGTTTCTCACTGCCAAGTCTATCTTACTACAAGGTAAGGAATCGTATTGTTATTTACTGTGATAGGTACTCACACATAGCCTACCGACTTATTGGTATTTTCAACTACTTTGAGTGAGAAGAGAATAGCAAAATCCCTAATTGTGTGCGGTATAAATTTTGTTCCAGATTCCGGGAAACGAGTACCTACCATTTCGGGTACTTACGAGTACCTACGAGAACGAACATTTCGGAGTTCCCGATGTCTTTTCAGAACAAAATATATTGATTTCACTCCTGCACTGGAACGTATGGTTGATCCGGTACCTGGGGTTGACATTCATCGAATCTGTTCGAGCTTGACTAACCCTCCATTACGTAGCCACCAGGTATTATCATTCTCTAACGAGCCGAAGGAGAGAACAGATCAAACAGCCATCCGTCGATAAACAGCAAATCTCACCACGCTTAAATTATTGATCAGCCTCGAACAAAGTTTCCTGCAGGGCTCAGCCATAATCCGATCTCCAGCTTGCCCCTTGAGGTTAACGGCGTCGATCAACTCGACGTCGATCAACTCGGCGTCGAGCTTACTCTCTAACTCGAGAGCTTACTCTCTTATCCGGTCAAGTAGCTCCAACCCTCGGGCTATCTGTGGTGTTTTCAGTATTCGGAACCTCGCCTCTTCCGCCCCGGCGAAATAGCTCGTTCTGTTCCCATTGACCGAAATCGCAGCTTCCAGCCTACAACGAGTCGAGCTTACTACAACCCACGATTATATGGTTTTATCTGGTAGAATTGCTACTCCAAATAGCAGAGAGGCAGCCTCAAACAAAGAAACCGCTTCAAATCATTACATAACGGTTTATTATTTTTCTGTTAAGCTCACCCGTCTGCATAGATCACAGCTTTCCCATTAAAAGTACAAAGCAACCATATTTTCGCACAAGATGATAAAAGTAATTTTGACAGACAGTACCTTCGACAAAACTTGGGGCCTTCGAAACAAAATTTCGTCGTTGAAGATGCAACACGAACGTTGACATTTGGCTGATGACTTATATTCGACTTTCCTTCATTTTGGTTGATAATTTTCAATAATTGATGGTGGAATCCGAAAATCGAATAAAAATTTAGCCGTCCATCTACCAGAGACCGAATTTGATGAAATTCGGTATATGGGCTCCATTTGGGGTCTAGATGTGCCCCGAAGCTTTTTGTTGAAGTCAGTCACGTCTGAGGGTAGGAAAATTAGGGCATTTCAAAACATCCTAGCTCAAAACCTCTGACTATGAAGGCACTGTTTTTTTCATGAATTTAAGATAGTATTGAGTTTTTGAACCTTAAAGCAAAAAGTTTCGATGATTTCAACGTTCGTTCTCGACTTTTTCGAACAATCGAAGGTGAAAACCAGCCTTTGAAGTGGCCATTTCTCTCGAGTAAACCGACAAGTTTCCAAGATTTCAACATTCATTTTCGACTTTTTCAAATAATCGAAGGTGAAAACAAGCCTCTGAAGTGGTCGTTTCTCTCGAGTAAACCAACAAGTTTCGATGATTTCAACGTTCGTTCTCGACTTTTTCAAACAATCGAACGTGAAAACAAGCCTCTGAAGTGGTCATTTCTCTCGAGTAAACCAACCAGTTTCCAAGATTTCTACATTCATTTTCGACTTTTTCAAACAATCGAAGGTGAAAACAAGCCTCTGAAGTGGTCATTTCTCTCGAGTAAACCGACAAGTTTCCAAGATTTCAACATTCATTTTCGACTTTTTCAAATAATCGAAGGTGAAAACAAGCCTCTGAAGTGGTCATTTCTCTCGAGTAAACCAACAAGTTTCGACGATTTCAACGTTCGTTCTCGACTTTTTCAAACAATCGAAGGTGAAAACAAGCCTCTGAAGTGGTCATTTCTCTCGAGTAAACCAACAAGTTTCCAAGATTTCTACATTCATTTTCGACTTTTTCAAACAATCGAAGGTGAAAACCAGCCTCAGAAGTGGTCATTTCTCTCGAGTAAACCAACAAGTTTCGACGATTTCAACGTTCATTTTCGACCTTTTCAAATAATCGAAGGTGAAAACCAGCCTCTGAAGTGGTCATTTCTCTCGAGTAAACCAACAAGTTTCGATGATTTCAACGTTCGTTCTCGACTTCACCAATTTCATGAATTTAAAATAGTATTGAGATTTTGAACCTTGAAGCGACAAGTTACGATGATTTCAACGTTCAGTCTCGACTTTTTCAAACAATCGAAGGTAAAACCAATCCTTCAAAGTGGCCATTTCTCTCGAGTAAACCAACAAGTTTCGATGATTTCAACGTTCGTTCTCGACTTCTTCAAACAATCGAAGGTGAAGACAAGAGAATGAACCTTGAAATCATTGAAACTTGTTGGTATACTCGAGAGAAATGACCACTTCTGTGGCTTATATTTACGTATCATAGTTCATTAGATTCTGGGAATTTCATCGAAATCGAATGGAAAATGTGGAAATTATAGCTGTTACAAGGTCCATCCATCCCAGCATGCTCAACAGCTACTATCAGTGCGGGGATGATGATTTTCACAGGAGACCGTCTATACGCAATCGGACAATAACTTCTATTTATGCCCGTTACAACGATTTCATGACAGACACGAATCCAAAATTGTTCAGGAAAGTCTGAAACGTAAATTGCGAGTGGAAATTTGGATATTGGAGAGCAATTTTTTTTAACCTTCAATATGATAACAAGGGTTCCGCCAACTTGGTAGAGTTTAAATCAAGAATGGGAATAAGCGCTACCTATGTCTTCAATAATTCCAATTATTTATTCTGATTGTACTCGTTGAGTAGAACTAGGAATCATAGAAAATGAAAGGAAACAATAATAGATACTCTAATAGGTAAATCAAAATCTAAATCATTTGTGACGCGAAGCTTTGGGTTGAAATGTTCAAAAATGCCCGAGCTCTAAAACTCTCGTAGTTAGTCAGTACTGCTATAGCTGGTAGGTAAAAAAAGTAGTGACTATGGCAAAGTTGTGATCTTTGCAGATGAGTGATTTATACAGGAAACGAATAAACCTTTGTGAAATAATTTGCAGCGTTTTTAAATCAAGGAACAAGTTGAAGTTGTTCCCAATAATGTTGAGGATTTCAATTTTTCATCAGTGCCAAGGCTTTCGGATCGGATCCTGATGGAATCAATGTGCGTTTTTTTGCCCCCATTTACAAACTTTCCCCCAAATTTGAGCTCATTCGAGCTATCAGATCTTGGAAAATTTATCAGTATAATCACGTTCGTGGTATTGTTTGTACTTTAGCGAAAAAATTTGCCCACAAAAATGTCATTAAAACAAGGAATTTACATCAAACACGAAGCTGGAATGGGGTGTGCGCCTGGGTCGGAAAAACTGTTTATTGTTATTTTCAAACTAAACTAGACCTCATTCTGAGAATTTTGGTACCAACCGCGACCTTCTAGTGTGAGAATACCTTCTTCTATGATTTTTCAAAGTTTCGAATGTTTATGACGTCACAGTGGGCTGGGGGGTCCCGTGACGTCATAAACATTCGAAACTTTGAAAAATCATAGAAAAAGATCTACTCACCCAAAAAGAGAATGGCTGGTGTCAAAATTCTCTGGATGAGGTCTACTTTTGTTTAAAAATTACAAAAAAACATTTTGATGCCGCGGCCTGGAATAGAACCTGGGTCTCCCACGTTCGGGCGACATACATTCAACCATACGGTTGGGATTTTATGTATACGATTTTTAGTTACTGTGGAAAGGTGATTAATAAAGTTCATTCTATGGTTCAAATTGAGGCACTGTTTTTTTTCATAAGGGTACAAATTTAAAAAAGTAAATTTCCAGAAATCGAAAAAAAGTTTAATTCCTTAGCATAGGCACCTATTTAGTTATAGAAAAACTTTTTTTTCCCCCAAATTGTCTGCTCCATAGTTGGGTTATACTCGTGCATCAACATAATGGCGATATCACTTCCAACTCATCAAAAATGAACCATGAAAATGCAGCGGTTTTGCAAAACGGTACAAAATACAGTTTCTGTTCGTGTTCACTCAAAATAAAGGGATATTCCATGGCTTTTGTGTATCCAATCCGGAATAATTTAGATTTTGATTTTAGTGTGGATCTAATTTCAACTTAATTCATGGGAAGAGACCAACCAGGGGGTATGTAATTTAAAGAAAAGGAAAAGTGGAAGCAGAAAGTATATACCTCAAAATCTTACACAAACTAAAACACAAACGGTGGATACAGCTTTCGTACAAGTACGCAACCATGAGAGACATTATATGTCTTATGTTTAATAAATTGAGAGCTTTCCCAAGAGTGGTGAACGATTTTTGTGGGGTGGAAAATGAGGAAGTTAGTTTTCCCTAGGAACGATTGGTTGTACGTGAAAATCATCAGAAATTTCCGCGTAACGCTCCCCGCGTGACGATTTTTGGTTTATTATTTTCAATAATGAACCTTTGGAATCGACCAAGAAAAAAAAAATTTTTAACACCCCCTCAAAATTTGATGGTTTACGTTTCAAGGTAGTACGTAGAATCCAAAAATCGAATAAAAATTTGGCCGTCCGTCCGCAGTACGCGGCACTTTTGCCACTTAGCATTGACCGATTTTGATGAAATTTGGTATGTAGGCTCCATTTGGGGTCTAGTTGTGCCCCAAAGCTTTTGGTTCATGTAGGTCACTTCTAAGGGTTCCAAAATCAATTTTGAAATTTTGAAAACGCCCTAACTCAAAAAATTTTGATATAAAGGTATTGTTTTTCCTTCAACTTAGGATTCTATAGAATTTTTAGAATTTTTTGAGACCACGCGGAGCTCTGTAGGACAAACCGTTCGCTCCCTACGAAAATTTAAGGGTTTAAATTGAAATATATATATATATAAATCAAAACACGAGTGTAAATCGCAAAAGAGGTTTAATCTCCGTTCAAATTAGAGCTGACCGAAATGCGATCGATGGTTGGTGATTTGGATTTTTTTTTTTTTTTTTTTTGATTTTTTTTTCCATATTGGATGGTTCGTGATTTGTTAGACGAGTGATCTATATAGAAAAATAATAAACCATTAAGTAATAATTTGCAGCGTTTTTATTCGATTTTTGGATTCTACGTACTGTTCGCAGATTGAAAGAATGCGGCCGGCCGATTTCCCGCAGGGTATACCTCCTAACATAGACAACTACCTGTTCCAAAATCTTAAGTAGCCTGATGAGTCAGGTGGGGAAAGGGCCGAGCCCCTGTACCCCAGACCTTCGTAATCCGGACATTGAGCAACTCGAGTCATAATGAGGTAGAAAGCCCCTCCACTCTTCCAATTAGTTAGGAAGGATTTTTATCTCGAATGTGAGTTCACTTGCCCTTCATTCACCTTTAAAACCACCTCCACACAAATTTTTCCCATAAATTCGATTCTATAATATTTTTTGAACATACTATTGGAAAGCTGAGATCTTTGCGCAGTTTTGGTGTTAAAACCTTAACAACCAAAAGCAAAAATAGTAAATTTCGCCAATTTGACATCAACTTTACGAGGTGATTTTTCACCAATCGGGAACTCAGAAATAAATTTTTTATGCACTAGAAAGATGGGAAATTTGACGCCCTTTCCAACGGTACCCTTATTTTTACGTTTTTACGGTAAATTAAGGTAGTTATGGAGATTTTAGCGACAGAGCCAACAATACAAAAAATAATTTTGAAATTGAAAAAAAAAAATAGAAAAACAGTTTAAAAAAATTGCTGCAAGACATTTTTTGTTGCAATTTAGTTGTAAAATCGATTCTTGAAGTTTTTTCCACCTCAATAGCAGACACCCTGTATAGAATTGTTAACGATTGCCTTTAGGTCAAATCCCAAAGCCCTGGCAGACCAAGAATAAATGGTAGTCGAAAATCCTCTGTCCTATTTTCCCTGGCTTGAGTGGCAGGTAGAAGAAGGACGATGTTTTTGAGACTGTAATACACATGGACACCTCACCAAGCCATCCGCGTTCTTTAAATCTGCAAACAGTACCTTGAAACGTAAACCATCAAATTTTGAAGGGTGTTAAAATTTTTTTTTTCTTGGTCGATTCCAAAGGTTCATTATTGAAAATAATAAACCAAAAGCTCTTTGCATCCAAAAAGAGAATGGCTGGTGTCAAAATTCTCTAGATGAGGTCTTCTTTCGTTTAAAAATTTAAAAAAAATCAAAGCGATAGAAACGCAGCTTCTGAAACTCAAAATGCGAGTTGAAATTTTGACCCAAATTGTCCCGGCTTGCTGCACGTTACACAGGTTTCCTATCTTAGGTAGAGAGGAAGTAAAGTAACCAGAATAAATCAGATTTGTAACAACAAAACGATGTTCTAAGAGGATTGGGAAGTGCTAAAGTTGGTTCCTTCTCACCGACTGAGGGGAGGGGGGGGGTCCTATTCTGTTCTCACCGCAAATAAATATGTACCTTCGACGTAACAGAATGCGTGACCACTAAAACCGTATTGCTTCCGAGTCTACCAAGGTAGCGGAAGCTTTGTTTTCACTTTTCAAGGACGAAAAAAAAAAGTTCTCCAAAATCAAAATTTTCACTCGCGTTTTACGTTTTAGACCTTTCTGAACAATTTTTGTTCAGTGTCTGTGTGTCTGTGTGTCTGTCTGTCTGTCTGTCTGTCTGTCTGTCATGAATTCCTTGTAACGCGCATAACTATACGAAGTTATTGTCCGATTTCTATGAAATTTTCAGGGATTGTGCGGGTTGGTGTGTAGACGGTCCCCTATGAAAATCATCAACCTCAGACTGATAGAAGCGACTGCGCATGCGCAAACGTGAATTCCTTGTAACGGCCATAACTTCTACATTTTCCATCCGATTTCGATGAAATTTTCAGGAATGTTACAGATTAGTATTTAGATGGTTTCCTATGAAAATCATCACCTTCGAACTGATAGTAGCCACTGCGCATGCGCAAAAGTGAATTTCCTTGTAACGGCCATAACTTCCACTTTTTCTACCCGATTTCGATGAAATTTTCAGGGATTATGCGGATTAGGTTGTAGATGGTCCCCAATGAAGATCATCACCTTCGGACTGATAGTAGTCACTGCGCATGCGCAAACGTGAATTTCCTGGTAACGTCCATAATTTCTACATTTTCTATCCGATTTCAATGAAATTTTCAGGGATGTTACAGATCAGCATTTAGATGGTCCCCTATGAAAATCATCATCCTCGGACTGATAGAAGCGACTGCGCATGCGCAAACGTTAATTCCTTCTAACGGCCATAACTTCTACATTTTCCATCCGATTTCAATGAAATTTTCAGGGATGTTACAGATTAACTTGTTTTGGTGTTTTGAGATTAACTACTATGCATCGGATCATCTATACAATCGGGTTATGGATACGAGGAAGCTATGTGCCACACCCACTTGGCAGACGTTTTTTGTTGTCCTACGGAATTTTCACGGAGACGTTCCTCTCGTTCATACTTTCTTCTTTGAGTGATGCCGTACAAAAGCCGCTTTCGGTGTCTGGTGACAGGCCTCTCAACCTAGTCTGACATGAGCCTAGAAACCTACGCACTAGCTTCAAATCCAATAGTGTTCGTCTATGGAAAATGCATGTGGAAGCAAATCCCGTTAACGCATTGTTTCCCACAAACCAGTGGCTAGTCTGCTCTTCTTTATTACTGCCTCCGTTAGGTAGTAGGCAATAAAATAACGATTTGATAAAGTTGTTTGTTGTTCTCATTATTCATAACGACGACACTCTTTAGGGATTGTTTCCGAATGTTCCAAAACGGATTTCAGTCAAAAAATTTCGAAAAAGTCCGTTTGAAAAATTTTGAAGCCATTTCAATAGCTTCATTTTCCTTGAAAATTGACTAATGTCAAATCCAGTAAATCAAATCAGGAATTAATTCCAGGAAATAGAAATATAATGTAACAATACCACAACCAACCTCCGGCACACTTATATCTCACAAAACCGAGAGTAAAACGTCTGCCAAGTGGGTGTGGCACATAGCTTCCTCGTATCTATGACCCGATTATACAGGGTGTAAGCCTAACTGGTCTGCCATACGGTACCAGTCGATTCTACAACTAATTTGCAACAAAAAATGTCTCCTAGCGATTTTTTTTAAACCCTTCGTTTTCGAGTTATTTTAACTTTAAACTTTTTTTCGTGATTTTGACCTTGTCATTAAATTGGTCATAACTCCGTTAATTAGCTGTGTAAATTACAATTTGAGGACACCTTTGGAAAGAGCATTAAATTGCCTATCGGATAGATGCTTTAACTTTTTTTTTAGTCAAGGTTTGAGACATGAAAACGTCGCATTTTTTCAATCTCAAATTGAACTACGAGAACCCATACGTTTTCAAGATGCAAGAACAGTGGAAACTGCGCCAGAATCTCAGCTTTCCAATGGTATAATCAAAACATATTCTACAACCGTATTTAGGGGACAAATTCGTGTTTGAACGCGGAAAAACGTGCATTTTTTCAACGAAATCGGCCCTCCGCCTAGTCGATCTGAGGGGAACTTGGCAACTGCCCTCCCGGCAAACTGCCCTCCTACCTCTTTAGGTCAGTTTAAAACCCCGGTTTGAAACTGCCCTCCTAGGCCACCTCGAGCGACTGCCCTCCCGGTAAACTGCCCTCCTGTTTTAGGAGGTCAGTTTCGAACCCCGGTTTTAAACTGCCCTCCTAGACCACCTCAAGAAACTACCCTCCAAACTTCCTGCTTCCAACTTTTGAGGGTCAGTTTCGAACCCCGGTTTTAAACTGCCCTCCTAGACTACCTCGAGCAACTGCCCTCCCGGTAAACTGCCCTCCTGCTCGGAACAGATCTCCTGTACCTGTGCGACTTCTCATTTCTGGGACATGGGTCTCTCAAAAGTATAATGAGCTGTTAATGATAATGGATCTTTAGTCACGATCATCAGTATATATTAGGAATAAAATAATTAGGATATCAATTTCATGGAGAAATCGAGTTTTTACGCGAAAATCGGAGTTTTTTCCATTAAATCGGCATGAGACTTGAGGGTTGGATGGTAGGCAGATGGCTGGAAGGGGGTGGACTTTTGCCTCCGAGACGGTGATTTCGCTGAAATCAACAAGAAATCGCAAAGTCGACCTTACCATTAGAAAGTTGATTAAATTTGCAAGTATTCCTGAGATTAGACAGTTTTCAGCAAGTTTTTATTGGAAATGTAGTTAACGTACCTACGTACAAGTTATTTTAGGAACTTTTTAGAAAAATGTTTAGAAAATGTTCAATGTTTAAACTGCAATTGCGATCCGTTCTTGATTATGAATGTGCTTTAGGCGTAAATCCGGTATTGAGGTCAAAAGAAGAAGACATTGTTTCAAAGTGAAGAAACGTGGGTTTCTTATGGCCAAAATGTGGTTTGCTTGGCAAAAAAAAAAAAAAAAAAAAAAAATTAAAAGTCATATCTCGGGAACGGATTGAGATATAAAGGTTTGGTTGGCGGCGTTCTACTAGGCAGATTTCCAGTCTAGTTTTACCCAATTTTGGTTTATTATTTTCAATAATCAGAAGTGGGCATAATCTCATCTAAACATTACTGATACTTGATAGATGACAGATAAAAGATAATCTAATTATCTCATCTTTAGATAAATTTTGTACGTCATCTATGATCTTCTTCTGATTTTCTTCTCGGAAAATCATCAATCATCGAAAGATGATTAGAAACGGTATCTAAGATTTTAGCATGAATATGCTTTAGCCGGGACCTAACTGCCGAAAGTAGCGCGATACCGAAGAACTTCCATTGCTAGGGAGTGATGTCCGCTAGCGACCTGGTATAATATACACTCATAATACTATGACAAGAAAAATCAATAATGCAAATATTATGAACTTTAATAAATAATGCAGGACGAATGAGAGCGAAAGGGAAGAAAGTTACGAAATCATGAATTGACGTGACGTGACTTTATGAATTAATGTGACGGGGACGGAACATCGTCCTCAGATGCTGGTTCAATTTCACCGATCGATAATTAACTTCCTGGATCGATGGCTGATCGATAATAATTATCGACGTCAATTATTGACGTTCTAGGCTGAAGCATATTCATGTTTCTTGAATTTTAGCCGTAGACTTTAAGCAATAGCATCTGGGGGTGCAGGGGATCTGTATATAATATTAATATATTTTGAGTACTTATATAAATACAGTCCATCTCTGTTCAAATTGTCATGTTGGTATGTACCAATATGTATTTTGTATATATCTTTGTCGGTCAGTCTATCCTCATCTGATTACAGTCAAATGGTGCTACCATAATCAAATTTGATACTTTTTGACCGACTTCATGCGCGGCGAAGCCGCGCCGAAGGAAGGAGGTATACAGTTCGGAATACGACGACGATTTTTTTTTTTTTTTTTTGTATGTTAGTACCACTAACATTATCTTATTCGGGCACTAATCTGCCTGATTCTTTTTGAAAAGTGTTCTACAAATATCCATAGTGGTCCCGTTTCAATCAGATTCCATTTTGCTTTGTTAAAAGTATCAAAATTTTGTGAAAATAGTTCAAAAAACGTGGTTTTCGGGGAGATTGTTCCGCATCCTCTCCCCCCGCTCGACCCACCCCCCCGCCCACCTCCACCCCCCCGGCATATTCTCGGACGCCTGCCGCCCCTCAACAAATTAAAGGGGGACCACCCTCCCATTCATTGGGGACCATCCTCCCTATTTAGAGTGAAACGCTTATTTCTTCAAAATAAAGTGGATTGTGAAGCAAAATTTTGATTTCAAAAATGTTATTGAACTCAATTTTGAAATTAACTTTAACATTTCATTGAAAGACGAGTTTCCCGACTGATTATACATTTTTTGTAGATGTTTGTGTACATTCAAATTTAAGGTCCGATTCTAAGCTTCACAAAAAATGAGATGCTTTATGAGAGGGTTCCGATAACCATCAAATTCCGGTAGACTACCAAGTGGGTCAAGCACATAGCCTTCTCATCATCCAAAACATGTTGCAGCGGGCTAAAATATGAAGTTCTAGTCCGATTCCGATGAAATTTTCAGAGATTGGTGAGATTGAGTTGGTGTGTAGATGGTCCCCTATGAAAATCATTGCCCCCGGACTGATAGTCGCTGCGCATGTGCAAACGATAATTTCCTTGTAGCAGCCATCATTTCCAAATTTTCCATCCGATTTCAAGAAAATTCTCAGAGATCACGGAAATTGGCATATAGATGGTCCCCTATGAAAACCATTGCCAAGGAACTGATAATAGCCACTGCGCATGCACAAACGTGAATTCCCTGTAAGAGCTATACTTTCTACATTTTCCATCCGATTTCGATGGTATTTTCTTGGATTGCGCGGATTTGAGTGTAGATAGTCCTCTACGAATATCATCGCCCCCGTGTCACTTACGTTGAGTGAAACAGTTTGGTGCAGGAGGAAGCGAAATAACAATGCGTGTTTTTTCGCTCACCAACAGGTTCTAATTGACTTAATGCTTATCCAATGGGACGTCCCCTGGAATGCATGCATTACTAAACAATATGTTTAATAGTTTTTTGGACTCACTAATAACTACTTTAAACAGTAATACTGTAGGTATAGGTACTAAAATAAAATGTAAAAATTAAACAATAAAGGTACCTACTACCTACATAAAAAAACCTCAAAAAGTAATAAGTAATTCCACATTAAAAAAACAATTAGTAATTAAAAAATACAAGTGAAAGATTTAACAAGAAAAATAGCGAAAAATGTAGAAAAAAAGGTTAACGGTCGGTAACTGAAATAATACCGACTTTAAACAAAAGTACTTGGTAGTAGGTAAATTAAGTAAAATTAAAACGAATGATTTAAAAATTTAAACAAAAGTACTTGGTAGTAGATAAGTAATGTAAAATAAAATAATTGAGTAGAAAAAATTAATAAGTTAAAAATTAAAACAAATGATTTGAAAAATTAAATTTTTAAAATAAATTTAAAAAATCACTAAAAAGTAAAAAATAAAAAAATTATGAAAATACAAAAATAGTAAAATAAAAAACTTTTTAACAAAAAAACGGACCGACCTCAAAACTGAAGATGGCATCCCACTAAAAAGGAAAAAATAATAACGACAACTTATTCAGATAGGTTGGTAGGTAGGTACGCATTGAAGTCGCCGCCGTGCCCATTTGCAGAGACAAACATACGCAAGTAGATTCCACTTCCATCTGGTTAGTATTACAACATGGGTCGATAGTGCAATACAAAACAGGAATGAGAGTGGGTACCTATCATTGAGGTAATGCATGTGTTCCAAAACTATTTGGTAGTACGTCACTGCTGTCGTATGAAGGAGGATGAGAGAGTGATGATTGTGTCTCTCTCGGCATGTATCTCTTCTCTGCGCCGCCGGCGCCTGCTAGCCCTTCAAGGGTCGAGCTGGGAGGTCGCCCGTGCAGCTGCTGATCTTGATTTTGTCAGGCAGCAGTTAGCATGGTGCGACCGAGCAACACCATCTGCTCCAAAACCCAGTTCGTCTGCTGAGTTCGCTGCTGCGCTGCATGAATCGGTAGATGGTAAAGAACTCCGACAGTGCTCCGAAAGCCTTGTCTCATCCCAATGGGTAGATTGGGCTTCGGAGGGCATTGGGGCCCGCGACTACCGACACTTTCACGCCATCCGCGTGCAGGGGCGTTGGGTGACCCCTGAAAGTGGTGGGGCACTAAACTGGAAAATGAACGAACTTGACCCTAAGAAGTCACACATACTTTTGAGTCACACGGAGGACACGCTGGGGTACAAAGACGTATATCTATATATATCTCAAAAATGTATACGGAGGTATAGGTACACTATAATTAGGTTTGGGGTCGATTTGCACCCCAGTGTGACTTCCTACAGTGATAGTCGAGCATTACTAACAAGAACATGAAGTCCTCTGACAAGAAATGGGTGGATTTTAATCTTTCGCAGCTCTTAGCAAGTCATAATACTCAAACTGTAGGTAACCACAGTAAGTTATTTTGACCAGTACCCAGGATTACCAGGAGCAGAAAAAAAGTTGTTAGCTCCATACGAGGAGGTGGCTGCGGAGCAACCCCACCCGCCCACCCACTTCCATTTAATTAGAGAGAAAAAAAAGCGAATTGTGTACAACAAACAAAAACGATATTGTGTGCAACAAAAATGATTTATCCATTCCTCTTCATCCTGACAAATTAGGAATCATGAATGATTTCTCAGCCCACCACTTTCAGAGCATACAAGGGAGATAGAAATAGCTTGGAAAATAAATTTTTTTGACCGAACAATAAATTTTTTAATTTTTAAATAATTGTTTGTGCCTGACTGATGTGAACGGGAAATCAGACTGAATTTAATACATACTTTTGATGATAACTTCCGTTACATTGACAGCATTTCACAATACTGGCAAAAGAAAGAACTAGTTGTAAAATTATTGAACTGAGTTTTGAAGATAAAACGTCTTCAATGAATGGGGTCTGCACATAAGTATTTTCAATTTTCAATTTGAGAGGGTACTGGGTACAAAGCTTGTGATTTCAGGTTCGGGAGAGATGACTTAGGAACCTCTGAATACAAGGTCTTTTTCCACTCATCTTCAAAATCCCCTTCTGAAAAGCTCTCTCAGTTATCTCGTAATTGTAATTGAAAAATAACCACGCAGGAGTCCATTATCATTAGAATAGGTAAGTACAGTAATTAAATGTTTAATATTTGTAATTAAAATGGAGTCTTCTTTCTTTCAGTGATGTGAAATGCTCTATAACATTCCTGTTGAAGTCGGTAAAATTATTTATTAGTTCTTTCTCTATCGATAGCATTGCCAGAGCATTAAGTCTCTCTTGAGTCATCGTAGATCGTACAAATGTTTTTATTCTTTTAAGAGTTGAAAAACAACGTTCAGCTTCGGCAGATGTCATTGGAATGGTGACTAGCAATGTTAGTAACTTCTCAGTTTCAGAATATGTGTCTACTAAATTGTTATCTTGCAAGAACTTGAGAAGTGGCACAGCACCTGTGAAACGAGAAAAATCTTCTCGTTGATAAATTGTATTCAATTCAGTTTTTAGTCTCCTAGATTCTAAAAAGGGGTATGCAGTGACTGTATTTTCAAAATCGGTTTGAGGAAAACATTTAGAAAAATCAGAAAAATAAGAAGTGTCAAGCAGTTTTGAAGCTGCCAAATGGCCCCTGAACGAATATCTGCTCTTAGCTTGAGCTATAATTATATCACAGACCTCTACTGCAGTGCTTAACCTGTTCATCTTCACTTCAGGACCTAGCTTCCTACTCTTAGACCCCGAGGGTTGACTGGAACAATCTAGATTACTATTGTTAGTATTTCTCAGAGCAGAGATTTCTTCCGAAATTTGAGTACGAAGTGTTTCAATAGCTCTTTCAAAATTTTGTATATTTTTGAGAGCCTGAACTGGGTCACAATTTCGTGCTTGCATCTGATTGTACAACATATCAACGTGAGGCATCACAGAGTGAAACATTTCCAACCAGTAAAGAAAGGTCTCATCCTTCAACTGGGAAAGAAGACCTGTTGCTTCTCTAACTGTGATATCACTGGATTCATGATCGTTACAAATTGTTTCTAAACATTCTTCAAGAACGTCTTGGTATTCGTAAACAGTTTGAACAAGTCTAGAATTGAAATTCCATCTTGTGTTTGAAGGGCGAGGAAGCCTACGACTATTTTCGATAGAATCAAGAATTCTAGTTCTTTGAGAAGAACGTGAGAAAAAAGACGAGAACCCTGTCAAATTAAGGAAAAATCGACGAACTTGGGGACTACTCGAAGCAGCTTGAAGCATAATCAAATTAAGTTGATGTGCGTAACAGTGAACGAAATTGGCAAAAGGATATTCATCTTGAACACGTTTTTGAACACCACTATTTCCCCCACTCATAACGGCTGCACCATCATAAGTCTGACAAATCAATTTCGAACGATCGGATCCGAGAATGCTACCCAGTTGTTCTAAAATTATTGATGCCAATGTCTCAGCATTACAAGCCGTAGGGTTAAAAAGACCGTAGAAGCGCTCAACAACTTTTGAATCGGGTTGTAAATAACGAACTATTAGTACAAACTGGGCTTTATTCGAAACATCAGTAGTTTCATCTGCTTGAATAGCAATAAACTTTGCTTGACCAATTTCGTTTAGAATTAATTCTCTACTGACACGAAGCATACAATCAAGTAACTCGTTCTGAATGGTATTGGATGTTCCTTTGAATACGGTTGAACTATTCAAATGTTCTTTCAAAATTGAGTCAAAATTGGCAGTCATATCAACCAATCCTAGAAAAACCCCTCTGTTAAGGGACTCCTGTTTCTCACAGTGCCCTCTGAGTCCCAATTCATGCAAACCACAAAATTTTATGCAATCTATGAGCCTGGAAAGCACATGCCGGTTGCGGTCAACTTCCTCATTGTGGCGCCTCAACATGAGTTGATGCGCGGAATCTAACTGAGTAGCAATGTTAGCCCTACCTAGTAGAGCGAAATCTGTGCTGTTTTTCAAATGAAGTTTACTCATTTCGTGACCTTTCATTTTCTCAGACAAATGTTTTAAGTCTGTGATGCCTTTAATCGTCCATGAATACTCCCCACCCATAAGCAAGCAACGAAAACAAAAGAATGCATTCTTAACGGGACATCCTGTGAGCCACTCAGCTTTGTTATAAACTTCAATACGGAATTTTCTGGTGCCAAAAATATTCTTCCCTTTATTTACTGATTGGGCAATGTTTAGTACAGGTTTATCCCTTCCTAAACTTTTAATCAAAATCCTATCATCGTAGGAAAAAGTCGAAAATTTCGACTGGATACTGACCACAGTATTCATTGGAGTACTTACCCTAACAGTAAAACCTCAATGAAATGTAAAAACTAAATGTTAAAATGTAACAAAAACAAAAAGGAAATCAGAAAATTAGGGTGGTAGAAAGTAGAAAAGTAAAACTTATCTGTTAGCCGTTGCCAAAAGTAGCTGTAGCTCGAGCGCAGAAAGGAAAAAACACAGCTTTAGATGAACTGAGTTTGAACTTCGACTTTGTGAAGCAAGATAAGAAACTGATAAGGGGAGGAGTTGAATGTTTGACATGGACCCAGTATCCCATAGGATACTCCACGATGTTTGAGCATCCATCCATCTGAATTGAATCGAAATGTGTCTCGATCAGAGAGAATAATAAATCGATTTTGTCTTCCCCGGCAGGGGCCGAGAAAGGGGTGGGGGGCCTGTATATTCACACTATTGCGCATGCGCAGACGGGGAAAAACTGAAAATAAAAAACAATCACTATGGCAACACTGGGGTCTCGCCCCAGATCATGGATCATCATCCCAGATCTTGGAAATTTGGGAATTGGCAATCGATTCTAGGTTACCTATCGATTCCATCCTACTTCTTCTTCTTCTCTTCTCTAGTCACTGGCCGTCATGGACTCAAGTGGATTCTAAGTCCATGGAGACTAGCTCCATGGCCTCGGGTGACTACTTCCATTATACTACATCTTTCAATTTCTAACATGGAAGTTTGACATAACTACATGTCAGTTATGAAAGATCCATTTATACACTTATAAAAAATCCATGCTTCCATGAAGTGTCAGTGAGTTTTGAGGAAAAAAAACTTTCTACTGGGGAATTTTTTCTACTCTGGGGGGAACACTTTTCCAAGGGAGTTTTTTCAACTTGAGGTAAAGATGTAGCTTACAGAAAGAGAAATTATGCCGGGGCTAGACCCCGAGTGGCCTTATGGACGCCACGCCCCTGTCCGCGTGGCATCTTTGCCAACTGCGGTGAGGTGTTCAAGAGGTAGTCGCGGGACAAAAAAATCAAAAAAAAAAAAAAAATCAAAATCACCAACCATTGATCGCATTTTGGTCAGCTCTAATTTGAACGGAGATTAGGCCTCTTTTGCGATTCACACTCGTGTTTTTTTTATATATATATGTATTTCAATATAAACCCTTAAATTTTCGTAGGGAGCGAACGGTTTGTCCTACAGAGCTCCGGGTGGTCTCAAAAAATTCTAAAAATTCTATAGAATCTTAAATTGAAGGAAAAACAATACCTTTATATCAAAATTTTTTGAGTTAGGGCGTTTTCAAAATTTCAAAATTGATTTTGGAACCCTTAGAAGTGACCTACATCAACCAAAATCTTCGGGGCACAACTAGACCCCAAATGGAGCCTACATACCGAATTTCATCAAAATCGGTCGATGCTAAGTGGCAAAAGTGCCGCGTACGGCGTACGGCGGACGGACGGCCAAATGTTTATTCGATTTTTGGATTCTACGTACCTTGAAACGTAAACAATCAAATTTTGAGGGGGTGTTAAAATTTTTTTTTCCTTGGTCGATTCCAAAGGTTCATTATTGAAAATAATAAACCAAAACTGATTTAACTAATAAAATCGGATGTTAGTGGTAGGTAGGTACTTGTAGATTGAAGTTTTGAGATTATCTTTTTATGCATCGGATCAGACACACAATTGTGTAATGGATACGAGGAAGCTATGTGCCACACCCATTTGGCCGACTTTTTTTCCTGATCCCAAACCGAGTGGGTTTCCGCCCCATGATCCCAACCATGCCACTGCTCTCTTGAACGTCGCCATTATCACTAGATGATAAAAGACTACTATACCTCACTATCATTCCTCCTATACATATATGGCAATATGGTTGTACAGTTTGGACATGAATGCGTCAGTTAAAATATAAATTAATTAAATAGAAGTATAATACACAGGTAATTAAAAAGTAATAGTAGGTGCATATTTTAAACAATGTTTTTAAAATGAGGATCTCGTGTGCTTTTCGTTACTTTCATTTTTTTTATAATTATTAAGTAACATTTTTGTGCGGAGCACTATATAGTTGTTCAATAAAGTTATATAACAACAAAAACATGTATATATAATGTACGTACTAGGCCTAGTCCAATAACTTCCTAGTAGAGAATATTCATTGAGTACAAAAGCACTGTACTGGCTACTGACTACTGACAGCCCGTTCCATGTACATGAGAGGGATATGAAGATGAAAAAATGTGTGGACCCAGCCGGGCAGCCCGGCCGGCCCCGGCCCCACCCACCTTGACGGCTCCCGGGGTTACCTCCTATCTCTAGGAGGCAACCCTAACGTGTTTATACACTTCAGAACACGCCAGGCGAGCCGCCCCCGGGCCGACCAGACCACCCGACATAAATCCCCCTATCCGCACAAATAAAAAATTGATGCAAAATCCCGAAATTGATACAACAATAAAAATTAATAACTTTGTAACAATAATCAACAAGTTAATCCTAAGTCACATGTATATCACAGTTGGTAGAAGTATCACAGGCGGAAATATAAAATAGTCAAAAAATCACAGGAGCATCCCACGAGTATCACAGTCAATATAATAAGAGTTTGAATAAATAGATTAAAATATACACCCACTAAAATATATACAAACCTATAAAATTATTGATGCTAGCAAGAGTACTTTTACTAAAATTCCTCTGCTGCATGATGAGAATTAATTGTGTATTTATCCATTTGAGTCGAAAATTATAATAATTAATACAGGATCAGTAGTTTATAAAATATATTTGTTGAAATCTACATGGTGAGTATCGTCGATTTTGTATAATGGATTGCTAGGTCTAGATTGAAGGTCTGAAACGTAAAACGCGAGTGGAAATCTTGATTTTGGAGAAATTTCTTTTTTCATCCTTGAAAAGTGAAAACAAAGCTTCCGCTACCTTGGTAGACTCGGAAGCAAAAAGTAAAAACCTTCCATAATTTAATAGTGATTTACAGGTTTCCATTATTTTTGGACCGTCAATCCCTATAGAAAATCTCTATCTCAAGAAAGCGATACCACGTTCTCAATAATTCAATAATTCTTGTTCATTTTATCAGAAATTCATTGTTTTCAAGTTGTTTCTTCGATCTTTCGAGAAGCACCTTTTTGGTAAATACCGACAGCCACACCCTCTTGAAGTATCTTTGTATAACCTCACTTTAGACACCCCTCCCGAGGTGTACAAAAAGATACCACCTAGTTTTCATCGAAAGGAGAACTATCATTGTACCACTCGATCAAAATCAGATATTCTAAGCCTCTTAAATAGACAAAATACACCAAAATTTGGAGGACCCCCCCCCCATGTTTTGAACAAGTAGGAAATTAAGATTTAAACAAATGTCATGTAAACAATAGTCGTGAAAATTTAAAAAACTTTTTGGAGGGAAAAATGGCGTAAAATTACTCATTATTAAATGATCTGACTGTAGAAACGTCCGTAGTTTTAAACATACTGTTGAGTAATGCATGCATTCCAGGGGACTTCCCAGTGGATAATCATTGGGTCAATTTAAACCAGTTGGTAAGCGATCAAACTGATTCACTCGATCTAATTTATTTAGTATTTTAGACAAGAACTAGTGGTCTCCCCCCCTCACCATCATCCACCATATTATTTCTAGCGGAATGAAAGCCTGGAGTTAATCCTCCCCCCCTCCCCACCATCAATGGTGCCAAACTGTCACCAAAGCGGTAATAATTCGTAAAGTTGAACTTTTATCTATTTGTTTTGGTAGGCAGTCCGTCAAATTCAAGGTGAAACACAAAAAATACCCACGAAATATGCGGTTTATGGTGTCCTGTCACCACTATTAGTTCTATGGTGGTACAGAGAATAATTCATGAAAATCAAAAGGTATAATGAGAACTAAACGTACCTGAGGCAAGACATCGAAGAAACTGGGTTTCTGAGGAATCGACGGAAGTTCAGAGGGTGTGTCCAATCTGAAACAGATCATTTCCATCACTTACCACAATTGTTTTAAATTTATTCCTCTTTGAGTAGATAATTACAACGAAACTACTGAAAAAATGATAATACAATTTACCAAAACGATAGGAATTTTTTTCCCCAGTATTAACCAATAGATATTTATGATTTTTTACGGGCCTTTTGGTTTATTATTTTCAATAATGAACCTTTGGAATCGACCAAGAAAAAAAAAATTTAACACCCCTTCAAAATTTGATGGTTTACGTTTCAAGGTACGTAGAATCCAAAAATCGAATAAAAATTTGGCCGTCCGTCCGCCGTACGCGGCACTTTTGCCACTTAGCATTGACCGATTTTGATGAAATTTGGTATGTAGGCTCCATTTGGGGTCTAGTTGTGCCCCAAGGCTTTTGGTTGATGTAGGTCACTCCTAAGGGTTCCAAAATCAATTTTGAAATTTTCAATTCTATGGTTGTTGGTGACTAATTTTTTTAGATCGCATTTTTTTTTAGCCCACTAATTGCCTTCTCAAACGGCGTAGAATGAGGAATATAGTAAGTACAGAACGATAATGGCAAGCTCTCAAATTTGGAATTCTCATTACCACATATCAAACCATCTCATTACCATTAACTTAATAAAGTTCGGTGGTAATGATAATAGGCGTGTGGTAACGAGAAAATGTTGTTAGTTGAGTATTTTAATGATGAAGTATAGATATTATTTTCTACGTTAGGTATCTATTGACAGTTTAAAAACGCTGCAAATCATTGCTCAAAGGTTTATTATTTTCTGTATAGATCATCCATCTGTATAGATCACTGGTTCTCCATCAATAGCACCTACCACCATCTGTATTCTCCCTTGACCTTCCCTCTCTAATTTCAGCTCCTGCGTTCAATAGGATTGAAAATGGCTTCGGAGCTCACTCAGCTGATAAGTGATCTGAAGAGTGAAGAAGATCTCCTCGAATGCTGGAGACGCCTGGAAGAGCACTTCCATTCAATAGGATTGAAAATGGCTTTCGAGCTCACTCAGCTGATCAGTGATGTGAGGAGTGAAGAAGACCTCCTCGAATGCTGGAGACGCCTGGAAGAGCACTTCCATTCAATAGCATTGAAAATGGCTTCGGAGCTCACTCAGCTGATCAGTGAGCAATGATTTGCAGCGTTTTTTACCTACAAACATTGTTTTACCTACCAACTATTGGTAGGTACTACCTACCACACTATAATGGCTTCACACCTTCACAATCAAGTTTATTAGAAAGAACTAAACGCTTCACACTCGATTCGAAAAATAGAAAGCTTGATATGGAAATTTGATTACTGGTTACGCAGAAGGCAAAACTGTATACAAATCGAAGAAATGAACAGCGATCGCATTTTAGTCCGATAAAATTTGGATGGAGATTAGACCTCTTTTGCGATTCACAATCATGATTCTGTTTTATCGAAGGAAAACCTTCAAATACTCGTAGGGACCGAACGGTTTGTCCTACAGAGCTCCGGGTGGTCTCAAAAATTTTTAAAAATTCTGTACTATTTAAAATTGGTGAAAAAACGATACCTTTATTTCGAGAGTTTTCGAGCTAGGGCACTCTTGAAAATTTCAACCCTTAATTTTCACCCCTTAGAAGTGACCTACATCAACCAAAAGCTTCGCGGCACAACTAGACCCCAAATGGAGTCCATATACCAAATTTGAACCAAATCGGTCCAGCGTTGCTAAGAAAAGTGCCGCGTACGGCGTACGGGGGACGGCGTACGGCGGACGGACGGAAATTTTTTTATTCGATTTTCGTATTCTACGTACCTTGAAACGTAAAACATCAAATTTTGAGGGGGGGTTAAATTTTTTTTTTTTTCTTGCTCGATTCCAAAGGCTTATTATTGAAAATAATAAACCAAAAAAAAAAAACGATTTTAGGTTTTCGAATTCTGTTATTATTATCTCCATACTGCCCTAAGCCTTTAGAATAAAAAAAATTCTTATCGTTCCCTTAGGTAACCCTCAGAGATGTCTCGCCCTCACTTTACACAGCGGAGTGTGAACAAAAAAGGGAGGCTGATCGAAGAGAAGAGAGTATGGTCAAGAGTTTCTTAAAAAATATTTGCCTACTCACTATCCAATTAATTAAACAAATCTGTGATGTAATTAAGTTAATTATGTGACGATTGTTGAGTTGATTATGTGACGATAATTAAGTTAATCAATATAAAGAGTTGAAGATTGATATTGTGAGCTCCCGCTCACTGAAACACCATCATCAGTGGTGGAGCTAGGTTAAGTTAGCCTCCCTCCTGAGACTCCCTAGACAAGCGGGACGCCACCTCCACCAGCGCGTCCAACTCCCCGACGAGGAAAAACAGCTGACGTCCCTCGTCCAGCCAATCAGAACCCTCCATGAACAACATCTTAGTGGAGGGTGGGGAGTCGCACCGGAATTTCCAGAAGGCTCAACGGCTTCGCTTCATTCCAGTATCAGCTTTCAGAGAGATTGGTAGCCGCGAGCCCTGCCCGCTGCCAAGTCTACTCTCCCCCCCCCCCCCCTGTCTAACCTTGTGCGCACAATTTCACCACAAAGTCGACTCAAATCTATCTGTTCTCGCCGCGAAGTCCCAGCTGCTCCAGCAAAGAACGACCCTTACCTTCCTCGCCACGAATCTGCGCAGAATTCCTTCGGGCCCTGTCAGAGTGATTGCACAAACCTAACATACTAAAACCTTTGGCCAAAGTAGTGCTGTGATAGAGTAACCATACTAGTAACTGTAAGACACGAAAACGATACAGAACTTAACTATAAACCTGAACTGCCTCTTTGATGATGATAATGGAACTTGAATACTGATAAATGAGAATGGAAATGATTTTGTAAAGAACGCACGGAACTTGTATAAATCATATTGTTGCCGCTCCACAAGCCGTTTGTTTACTTTTCTGAACCCCTTAACGCTCCCTGATCCCAACTCTTCTCTATTGTGTCCACCTGTACCTACTCCCCTCTACGTCGTTCAATCCTTCAGTCTTCACCAAGCTCTCGTTGTGTCCTGCGACTAGTCAGACCTCCGATCTTAATCTATTTGCTACATTTCCCTACTTTCCCTAAAAGTACCACATCCGGCTGGAGTCTTCCTCGACGAAGTTTCTACTTATACTACCCGTATCCAGAGGATGAAGTAAGTATCCAGCGACTTCTGGCTTCTGCTTCATGTCCAACCGGAGATCAAAATTTTAATGATTTTATCCCTATGTTTGCAGCTACTGATCTGCAGGCATTGGTTGCCCCTCTTCTCTTCTCTTCTACTGGACTCTTCTATTCGACTCTACTCTATTCTGCTCTACTCTCGGCTACTCTCCTCTCATCTCTTCTTGTCGATTTTCCCTGGACTTCCCATCCCTTCACGATCTGGTCAGATCTTTTTAATTTGTTCATAATTTAATTTAGTAACGGCAAATATCAGAAACGGCACCCTAGGGACTTTACTCACTTGTAAAGGAGCTCCTTAGGACTTTACAATTATTAATTTATTGTTTCTTTAAGTTATACAGTCCACTTCATTTAAATACATAATTAGAACTATTTTTTTTTACGATGGAAATCGGTTCTTTTCAATTATGAATACCCTTTCTACGTAACATTTTGGTCCATGAGCCACGATCTTGATTGATAGAATCACGACTTGATCAATCTAAATTCAATTTAATTAATAATATTTTATTGTGCCGATTTTAAAATTTTTCTAAGTCAATTTAAAATTTATTCTGCCGAACTATTTTAAGTTTCATTGACCTATTTGCCGTATTTTCTTATGCGTACAACATTCTATGTTTTACTTTTAAGAAACATTTCTCACTATTTACCTATAATTTGCATTATTATTACGAAATATAGAACGTAAGTAGGTAATAGTGTGACATCTGCTATAGGGACCTACGTGTGATATTTCTCATCCGCCTAGGTTAGTCACTTCTCGTTCGTACACATTGTTTTCAACGTAAACAAGCTAGGTAGTCCAAAGTGAAAACATGCCTAACGACCCACCTGTTCCTGTTCCTGTCGAACCTCTTCCCCTCAACATTAGAAGTTTGAAAAGGAGACTCTGGGCGACAGCTTATCAGATTCAGGTAATCAACGACAAGGCAAGAGTTGCGTTCAAGGACCCATCCCCATCAAACGTCAACATGTTTAAGGGAATGTACTTGTCGTTGGCGGGTTATCGTAAGGAATTTGAGGATCTTTGGTACCAAGTAGCGGATGCGTACGACGCAATTGATAAACCTATTGATTTTCCTAATAAAGAAGAATCCACAAAGGAAGCTAATACTCGTAGGTATTATAGTGAAGCGAATGCTACGTATGTTTCATTCTTAGATGGTCATATGAGTAAATTTAATCCAGACAGAGGGGTTTCCAATGTAACCTTGAACGAATCTACTTCAAGGTCATCTAATTTGCCAAAAATACCATTACCTCCATTTGATGGTAAAATTCTAAATTGGCCTAAATTTAAAGATGCTTTTGTTTCTTTAATACACGAAGACAATTCTATAGCCACTATACAGAAATTCCATTATCTGTTGGGTGCTGTAAGTGGACCAGCTCATACTATAGTGAGCAAATTACCTTTGATCAGTGATAACTATCAAATTGCTTGGACTAATCTCATTGAAACCTATGACAATAAAAGATTACTCGGAGCAGCTTATCTCAATGAACTGATCAACTTTAAACCGCTAACAGGAAAACCTTCGGTTGCATCTTATCAGTTATTCCTAACTAAGGTAGCTGAAAGTGTATCGGCATTCGAACGTCTAAAAGTTGCGAAACCAGAAGAGTTTATCTTGTTTCACATCGCTATCAAAACTTTGGATCCTATGACTAGAGAACAATTTGAAATTGAGAATGAGAAAGTTGAATTTCCGACTTTCAAAAATCTCTCCGATTTTGTTCGATCTCGAAGCATAGCGATGCAACTTGCTGATCAAAATTTCGCTAATAATCAGTCCGAAGTTAAAACGAGTTTTACTAACGAGACTAATAAGCCTAAGATTAATAAGTCTAAGGTTAAAACACACGCTAGAAACAATACAACGACGCTACTAACTAATAAAACTAATGATGATGGTTCGAATAATCAATCAAAACCTTCCTCGAAGTCTCAAGATGTTAGTTGTGTCATCTGTAAACAATCTCACAAACTCTTAGATTGTTTGAAGTTTACTGATTCTAATAATCTTCAACGATCTAGATGGTTAAAATCCTGGAATGGATGCAAAAATTGTTTGTCAGAATTTCACAATACTTCCTCATGCAAATCTTCTTGGCATTGTCGATTTTGCCCCGAAAAACACCATTCTATGTTGCATATTGACTCTAATTGCAACAGTACATCTAATAAATCGAATTCTCAAAGCTCAACTTCGATGGCTACAACTACTAATCTACACACTATTTCAGCTCAAGGATCTCAAGTGCTTCTAGGTACTCTAGTAGCTGAAATAGAAGATGCGTTTGGTAACTACCAAAGAATTAGGATTGTGATAGACAGCGGAAGTCAAAGTTCATTCATTACTAAAAGATGTTTGGATCGATTGAGATTAGATTCGATTCCAATGCCCAAAAAGATTTCGTGTTTGGGAAATACCATGTTTGATGGCATTAAAGGGAAAACTAAATGTTCCATTAGGCCTTGTGGTATGCTTTCTCCCACATTTGTTACCGACGCTATGGTGGTACAAAAAATCACGAATAATATACCGAATGTCAGACTTTATCCAAACGATTGGGAAAAGTATCTAACATACCAACTAGCAGACGAAAAATTCTGGGAATCAAATCCTGTTGATTTTCTGATGGGTTGTGATCTATCTCCTGACATTTGGACCGGCGAAATCATAACTATTGATGCGAATCGCCCCAAATTATTTTCCTCAGTTTTTGGTTATGTGGTCTGTGGGAAAATGAATTTGAACGATTTGACCAATAACACAACTACGCTATTTACTTCCGATGTTTCTGACGTGAGAGATGAACTTCACAAATTTTGGGAACTAGAGGAACCACCGGAAGTCAAAATTTCGAATCCTCAAGATGATAATTGCGAGGAACATTTTGCTAAAACTCATTATAGAGATCCTTCTGGTCGTTATGTTGTTTCGTTGCCCTTCAAAGAAGATAATCCTCGATTAGGACCCTCTTCAGCTCATGCTCTTAGGCGTTTGAACAATTTGGAAAGGAAACTTCAACGAAATGCAGATCTTTCAAACCAATATAAGGATTTTATGAGGGAATATCTAGACATGGGACACATGTATCTTTCTAATACGCCATGTAACTATATCATTCCTCATCATTCAATTGTCAAAGAGGATAGAGGTGTTATAAAACTAAGAGTTGTTTTCGATGCGAGTGCACGAACTTCCTTAGGATCATTAAACGATCAACTCTACACTGGTCCTAAACTCCAAACAGACATTAGAGATATCCTATTGAAATGGCGGATTCATAAGGTCGTTCTAGTAGCCGATATTGTGAAAATGTATCGACAAATACTTATCAAGCCACAAGATAGGAGTTTTCAACACATTTACTGGAGGTTTAATACTTTCGATCAAGTAGAAGAATACGAGCTAGCCACTCTCACCTACGGTCTATCTCCATCACCATTCCTAGCACTAAGGACTATGTTGCAGCTTCGACTTGACGAAGGTCATAACTTTCCGCTAGCATCCAAAGTAATCCCTAACGATATGTACATCGACGATTTGGTTTCTGGGGCTGATTCCTTGGAAGAAGCAATAAAACTAAAAAACGAAGTAATTGATATGTTTGGAAAGGGAGGATTTCATTTGAGCAAGTGGGCGAGTAATAGACCTGAATTGTTGACATTTGGTTCTGATGAGGACAAGAACGAATCTGTTTCATTTTCATTCAATGAAGAAACCACTTCAAGTATCAAAATACTTGGGCTACAATGGAACTCTACAACTGATTCATTCTTCTACTCTATTTGTTCACCTCCTGTGGTTTCCACCAAACGTTCATTGCTTTCTTCAATTGCGAAAATTTATGATCCTCTAGGATTTCTCGCACCTACAGTATTCCTAGCAAAATCATTTATTCAGGAACTTTGGAAATTGAAATTGGATTGGGATGATCCTCTTCCTACGTCTGTGCAATCACAATGGTCAGACTTCGTACTTCAATTACCCAACTTATCAGAAGTAAACATTCCACGTTTATTGACAGGTGAACAACCTCTGCGTTATCACATAGTGGGATTTTGCGATGCGTCTGAAAAGGGGTACGGAGCATCTATTTACATTCGCATTATAGAAAATAACAATGCGATTCACACTAGACTTCTCATTGCAAAAACAAAATTAGCTCCGATTAAAACCATCACTATACCGAGACTCGAACTTTGTGGAGCACTTTTACTGACGAAAGTTTTCTCAATGTTGTCAAAATTTCTTGAATCCTTACCTGAACCTGAACTACCACCAACTTTCTTCACTGATTCGATGGTAGTACTGAGTTGGCTCAAAACCCCTACTTATTGTTTAAAAACTTTTGTAGCCAATCGGGTGAACGAAATTTTGAACTTCACAAAAAATTCGAATTGGTTACATGTTCGGACGGATGAAAACCCAAGTGATTGTTGTTCTCGCGGGTTGATGCCTGATGATTTAATCAACCATAGCCTTTGGTGGTGCGGACCAAGTTGGTTAAAACAACCAATGAACTCTTGGCCAACGATCGATTTCGCTCCTCTTGAAGAGCTTCCGGAATGTAAACCTGATAATTCAACTATTCATTCATTTGTAACCACCCAATTGTCAGTAAATATCGATTGGATGTCCAAGTATTCATCGTATCTCCAATTAATTAGATTTGTGGGTACTATACTCCGATTCATTCGCAACAAGAAGAATAAAAATGAACAAAAATTTGGACCAATGAACGCTAAGGAGTTTCAATATGCTGAACAAGTTTGTTTCCGACTTGTACAATTGAAGCATTTTTTCGATGGTAACATGAGTCAGAATAAAAGTTTGGTTTTTGAAAGGTTTCGTAAGTTATCGCCTTATTTTGATCACCTAGATATTCTTAGGGTGGGCGGCAGATTAAATAACTCGAACCTTACCAAACAACAAAAACATCCAGTCCTGTTACCAAACAAGAGTCATTTCACAGTGTTGATGGTGGACTATTTTCATCGCCTTTACTTACATCCAGGTCCTGGACTTCTTCAAGCTCTGATCCAATTGAAATTTTGGATACCTTCATTGAGGCAGTTAGTTCGTCAACGAACCTTCATGTGTTTGGTTTGCTTCAAGGAACGGAGTGCGAACAAGTCAGATCCTCCTCCGATGGGTGACCTTCCGGATTTTCGTGTTTCCGAGGGCAGAGTGTTTCAACACGTTGGAATCGATTTTGGAGGACCGTTCTTCATACGAGAATCACTGAGACGCAAAGCAGCTTTGGGTAAAGCATATTTATGCTTATTTATCTGTATGCAGACTAAAGCATTGCACTTGGAAGTGGTGTCCAGTTTATCCACTGAGGCTTTTCTTGCCTGCCTGTCTCGTTTCATTTCTAAACATGGAGCGCCAGAGCATATATACAGTGATAATGGGACTAATTTCCAAGGCGCCGCGAACCAGTTGAAAGAACTTCAAGAATGGTTTGATGATGAAGCTACCAAAAACTCCATTTTACAGCACTGTTCGCCCAAGAGGATTCACTGGCATTTCAACCCTGCTAAGGCTCCTCATTTTGGAGGCCTTTGGGAGGCGGGTATAAAATCCGTGAAAGGACATCTCCGGCGAGTGATTGGTGACTCAAATCTTACTTTCGAGGAACTGGACACAGTATTCAAGTCGACTGAAGCTATTCTAAATTCCCGACCCTTATGTCCGTTATCTGCAAGTCCAGAAGAAATTGACTTCTTGTCTCCTTCACATTTTTTAATAGGTACCAATATAATGTCTTATCCTGAACCATCTCTCCTAGATCTACGCGAGAATCGGCTATCACGCTGGCAATTAGTGAAGCAGAAGATTCAACATCTATGGCAGCGATGGAGGAAGGAATATCTGTCTACTCTCCAGCAGAAGACCAAGTGGACTAAAGACAAGACGCCTGAAATTCAAGAGGGAACATTGGTACTCCTGAAAGACAATTGTCCAGTAACGCAGTGGCCTTTAGGCCGAGTCACAGCTCTTCATCCTGGGAAGGATGGTGTAGCCAGAGTAGCCACTGTTAAGACTGCGAACTCTTCCTTCAGACGCCTCTTAGTTCAGCTTGTTCCTCTCCTACCTCTCTCTCTACAACCCTACGATGCCAGTCCCTAGAAATTTGAATTTACCCAAATTTGGTGGGCGGAATGTTGCCGCTCCACAAGCCGTTTGTTTACTTTTCTGAACCCCTTAACGCTCCCTGATCCCAACTCTTCTCTATTGTGTCCACCTGTACCTACTCCCCTCTACGTCGTTCAATCCTTCAGTCTTCACCAAGCTCTCGTTGTGTCCTGCGACTAGTCAGACCTCCGATCTTAATCTATTTGCTACATTTCCCTACTTTCCCTAAAAGTACCACATCCGGCTGGAGTCTTCCTCGACGAAGTTTCTACTTATACTACCCGTATCCAGAGGATGAAGTAAGTATCCAGCGACTTCTGGCTTCTGCTTCATGTCCAACCGGAGATCAAAATTTTAATGATTTTATCCCCATGTTTGCAGCTACTGATCTGCAGGCATTGGTTGCCCCTCTTCTCTTCTCTTCTACTGGACTCTTCTATTCGACTCTACTCTATTCTGCTCTACTCTCGGCTACTCTCCTCTCATCTCTTCTTGTCGATTTTCCCTGGACTTCCCATCCCTTCACGATCTGGTCAGATCTTTTTAATTTGTTCATAATTTAATTTAGTAACGGCAAATATCAGAAACGGCACCCTAGGGACTTTACTCACTTGTAAAGGAGCTCCTTAGGACTTTACAATTATTAATTTATTGTTTCTTTAAGTTATACAGTCCACTTCATTTAAATACATAATTAGAACTATTTTTTTTTACGATGGAAATCGGTTCTTTTCAATTATGAATACCCTTTCTACGTAACACATATTTATTTTGTGACTATTTCATGTCGATTTTGATTCGCCCTTCAGGCTTTGTTTCTCTTTTGTGCTTCACACACCAATAATTGATCTCTTTAATAAATCAAAGCTAGTAGTTGTAAACCTTGTAGTTTTTCTTGACTTTCCCTGGTTCAGATAACTAGTACGACGAACGTGCATCGACACACCTCAGGTAAATTTTGCATAATCCCTTCAGGATCATTTATTAAGCCCCTCAGGCGAGACACATTTGTGATCTGTTTCAATTTTATGCGCCCTTCAGGCTAACACAGTTTCGACACAACATCGCCACGGAGCTTCAAAATTGTCTACGCCTCGCCACAGGTAAATATAATCACGCTACCCATTAACTTAAAATTAGTCATAAGTGTTTTTGGTATTTGCTTTTTCTCTTCCCCCACAGAACTCGTGCCAAAGTTGTTCAACGATTAACGACATAGTCGTCACTTGTTGAACGATACGCTCATACCTTGGTGACAGTGGTAGGCTTAACCCCCTCCCTCTGTCTACAACGTGTGAGCGCACACAGAAGCCTACAATATATATTATGTTGTAGACTGATATTATTATATTATTTGTATGTCTTGTGACTGTGTGTTTTAGTTTCTTTACAGTTCTTTACCTACTTGGAATACATTGATAATATTCTAATAATATTTGATTTCAGTTTATTTATTCCCTCCCTATCAATCTATAGAAAAGTGAAATGGAGATTTTTCAATATAATCATCTTATCTAACCAACTGGAGAAGCTAATTGCTTGAAAGGTAGAAACAGAATTGTGAAACTAATACGATATTCTCAATACCAACTGCGCTTTTCATTACCATCACTTAAAAAAAAATAGTTCTCATTACCGCCGCATTATAAATTTTCAAAATTGAAATTTGAGACTAAAAACTGTGAATTGAGCTCTATCTTGCATTACAAATTCTTCTTTATGTTCCCAGGAAATTGAGCCTGGAAGATTGAGCTTTTTCTGAGAATTACCCATGCCCTCATCGATCATTATCTCCGGTGATCCCCTTATTTAAAGTTCTCGAGAACACAAGTTTCAAAGACTGTTGGCAATATGGGCGGAAATATCAGGATCAACCTCTAACCCTTCTTCCAAAACTTCCCCTCCAACTGAAGATGGAAGTTTTAGAGGTTCCCGCGTCCAAGTTTGACAAATTTGAAGAGCGGTATTTATTAAGTAACAGGCAGTTCGGAAATGTATGGGAGGTCGTATGAAGCGATTAGAGAATATTACCTATCAACTGTTTAACCCATTTTTGCCGTGCTTTTTCTTTCCTAGATTCCTCAAAAATTGCCGTTTAACCTAATATAGTACGCAGCCTCCTTCAGAAACACGGGGCATTGGTTTTAATCAGATAAAAGTCCGAAAAGTTAACATCAAGAGATCTTGTTAAAAGTTCAACTATTATTTATGGGCCCATCAGCAGCCTCAGTCGTTGGACATGTAGGTATAAATACTTCGTACTTACGATGTTGGTGAGTCTTGCTGCTTCGGAAGGATCAAGACTTTGCAAGACGGGTCGTTGAGCCTCTCTTTATCCATGACGGCTGCAGTTCGGGAACCTGTTCAACCACAAGGCACAAGATAAAATAAACGGTGATGGAGCAAGTCACTTGATAGGAGTTATCTGCGTATTTGCGTGGAAACGAACAAAGTAACTCCTAGAAATATAAACGGGTTCTACATTGTATGCATCAGGTTTGAACTTATAGAAAACTGGTTTCTATTGTAGAATGAGCAATGTTGCAATCATCATTTGCCTATCTACGTACTAATGACAAAAAATATATAAATATGTTTTACACAAGTTCGGAACTGGTTGAGTGAGTCTAACAGCCCTATTATTGAAAAAACGCTGCAAATTATTACACAATGGTTTATTATTTTTCTATATTGATCACTCGTCTGCAAAGCCACCAACCATCAACATGAAGAAAAACAACCATCGCAATTCCGTCAGCTTCAATTTGAACGGAGATTAGGCCTCTTTTGCGATTCACACTCGTGTTTCTGATTTATCGTACGTCCAACCCTTAAATTCTCGTAGGGAGCGAACGGTTTGTCCTACAGGGCTCCATGTGGTGTCAAAAACTTCTGAAAATTCTATACTATCTTAAATTGATGGAAAAACGATACCTTTGTATACAAATTTTTGACATTTTATGTCTTTACTATGGCACATAAATGGAAAATCGTCACGCGGTGAGCGTTATGAGGGGAGCGTTACGCGGAAATTTCTGATGATTTTCGCTTACATAAAATGTCTCTTGTGGTTGCGTACTTGTACGAAAGCTGTAGCCACCGATCGGTTTTAAATCGATATCTACTAACATAATGCAAGTTCAAATTTTCCATTTTTTGGTACTGCAAATCAGAAAACACGAGTGTGAATCGCAAAAGAGGGCTAATCTTAGTTGATCAAATTTTGAGTTAGGGCGTTTTCAAAATTTCAAAATTCATTTTTCGACCCTCAGAAGTGACTTACATTAACCAAAATCTTCGGGGCACAACTAGACACCAAATGGAGCCTACATACCGAAATTCATCAAAATCAGTCAATGCTAAGTGGCAAAAGTGCCGCGTACGGCTGACGGACGGCCAAATTTTTATTCGATTTTTGGATTCTACGTACCTTGAAACGTAAACCACCAAATTTTGAGGGGGTGTTAAATTTTTTTTTTCTTGGTCAGTTCCAAAAGTTTATTATTGAAAATAATAAACCAAAATTAAATACTATTTTAAATTGATGAAAAAACAATACCTTTACAACGAATTTTTTTAAAGTGTTTTGAACATTTCAGCTCTTATTTTTCAACCCTTAGAAGTGACTGACATAAACCAAAAGCTTCGGGGCCCAACTAGACCCCAAATGAAGCCGATATACCAAATTTCATCAAAATCGGTCTATGGGAACTAAGGAAAGCGCCGCATACGGCGTACGGACGGATTTTATAAATTCGATTTTCGGATTCTACATACCTACCTACTTTGAAAAGGAATCCATCATATTTTGAGGGGGTGTTAATTTTTTCTTGCTCGATTCCAAAGGTTTATTATTGAAAATTATGAGCCAAAACGATATTTTGTTGGTTACCTTGATACTTTAATTTCTGAGATAATATCGTGATAAGATCCCCCCCTCTAAAATAAATTGATTGGATGGAGAGAGTAGATATTTATGGCTGTTACGGGGGTGATAGATTTTCATAGAGGACCATCTGTACGCCAAGCTGCACAATCTCTAAAACTTTCATCGAAATCGGACAATAACTTCGTATAGTTTTGCCCCTTACAAGGATTTCATGACAGACAGATACGGAACCAAAATTGTTCAGGAAGGCCTGAAACGTAAAACGCGAGTGGAAATTTTGATTTTAGAGAACTTTTTTTTTCAACCTTAAAAAGTGAAAACAATGCTTCCGCTACTTTGGTTTTCGGTTTCATGTGGACATTTCCTGGAATGATTGCATCTCTAAATAACCTGTATAATTTTGGAGAGATAATAAATTATGGCCTCTCAGCTAATGAAATTGAAACTCTTGAGTGTGGAATCATCAATAATAATGTCAATAATCTAGAGAAGAGATTTATCTGATAACGTCTAAGAATAGAGTTCACTTTACATTTTCACCTCTTGATGAAAGTAATTTATGGATCTGCCTCTGATAATGCAGAAAAATAACATTCCTACCAGCCTAGGTGTACTCGTAAGTAGGTATCCTGGATCTTACCCTGTAATGTGAGCCGTGGGGTGACAAGCAGCGCAGTGGGGCACTCGTACGACGGGGATCACGTGAAATGAGACATCGCGGGATTTCGGGCGAAGCAGCACGCACAGCTACAGCTCAAACCCGATTAGAAGCCGCAGACGAATCGAGGACCCCCTCTCATGTTTCTGAGCCGCTTCCTTCACCAGGTGGGGAGAGCTCGACCACTGGAACACATAAGGTGAAAATGTGACCGTGAACCGCGACTGTTTCACGGCGAGATCCCCACATCTCACGGTACCGGCGTCTACAGGTGTAGACCCACATCACTACAAAAAATGTTGTTCTGTACTCCTGCTGTAATCATATCGCCAGGTCCATTTAGACGAGCCACTTTTTACGGCAATTATTGCTCAAACGAGAATTGCGGCTCCAAGAAAAAATTGCCGGGCAATAATTGCCTGGTGTTGCTCTACAGGGTGTCACCCTTAAGGGCGCACCACCGGGCAGGGTACGATTCTACTACTAATTTGCAACAAAAAATGTCTCTTAGTAATTTTTTTTAGACGCTTCGTTTTCGACTTATTTCACATTTAAGATTTTTTTCGTGTTTTCGACCTTACATCTCTAAAATGGCTATAACTTCCTCAATTGATGGAGTAAATTCAAATTTTATTATATCATTGGAAAGAGCGTCAAATTTCCTATGTCCCTGATGTGGTTTTAGACAATTTCAAATAAAACGAACGGGTGTAAAATAAACCAAAAGTAAAAAATTGGTAAAGTGTCGAAAATTTTCACTTTTTTCAAAGTTTGTTTCTCGAAACGTCGTGAACGGAAATTTCCATGCTGTAAGCCTAAAAGTTGCATGTGAATCCCAGCTTTCTAACGGTGTAGTCATTCTTTTAAAAACACCACTTATTCAGTTAGAAAATGACGTTTTTAGGGCAGAAAACGATCATTTTAGGGTGCAAATCGGCGTTTTTCACCAGAAATGCTTTCCAACTTAATAAATCATTTGACATGAAATTTAACGTAATTTTTGACGCTGAATCACTTTCCGATCTCCTCGACAAACAAATAGTACTTTTCAAGCCCTTTCCGTTTGGCGAAGGGCTCAATCTCGTTGTTCGTTTTATCCAAAATTGTCATTAAGGGAGGTCTGGGTTATAAATGACTCGCACTCCTTCCACTTTGTTGACTTACCTAATTTTTGCCCTCTGTCTTGAAAATATCGTCCCGATCATTTGCGGAAAGCTTTATCTTTTCGATAGATAACAAGTTGGGAGTCGAGGACTAATTTGTTGTACCCTGTTTAACCCAGAAAGGGCTCGAAAAGTACTATTTGTTTGTCGAGGAGATCGGAAAGTGTTACCATTCGATTCAGCGTCAAAAAGTACGTAAAATTACGAGTACATGTCAAATGATTTATCAAGTTGGAAAGCATTTCTGGCGAAGAACGCCGATTTACAACCGAAAATGATCGTTTTCTGCCCTAAAAACGTCATTTTCTAACTGAATAAGTTGTGTTTTTAAAAGAATGACTACACCGTTAGAAAGCTGGGATTCACATGCAACTTTTAGGCTTACAACATGGAAATTTCCGTTCACGACGTTTCGAGAAACAAACTTTGAAAAAAGTGAAAATTTTCGACACTTTACCAATTTTTTACTTTTGGTTTATTTTACACCCGTTTGTTTCATTAAAATTTTTCTAAAACCCCATCTGGGAGATAGGAAATTTGACGCTCTTTCCAATGATAAAATAAAATTTGAATTTACTCCATCAATTAAGGGAGTTATAGCCATTTTAGTGATGTAAGGTCGAAAACACGAAAAAAATCTTAAATGTGAAATAAGTCGAAAACGAAGCCTCTAAAAAAAATTTCTAAGAGACATTTTTTGTTGCAAATTAGTAGTAGAATCGCCCGGTGGTGCGCCCGTAAGGGTGACACCCTGTATATTGTTGGGAGTTGTTGTGAAGCCGGCAACATTTTTCTGGCAATTTTTCAAGTCCATCTCCAGTGGGCTTATTGCTCGTTTTCGGCAATATTTGTGTGGAGAGACAGGTAGGAAGGTGAAATTCAAACAATTCACAAGGAAATACAATTGATTGATTTATACTTTTGTAAATATAGATTCAAATATACAAGTATGCATTTTCCTGTGAATTATTCACAATTTTCTTCTTTCCAGGAGATTATAGAATATACATGGAACGTCAAATATTCTGGGTATAGATTCAATATAATATATTGAATCTATACCCAGAATATATTATAGCTATATTAGGTATAGCCCTTAAAATACTAAATTGTGAAGAAATACGTAACTGTAGTTATTATTATTTTGTCATACAAAAAAGGATTGACATCGATCCAATATGCATACTATTTATGAATAATACAATATAAAAACGTCTGCCAAGTGGGTGTGGCACATAGCTTCCTCGTATCCATAACCCGGTTATATAGATGATCTGATGCATAGTAGTTTCTCAAAACACCAATCTCTAAGTACCTTCTACTACCCTCATAGGGGAACATCTACTCGCTGATCTGGACAATCCTAGAAAATTTCATCAAATTGGGATGAAAAATGTAAATGTTATGGCTGTTACAAGGATTTTACGTACGCACATGGGCAGAGGCTTCTGTAAATTTTAAGGCCTTGATTTTCATTGGGGACCATCTACAACCTAATCCGCATAATCCCTGAAAATTTCATCGAAATCGGGTAGAAAATGTGGAAGTTATGGCCGTTACAAGGAAATTCACGTTTGCGCATGCGCAGTGGCTACTATCAACAGTCCGAAGGTGATGATTTTCATAGAGGACTATTTAAATACTACTCAGTAACAACCCTGAAAATTTCATTGAAATCGGATGGAAAATGTAGAAGTTATGGCCGTTACAAGGAATTCACGTTTGCGCATGCGCAGTCGCTTCTATCAGTCCGAGGATGATGATTTTCATAGGGGACCGTCTACACACCAACCCGCATTTCATAGAAATTTTCATAGAAATCGGATAATAACTTCGTATAGTTATGCGAGTTACAAGGATTTCATGACAGACACACAGACACACAGACGGAACCAAAATTGTTCAGAAAGGTCTAAAACGCAAAACGCGAGTGAAAATTTTGATTTTGGAGAACTTTAATTTTCGTCCTTGAAAAGTGAAAACAAAGCTTCCGCTACCTTGATAGACTCGGAAGCAACAATACTACAACATAATATGTTGTAGGGATATCGACTTTAAGCTTAGAGTATAGTATATTATACTATACTCTAAGCTTATAGTCGATATCCCTGGTCTCCATTCTCGTTGCGCGAAGTACTCTCGCGGCCATAACTTTCTTTTCCTTTTCCTCCTAGATGCAGTGAGGACCACAACAGCAGCAGCAATATTCACTTCTTCTTCCCAAATCGTATAAATTCGTTCCTCAAGGGGCATGTGTTTGAAGAACTATTGATTGTATGAAAAAGTTGAACAACCCCAGGCAGTTAATTACTCGGAGTTGCTCCACAAAAATTGAACAATTCCGAGCAATTAATTGCTCAACTATTAAAGACGGGGAAAGAGGGGAAAATTGCGGCGATTTTAGTTGCTCGGATTTGCTGGGTTTCGGAAATTTTAGTTGCTCGTCTGAATGGATCTGTAGGTAGAGGAAGCAGAAAGAACCCAGTTTTGGTTTATTATTTTCAATAATGAACCTTTGGAATCGACCAAGAAAAAAAAAATGTAACACCCCCTCAAAATTTGATGGTTTCCGTTTCAAGGTACCGTAAAACCGTCAAACTTTACCCCACCAGGGGTAACTTTACCCCAAAAAGTGAGAATCTTCAATTGTGACGTAAACGTGGTAGGACTTAGATAAAAGTTAGCTATTGTGTTTTCGTTATTCTCCACAACCCAGGGAATCGATGTAGCTTGTGATGGCGCCTTTATCCATGTTATCAGCTGTTATCAGTCATAGTTTGCTGTTCAGCTGTTTTTGTCCTGTTTCTTGTGCTCCAAAATTTCTTCCATATCAGGTGTTTGGAGTGGATTTACCAGGCAAGCCCTCATCATATCACTTTCAATATCTTATTCTGAACAAAATACACTAATCAAATTCTCAAAAAAGTGTTTTCTTAGTTATAAAGGTATTGTTTTTCCTTCAATTTAAGATTCTGTAGAATTTTTTGAGACCACCCGGAGCTCTGTAGGACAAACCGTTCGCTCACTACGAGAATTTGAAGTTTGGACGTACGATAAATCAGAAACACGAGCGTGAATCGCAAAAGAGGCCTAATCTCCGTTCAAATTAAAGCTGACCGAAATGCGATCGATGTTTTTCTTCATGTTGATGGTTGGTGGCTTTGCAGACGAGTGATCTATAGAAAAATAATAAACCATTGTGTAATAATTTGCAGTGTTTTCTTTTAATCAGGCGATTGCTTTCTGGGCAAACTAAGGCCCCGTTTTTAAGCCTAAAGAACAACTCATTCGAAGACATGTGAACCACAATAATTAATATAGGATTGCGGCTAGTGTTACCCTATTAAGCCAACCAGTCAAAAAATGTTGTTAAAAAGAATGTATTACTAATTATATCACTCTTCGTCAATAAAAACAACTTAAAAATTAATACACAAAGGTTTATTAGTCTTCTGTATATATCACTCGCCTGCAAAGAACACAGATTTGCCATTGCCACCACCTAACAATCACATTTTTGCTTCGCAATCAAGTTTAACTGGAAGAAATAAATGCTTCACGCATTCACTGATTCAAATAGGGAGTTGTGGGTTCCTTCAATAGAAAATTTTATTACAGGTTGCTAAGGACGCAAAACTGATTACAACTCGGAGAAACGCATGCACATTTTGGTTAGCTAATATTTCAACAGAGATTAGGCCTCTTTTGCGATTCACACTCGTATTTCTGATTTATCGTAAGTCTAATCCTTGTATCGTAATCTAACACAAACTGTATTGTTTACAAGTAACTATCTAGTTATTTATTTCTAATATATCACCGCAAAGTCTGTTATGGCAAATGTTCACTAGCAGGCACCACACTAATTTTACACTACAACGTCAGCTTGCAAGGTCCAGGGGTTTGGTCCTTTTCAGTCGCCGAATTTGTTGTGAATTGTCCAGTAGTTGTATGGCTTCTGGATTTGAGTGTACGAGAAGTCTCTTCTCGTAACGTCTTGCTGTTGTTTTTATGACATCAGTGACGCTCTCCACTCCCAAGTCTCTTTGGAGGTCGTCATTTCTAATGTACCAAGGTGCGTTTACAATACTCCTGAGTACTTTATTTTGAAATTTCTGTATTATTTGCACATTTGTTTTGGCAGTACAGCCCCATAGTTGAATGCCATAGGTCCAATTGGCATCAGTACTGTTTTATATAACAGAACTTTGTTGTGGGAGTTGAGTTGGGAGTAACGGCCCATAAGCCAATATAACTTTCTGTACTTTATTGACAGCTCTTTCTGTTTCTTCTTCACATGCTCTTTCCATTTCAGCTTTGCATCCTGTGTCATCCCAAGATATTTCGCTGAATTAGCATAAGGAATGATGTTGTGATTGAGCTCTAGTGGGATATTTATTATTTTTTTGTACGTGAAGTTGACATGTGTGGACTTGGTTTCATTCAATTTCAGTCTCCATGTCTTTGTCCAGTTATCAACTGCAATAGTAGCCTTCTGAAGATTTTGTGTCGCCTCTTCTACCGAATCTGTAACCGCTAAAATCGCTGTGTCATCTGCAAAGGTTGCTATGCATGTTCCGTCAGTGACTGGGACGTCACATGTGTACAATAAGTAGAGTAGAGGTCCCAGGACGCTTCCCTGTGGAACACCTGCCTCGATTTTTTCAAGTTGAGAATATTCATCTTCTATTTTTACTCTGAAGTATCTGTTGCCAAGGTAGGATTCAATCAATTGGCAATATTTCTGTGGGAGCAACCCACGCAATTTATCTATTAGCCCTTCGTGCCAAACTTTATCGAAAGCTTGCGACACGTCAAGAAAGACTGCGCTGCAGACTTTTTTGTTTTCTAGCGCATCTTCAATCGTATCAGTTATCCTGTGGACTTGTTCGATGGTGGAATGCTTGGCTCTGAAACCGAACTGATGGGAAGGGATAAGATTCCTGTCTTCTATAATCCCGACGAGTCTTTTCTTGAGAAGCTTCTCAAACAGCTTTGAGAGAACTGGGAGTAGCGAGATAGGCCTGTAAGACTTGACATCTGATGGATCTTTACCCGGTTTTAGTATCATAATTACTTCTGCAATCTTCCAGGTAATAGGAACATGCTTGAAACGTAAAGCAACAAATTTTGAGGGGGTAAAATTTTCTTTTCCTTGGACGATCCCATATGATAATAATATGGATTATGTAATAATGTATTATTGAAAATAATAAACCAAAATGAGCACTCTATGAATCCCTCCTACAAAGAAACTAAAGAATAGAACTAACTAGTTCACACCAAACACACCACAAACCAACCAACACACCAAACACACAGACAAGGCACAAAAAATAAATAAATAAAATAAAAAGCTAACCTACCTACCTATGTTCTTCAATCTGCATTCACATCCTACTTCTCATATTCAACATACACCAATCCTCGAACCCTGCTAATCTTTTTCACGTCATTTTTACTAGGAGAATCACTGAACAGGTGCCAAAATTCTCAAAACAAAACAAAGAATCTCAAAAACGTACTTTCTTCTATTTTTACAACAATTAATCCCTAATACCACAGAGAGCTGGTAGGATCTACGCATTAACAACTAGTCAACAATGAAAAATTCGATTAAAAAACAATGACTAGAGGGAATCACAGGTGGGCAGAAGCATAATTTTACAGTTTCATAGGAACAACAGGCTTTGGTTACCACTTATGAATGGTATCGCAGGTTACATTATCATAATGAGAGCGCTCGTCTGATAAAAGACAAGCTGGGTTCTTCCTGCTTCCTCTTCCACCTTGACCTAAGACATAAAGTGTTGTTGCGCCAAACAGAAGCAGCAGTAAAATATCTACATTATAATAACGAGAAACAGCATGCGGAACTGAAGGTGACTGACCTCCCGACTAACCAAACCGGTTTCATTCTCATCTATCCTGCGAAGATGCTGAATAATGGGAGCCTTTGGAAGGGACTGTGCGAAGCTACTTACTCGAATACACAACTTGGACCACGAGGGGTGGATGAGGAGGTACTAGTCCACAGGGGCAAAGTGATCAAAGTCAGTACCTAATTATGTAGACACTTTTGCTCAATGAGAAAACTACTAGGGTGGTGGCACCAGTATCATACACGTTAAGGGAAAATTGCCACTTTTTGCTCAATATTTATGCCAAATTACATCCTACAAATAGTAGGGGGGTCGAAATAGCTAGAACGACTGTTCTTAAACGTTGTAAAACCAATAGAAGTAAAATATTCGGTTTCTTTCAGCTTAAGTAAATGGCTTTCGAGATCTATTTTTTCCCCAGTATCATACATGGCAAAAATTGGGAGGCACCAGTGTCATTCATACTTCGGAACCAGTATCATACACTTGCACGGAAACATAAAAAATTGCTATTTTTCATTATCAAAGGTGAAATAAAGATAAGAATCGCACACTAAACTTCGAGTAATGTTTATTGATTAGAAAATAATTGGTTTGAATGCAAAAATTACTTTTATAGTTAACAGTCTTCTTGTTTTAGGAAACTCTTACCAATCTAGGATTGCAAGCTCTTTAGGCTCAAAGAAACCTTTAGGAAAGAATGCTTTGTACCTACACAGGAACAAATCTACATTTACAATCTACATTTAGGAAAGAATGCTTTGTACCTACACAGGAACAAATCTACACAGGAACAAATGTCTTATTTAATACTTGAGCATTATAATAGAAAAACGTCTGCCAAGTGGGCGTGGCACATAGCTTCCTCGTATCCATAACCCGATTATATAGATGATCCGATGCATAGTAGTTAATCTCAAAACACCAATCCCTAACTACCTTTCACTACTCTCATAGGGGACCATCTACACGCTAATCTGGACAATCCTAGAAAATTTCATCAAATTCGGATGAAAATGTAAATGTTATGGCTGTTATAAGGATTTTACGTATGCGCATGCGCAGTGGCTACTATCAGTCCGAAGGTGATGATTTTCATAGGGGAACATCTAAATAATAATCTGTAACATCCCTGAAAATTTCATTGAAATCGGATGCAAAATGTAGAAGTTATGGCCGTTATAAGGAATTCACGTTTGCGCATGCGCAGCGGCTACTATCAGTCCGGGGGTGATGATTTTCATAGGGGACCATTCAAATACTAATCTGTAACATCCCTGAAAATTTCATTAGTGATTTTTTGAAAGGACTAGGTATCGTTGCCAACACATCCTCATTTGTAGCATTTCCCGCTGTAAGATATGGACCTGGAACTTGAGCTGAGGTTGTCGAACTTTCAATGCTGCTGATATTTTCAACGATTTCTCGTTCATAGCCGCTTCAGAATACTTTGATCTCTTCGTGGGAGGTGCCATATTCTGAAGAAAAAAATGCTCGAATGGGAAAAATTAGCTGGGCTCCATGTCATACACCCTGTGGGCCCATTATCATACACCCCTGTATGATACTGGTCTTAATACTGGTGATTTCAAAAAAAGTTCATAGTGTGAGTTTCGAGTCCCTAACACCTACAATAGCCGAGAAAACGGAAAAATTGGAATTTTTTGGGAATCCCCAGTGTCATACACATGTGTATGAAATGGGGAACCATTATATTATGAGTACTATCCAGTATCATACACTCTCTCAAAACGGGTTTAAAACTGTGTTTTGAGCAAAACAAATAACAAAAATGAATTGTACAATTCAAAATACATTAAATATCACGCCTAGGGGAATGGAAAGACAAAATTTGTGTGAAAATACTAATATAGAAGAGGAGTCACCCTCTTATCCTAAACTGCAAGCAGACGCCATGAACAGAGTGCTGCCTTCAAGGAGTCCCAACCTGCACGTGAGAAACCCGACAATAACCTTCCCTTCTCCTTCTTCTTCTTTCCAAATCCACTATAGAAGCACACAGATATTTTGAACTTATAAAATCCTATCTACGTCACCAAGAACTGTTATTATTTCGATTCGAAGATGAAAGTGTATGATGCTGGGTAAGTGTATGCGACTGGTGCCACCACCCTACCACCAGAATTGGATCGGTCACCGCACCAGGGGTGAACTGGTTAAAAATTACCATGAGAAGTGCTATAGTTCCCATCCTACAAGAATACAGTGGCCATCTATAGTTACCTAGGAATTAGATCAACCGAGCACTGGTTTGTAAGAGGTTAGACTAACCCGGAACGAGGAATGAAGAACCGGCACTCAAAGTTTCAAAGTTGTACCTAAATTTGAAAATTTCAAAATTCATAAGTGCATCTGCCTAGGGAATTAAAAACCAAAAGATTGCCGTTGGAATCATCAAAATTTGAACAATAACTGCCAGAGAAAAGTGGGAAAACCCGTTTATCAACTAAGTGAATTCCCTCTGGCAATTATTGTTTGATTTTCATGATTCCAGCGGCAATCTTTTCGTAAGTAAGTTTTTCAATTACTTTCGGATTATGCACTAATAATATTCGAAAATCCTTGAAAATTTCAAATTTAAGTAAAACTATCAAACGTTGAGCGCCGGTTCTTGAGAGAAATACTAACCCGGAACGAGGAACGAACGACGACCAACCGAGGCAAGAGAAAATCACGAGGAGAATCAGATCAAGTTTTCATAGACTGAAAAGTTCAAAAGTTACCACGTAGTATTACTTTGAGTTTGAATTAATTTTTTTTTTTCCAAACATTGATTTAATGATTTTTTTTTCTAAATTACGGGTTTTTTCAACGAGTCGACTTCATCAACTATCCAACGGAATCACATTTTTTAGATTTAATATGAAATTTGAGGGGCGAAATGTTGTTGAAAGCGAAAAAACGTATTACTAATCAGAAAATTGAATTTTTTCACTTCCAATTCCAAAGTGAAAAAATTGCATTTGAAGTTGGATAAAAAAAAATGTGCTATACGTTTTTTTCGCTTTCAAACACCATTTTCCTTCTCAAATTTCTAAGTAAACGTGAAAATGGGTTACCGTAGGAATGCTGATGAAATGGAGCATGTTTAGGCTTTTGAGGGCCTCTTAAGAAACCCGTGCAAGAAAAAAATCACCAAAATGTTTAGAAAAAACTGAAATTGACACATTTTTTTCAGTTCAGTTTTTTTAACTGGTCGGCTCGTCAAAAGGGAAATTTAACACCCTTTCCAACAATATAATCATATTTGAGTTTGTTTGTAAAATGAGGAAATTATGAACATTTTAGTGCCGCAAGGTCTGCCAAGTGGGTGTGGCACATAGATTCCTCGTATCCCCAACCCGATTATGCAGATTACCCGATGCTAATCTCTAAGTACCTTGCACGACCCTCACAGGGGATCATCTACACGCCAATCCATAATATGGCTCATATTATGATCTCTGAGAATTTCATCGAAATCAAATGGAAAATGTGGAAGTTATGGCCGTTACAAGGAAAATCACGTTTGCGCATGCGCAGTGGCTACTATCAGTTCGAGGATGATGATTTTCATAGGGGACCATCTACACGCCAGCCCGCACAATCCTCGAAAATGTCATCGACATCGGACAACTTCGTATAGTTATGCCCGTTAGAAGGATTTCATGACAGACACTGATTGAAAATTGTTCAGGAAGGACTGAAACGCGAAACTCGAAAGGAAATTTTGATTTTGGAGAACATGTTTTTTCAACCTTGAAAAGTGAATACAAAGCTTGCGCTACCTTGGTAGACTCGGAAGCAAAATTTCAAAGTAAAAAAGTGGCGGTTTGAGGTGGGTAAGAAAAATGTGCTGAGGGAAAAGTTGCTGCAAATTAGTTATCGAATCACAATTCCTGAAGTATTGCTGATTGGTTCTTAGACACCCTGTAAATATTATGTACGTTGTTTGGTAGTATTGTTTTTTCTTTTCAAGTATGAAAAAAATGTCCTCTATAAAAAAATTGTAATTGACACTTTATTGACACGTTTTAATGTTTAGACCTCCCTGAAAGTGCTTAGTTTTCTTTCTGTCTGTCATTTTGAAACAAATTTTACTTTAATATCAATATTCACTCAATTCTATGTACCGGTAGAACAATAATTATCATATGCCTATCCTATCTTATAACGAAGAAAAATGTAGTTCAGACTTCTAATTCATGAAAATACCGTTGATAAGTAGATGAGTAAAACCACAAAACATCCAATGACAGTCCAATGGTAACGTGAAGTAAAATTTACTCTTGTAATGGAAACGAGGAGTAATCATTTCTCCATTGAAGAGTTGAGTCATAATGACACAGATTCATTGAAAGTCAGGTTCTCAGTAAAATTACTAAGGAGGTCCGTTTGACAGGTTTGAAAGGCCGTGAGTGATATTTATCTAATCCTATAGTTAGTACCCTATCTGCCCACCAGAGATCACAATGAGGAATTTCACCATGTCGGAATTTCATATTTTTGACCCCAAAATCGGATTCAGCTTCTCTAAAAACCCCCTAAGGCAAACTTTCAGCCCGAACTTCCTAATTTACGAATAAACAAAACAGTGTAAAAAATACGAATGTTTAAAAATACCGGGAAAATGACGTCATGCTGGAATAGTTCATTTATGGCCGCTTGAAGCGCTGAGATCGAGAAATCCATAGTCCCCAGATGCAAAATTTCATGAAACAGTAAAGTTCGAAATCGAAAAACTGAAGAAAAAAATAGAAAAAGCGAGATGGGGAAAATTAGGTTTCCTCTGTTTTTGTTTGATAACTTTTCTCTTAGAAAACACGATTTCGTCGTCCCAATGGGCAACACTGGGAGGAGACGGCGATCCGAACAGCCCAATCAGCGAGCGTTCCCGCTTCACGTCTGTTTTCCCGGTTAGTTTTGAAATTAAAAATTTTGATTGTCTCCCAAAAGTAACAGGAGATTTATTTTCCGAAATCAGCCCGATTTTCATCTATCCCACACCATTAACTATTCAGGAAAAATGCAAACAGAAATCGGTGAAATTCCTCATTGCTAGACTGAACTTGAATTTTTCTGGATCTTCTGACATTTTGAAGTTATCCGGTTTTGATCCTCAACGCCTCAATTGCAAATTTACAAAAACGCTGCAAATCATTGCCCAAAGGTTTATTATTTTCTGTATAGATCACCCTTCTGTAGAGATCACTGGTTCTCGATCAATAGCACCTACCACCATCTGTATTCTCCCTTGACCTTCCCTCTCAAATTTCAGCTTCCTGCGTTCAATAGGATTGGAAATGGCTTCGGAGCTCACTCAGCTGATCAGTGATCTGAAGAGTGAAGAAGCCTTTAAGCAATGATTTGCAGCGTTTTTTACCCACCAACATTTTTTTCACCTACCAACTTTTGTTTACCTACCAGCTAGGTACTACCTACCACACCATACTGGCTTCACACCTTCACCATCAAGTTTATTAGAAAGAACTAAACGCTTCACACTCGATTGGAAAAATATGGAAAATTTGATTACTGGATACTTACATATGGAAATTTGATTACTGGTTACGCAGAAGGCAAAACTATACAACTCGAAGAAATGAACAGCGATCGCATTTTAGTCCGATGAAATTTGAATGGAGATTAGACCTCTTTTGCGATTCACACTCATGATTCTGTTTTATCAAAGGAAAACCTCCAAGTACTCGTAGGGACCGAACAATTTGTCCTACAGAGCTCCGGGTGGTCTCAAAAATTTTTAAAAATTCTATACTATTTAGAATTGGTGAAAAAACGATAGGTACCTTTATTTCGAGAGTTTTCGAGCTACGGCACTCTTGAACATTTCAACCCTTAATTTTCACCCCTTAGAAGTGACCTACATCAACCAAAAGCTTCGCAGCACAACTAGACCCCAAATGGAGCCCATATACCAAATTTGAACTAAATCGGTCCAGTGTTGCTAAGAAAAGTGCCGCGGACGGCGGACGGACATTGCAAATTTGGATTCTACGCACCTTGAAACGTAAAGTGACAAAGTTTGAGGGGGGGTTATAAAAATTTTTTGCGATACGATCACATAGGCTTATTATTAGAAATAATAAACCAAAAGGATTCACCACCGTAATGCAACACAATGCGATTTGCCATCGTGTTTCTAACAAACTAAGGAAAAATGACCAGAACATGATTGTCAGTTGGTTCCAATTTTCTGCTACTTTCTAGATGAAGTTCTTCACTAAGGATTCCAGGATCTGACACATTATTGATATTTTTATATTTTTACGCTGAGCACATTGTTCCGCAGAGAGCAGTGGAATTTGACGTAAGTTAACTAATGGTTCAAAGAGAATGAAATCAAGAGATGGCGAGGCATTCACGCCTAGGTACTCTAGAATTGTATCAAGTACTAACCAATAGACAACTTATGGAGCTTAATGGATAATATAGATAATGGAGCATAGCAGGGTAGTGGTGGGAACGATTCGTCATTCCAAGTATACCAATATATTTATATATCTACTATTTGAAGGGACAATCTGGTAACTCAAGTCAAAAGTAACTGAATGCAAAATCATGGGCGGAAAACTGCCATGGAGCCGGTTTGAAAGCACCGTACAGACCTTTGAGGATTGACAGCCTTTGAATGGCTCCTGCACACACAAAAATTACTGGAATAACGTCAAATTTTGTAAGATATATTTACCTGAGAATTAGTGCATGATTGGAGTTCCTCATAGAGAACACTTCTTGCAGATGAAGTTGGATGGATGTTCCAATTAGGTAGCCAAGGAAATTCCAAGTGCAGCCGAGGAGGGTTCCCTCGTAGGTGAAGTTGAAGGAAAAAACTCTAAAAACCTCCATGAGAGGTCATTAATTTCATTCACCTCAGGCAGGAAACGGTCACACAACGGTAAACGCGTACTGATATCTGATAACTGAACGGATAGGTCAAATGTCCGAAGGTCAAACAACAACAGAAATTTGGTTAAAATAACAAACTCAAGTTGGTTCGGAAACCGCTAGATCGCAGACTCGAGCACGAGTCAAATGTCAACGGGTTGCCGAAAATCCAGACTGACACGAAACTAAAATTGTTCTGAATTTTGTTGAACGTAAAAAAACAAAGCAAAATAAACAATCATGAATCATCACAAGACGGGAGGCGGAAAAACTCTCGAACGATGATCGATGTGAAAATCGATGAGTGTGAATCGATTCTGTGAGGAGTGGTTGTTGCGGTTATCCTCGTTTTCTGCTCTTTTCGCGTTTCTCCTTATTTCAGGCACCACGTTCTCTGTTCTTGGTGAAGTGGCGATGAAAAATATAAAAATAATCCGCGATTCCGTGTAAAATACTGTGTTATTGTGCTCATTTGTTTGCAACCATCGACGATGTCCATGTTAGCTGAGAACAAATCCAGGCCCAGCTGGGTCCTGAACCCAAGAGCGAGCGATTGGTCTAAAGGTAAGCAAGTAAACATGCTGCACAACAATCAGTGCAGAGATAGCTTAGATTTAGGTGTGTAGAGTAGACAAGAACTTGAATTTATTAACTAAACTCACATTTATGATTTCGTAGATCAAAATAAACTCGGCCAGAAAATGCTGGAAAAAATGGGCTGGTCGGCAGGCAAAGGGCTCGGAGCGAAGGAGCAAGGCCGAGTAGATGCGCTGCGCATCGCATACAAAGCTGACGTACGAGGTAACTTGTGTGTTTCAATGTGAATAATTTCGATTTTGTCAAAACTTCCTTTCTATACCTAGCTGGCTGTGCGTGCGCCTCAAGGTGATGAACTTGTGACAGTGACATTGAAGGTTACCGTTCGAGGAGGTTACAACTACAACTCACAAGGGACTGTTATGATCGAGTTTGGTTATCCACTATCAAGATTGTGGATTTCAAGTACAATCAAGTTGTTTCGCCTCGTTGGTTGTTCGCTTTCAGTTCGGTACTTACGGCATCACGTTTTTGAGTAGTGACATTTGAGTGCAGTTCAAGGTAAATCTAAATCGGGTACCGATTACACCATAGATTACAGTTGTTGAGGGTTGGCCAAACTCGCTTAACTTGGAATTTTGGCACTTATTTTATAAGATAAGTGCTTATCTATTTAAGCAGTACTTCATTCATTAGAGTTGCTTCTCATTCTACCATGAATGCAACTCACCTTCACAATAGGCATGTTAGCAGGTACCTAACTTTGTTCTTGTGAAATGACCAAGAATTGATAGCTAGATCCAGCACTACATAACCTCGCAAGTCATTCATTCTCGACTGATGGTTGTTATTAGGTTTGTTTGGACAGTCAGTCCAGAACCAGTTCGGGATCGAACTAGTCCGAGACAGAACTGAGAGGGGAGGGGATGAGAACCGTTCGGAACTCCCTAGCTGTCCATACGCGTTTAGAACCAATTCTGAACTACAACTGACACCTGCCTGTCATGTCCTTTGACGTGACAGCTAAAATGAAAGAAGAACAAGTCAGCAAACTTAACTTTCTGCTGATATCTTGTCAATATCAAATCAGGATAACACAGGTTTTTTTTTTCGTATTTAATTACTTCGTTGCATTTTAATCATCTATCAAAAAAGTACATAAGATTTGTTGTTGTTCTGATGTTGATTAGGTATCTACCAAGGCTTTTTTCCTGCGTTTCTTTTACGAAATAAACTACCTCCAACCGAGCATATTTGGTTCTTTATGTTGCTCAAAGTATTTAGGTATTCTTGAATCCATTCATCGTAATAAAATCGAAGGAAATTGGGCTGAAGGTTCACAGGTGAGAATAGGACAACTCACAACAAATGGCTTGCATTAGTAGACTTGCATTAATTATAGCAAAAACAAGATGAAACCATCTGCTCTATCAATGGGGGAATTTTTTAAAAAATCACAATTACAAGAAATGAGGTTTTGTTGTGTGGTATAATCAGGATTAAATTTCTGTATTCTTCCAAGGTGCATTCGTCATTGGACGCACACATAATAATTGTTTTGGTAGGTACCTACTCTACCTCGACGGAATTATTCTACTCGTCCTCCTTACCTCTCAGTTTTTGATCACTCGTCGTGAAATGCACTTTCTCATAGGAGAACAAAAAATGCACAGTTAAAATCTCATGGATTCTCCAACGCAGTGCGGATAGTCAATTTTTACATTGAACATTGCAAACGCGATCTACAATTTGTTTTTGATATGATCCCAAACTTGCAACCTCGAAAATCTGATGCTAATTTTTGCACTTTTTCAAATATTGTTCTGTACTTCTGCTGTAGTCATTTTGTTGGTATGTTGTGGAGAAGGAAGCAGAGGACGTCAAGTTTTATATTCACACTTATTACGGCCAGCGCTTTCGGGGCAAACTGTGGCCCCTTTCTCAAGCCTATGTTCAATAATGTTGTTAATAATTGCATGAGTGAACATAGGCTTGAGAAAGGGGCCACAGTTTGCCCCGAAAGCGCTTGCCGTAATAAGTGTGAATATAAAACTTGACGTCCTCTGCTTCCTTCTCCACAACATACCAACAAAACTTTTTCAAATATGTATTTCAACCATCACTTCCAAACTCTAATTGCGATTGTATAATGCTCAATAGCATTTTAAAGTAGATTGAATTTTTTACCGTTTTCGACCAACTTGAGCTCTGCAGGTTGAAAAATAATGGAGATACAGCAATTTAAAAATTAGTAATTTTTCCAAAAAGCAAAATTTTTGTGTCAAGGTAGTAGTTTTGATCCTTCTATTTGCATTGCTACTACTAAATTAAAAAAATGTGAAGAGAGAGGTATTTGAAGTAAACCAGCTTCACATAAATACCTGTAGCAATCACAGTTTTCTCAACAACAAATAAAAACAAAAAAAAAAAAAACAAAAAAAATAGGAAAAAACAAGTAAAATTGACAAATTTTGTATATTAATGTATTTTGAAGGAACTATGGAACAATTTGATGAATATTTGGTAATCTTCTTGTCCAAAAAAATCACAACCTAGCTCTTATCAGACACAACTTTGTTGTTACCTCAAGAAAGTCAGAAGGCCAAGTGAGAAATCCATGGAGAGGGGGCTAAAAAAAGAAGAAGAAGAAGTTCTGGACTAGTGGTTCTGAAAAAAATCTCGAACCGTCCGAACCAGTTCGAAACAGTCCTGGACTGGCTGTCCATACACCGAACTAAAAATCCCGAACTGGTTCTGGCGCTGTCCATACGCCTCAAAAGGGGCGTGGTCAGTTCTGAACCGCTCAGGACTGCCTGTCCAAACAAACCTATTGTGTAAGTGTGTTGTCACACCCGATTGCCCTCAACGGTTGACAATTCCTTGCTGTCGACTAGCTAGCAGTGGGGTGTATGTTCAAATTGATGGGCGCCTGTTGGAATTGGGTGAAAGTGAAGGGTTGCTGAAGTCGGTCGCCGTTCGTTCCTTGTTCCGGGTTAGTAGGTACTACCTACATTAACAATTTTAAAGTATTTTCCCCAAAGTTTTTGAAGAAAAATCTATGTTTCAAGACATCATGTTTTTGATCAATGTCGCAGGCCTAGCCCATAATATGTACCAATTTTCATCAAAATTTGGTCCATGGTGACCACTGAGATGAAAGCTAAAGCTGGGAGCCATAGAAGCATTTTGATTGATGGAGCTCCAGGACGTAGTTAAAGATGAAGGCGTTCTCTCGACATCATCACAACAAGTCACATTGTTAACACATATTTTTCTCCTTGGGGCGTTACCAGCCGCATCAAAGTAATTAATTTGATAACATAAACTCATTTTCTCGATATTTATGGCTGAATTTTAGCCAATTATCTATAATATAATAGGTTTCAAACGTTTCTAGGGGTGACAGTTGTCGATAGAACATTAAATGTTCTAATGGGGTAGTTGCATGATATTTTTTTTGTATTTTTTCTGTGTAGAGAATCTCTATTGAAGTACAAATCTGCAAATAAAACTCCCGGAAACGCTTCCTAAAAATTAGAGATTTTTTCAAAGAACGGGATTCTCGGATTCAGGCGGGAAAACCTACACACGGCTTGGACGCTGCGGGGTGGGGGCTACGTCACGGGTGTGAAGGGGGCCAAGAGACCCCTACACCACTGTTACCATGGAAGAAGATAGGAGGAAAGCTCACTTCAATGGGCCGATGCGTGCGCTTTTTTCGTTTATCGCGACAGTAGTGTTCTCTTTAGGTGGCGAACAGAGTTAAGAAGTACTATTCACGGTCACTAGAGCTCGTAACGCTTCCCCTCTCCCCAGCCCTGATAACAGTTACTCCAACGTACTTTTCAGATGTGTTTCTCGTTGCTAACGTACGTTTTCTCTTCTTTCTGTTTGATAGTGGTTCGTCTCCAAGTTTAATTTTCTCGTCTTTCTATTCATCTACAGTGGTTCATCTCTAGTTTGCATTTCACTTATTCAAAACATGAAGTAGGTAGTAGTAGTAGATGTCGATTCCGATAACTTGAGACCATCAGTAGGTACGCCTCGGCAGAAATGCAGTGATAAGAGTGATGAATATGATAGATGATGATATTGTAGTGTAACTACAGCCCCTGGATATAATTTCTTGTAGGAATTTAGTTGTTATATTGAAAAAGTTGTTGTGTTTTTGATATGAAAAGAAATTACACTTGTCATATTTGGACAAGAAGTTGAATATGTTTCTTAAACTCCTCTTATATTCTGACTGAGAGTCCCATACCCATTTGAGAAGTGAGAATGACTCACTCAGAGTGTCCTGATGGCCAGCATACAGGAAGCTGGTTAGTTGTAGCATTGGAAGAAACCCAAAGTCAGAAGACAAAAAGGTCAACAGTGTCAACTCTTTAACTGAGAATGGTTTGGTGTCTTTGTAGCGAGGATCTAGGAGTAAGCCATTCATCACCTCTAAGTAAGCAAATCCCATTCCCAATATTGGGTCTGGTACCTGCTCATTCAAACTAATTCCTCCATTCATGGCTGTGGTTACAATAGAATTTAATCCTGAGTTGATGTCCCCCTCCCCTGCGAATGATTTTGCGGAGAATTTTAAACCATTGGAGAGCTTGACACCATCCAAATAGTATGCACGCTGATAACACACTAACCGGGAGGACACCCATGTTTCCTCCAGCCTGAGTGAGAGACCAATTTTCTTAAATCCTTGGTATAGTGTTTGTTTGATCAAGTTTATCTCATTGGTTAGGTTGTCTCCTTTCTCCAAGTGGACAAATAGCACCTGGTTGTCCATGCTCCAGATCCAACTCATGCATCACCTCTCTTATAACCAATATGGTGATCAGTGTCCACAACTTTTGTAATATATATTTAATATATATTATTAATATATATATTGTTATTTATATTTTGTAGTATCAGTCGTTTTCTAGCACAATATTTTTGTTTTTCATTTTATGGTAGGTATGTACATACCTGCCGTTACTCCTTTTCTCCTGGTATCTTATTTCTATAACTATTATGATAGTTATAGAGGACAGAGCGTCCAAAATCGTACTCCACAAGTAATATTGATGAAGTGCATTTTTAAAAAACCAGCGGGAATGAGCAGGAGGGACGAAGCTGCGCTCTAGCGACTGAGTGGTATACTGTCGGACGACTTAGTTTTTCTTCGCCACCTAAAGATTGCACTAAAAGCGGGGGGCGATTTTTCGTCACGTTTTTTAACGTTGACTGAGCTTTCCTCCTATCTTCTTCCATGACTGTTACCCTGACGCAAGGTTATCGACAGGGTTACTGTGCCGGAGGGATCCTTTGCCCGGGGGGTCCTTTGATAGCAACTGTTCGGCATGTAGGGCAATCCTTCTAAGGATTTGCAAACAACATGTCCTTCCTTCAATGATTTTGGACTGTATCTTGAAAAAACTAATAGGTGAAATTACCTTGAAATAGGTAAAAAATAATAGATGAACTTTTGGAAATAAATTTTATAATAAAGAAAGAAAGGTAACCTAACCTACTGCAGGCCTGCTGAACTGATTACAGAAGGTACAGATTGGGTATAAATTTAAATGAAAAAATGAAATTAAGGTCCTTGAGAGAAGTCCTCTCCAAATTGAGTTCCGCGTTGCTTGTTGGCGTCTAAGTCTCCACGAGGACGTCTCGGTGATGGGGGTCCTTTGATGTACTAAAATGAGTTTCCACTCACCTCTCTCTTCTTCTGATACTTAGCTGGACTTCTGGGTCGCAGCAGGAAGCTCGAGAGCAGCTACAGGTAGCAGGTTTCAGCTCGAGAAGTTTCAGGGCTCCAATGGAAGCGAGCGCGTACGCAACAGGGTTTTTTCTGTTTTCGATGGATTAGTGGATTCCGTGGACTTTGATGGTCTCAGGAGATAATGGTCTCTCTTGAATTTGCTCACTCACTGATACGGACACATCTTTTCTTAAGCTTAATCACCTAGATCTCAAACAGCAACCCTCTGTTTGTTTACGTTCGTTTGAGGTGCTATCATACTGAATTTTGCTAGCAGCGCAATCGAAACATGTTGCATCTAAGATTTCGTTTCCTTCTGGCATTCCCTCTACTGTAACTGAAACCTTATATGGTTGTGAAGAAACGCGGTGTTCTGGTGATACTCGAGCCACAACCTCGCAAATTTGCTAGATTCTTCCAAGTTGGACATAACCAACATCCTTTTATATAACAATTTACAAACACTTATTGGTATGTAAGCTCTTGGTGTAGTAACCCAGTAACAGTTTCTTTTCTAACAAAAGGGGGTTATGAGATATATGGGGGTCGACACTGTAACAAAGCAAAATATCGGAATCTTAGGCTAATGAATGAAATGAATACTTAACTGGTCGACTGGTAGGTAGCTGTCTCCCGAGCGGCTTGGAGATGAGGCGTAGCGTTCCAGGCGATACACTTTGTTATATTTAATACTGTTATACCTGAAGGGTTTGTCACCTGAAGGGTGTTTTCTTTGTATCGATGTATGTTTTGAATAAATGAAGTTACGTTACGGATGTTCCTTATTTCAAGCAAGTTCCTAATCGATACAGTTGAATCAGAATACTCAGAACCTGGGATGCGGGTCGTTTTAAAGGAGAAATGCAAGGTTAAACAAATACTTAGGTTTAATGACCAGAAGTTAAATTGGCGATACAGGGATCTGACTCGAATGGCTCCTCCAAATGAGAACGAAGCCGGAAGGGCGTTACTGAGACTCGAAAAAAGGTAAGTATGAAATGTTTTAGTTATAGTTACTTTAAGCAACAGAATTCTTATTCAATACTCCTTAAGATACGGTCGATACAGGTTCGATCCTACTGGTTCCTATCAGACTTATACCTCTTAAGTTCACTGAGTTCACGTTACCTTCTACCTAATTGGCCAATTGAGAGTAGAATTAAGTTAATTACGCACTCACGTTCCAGGTTACCGGGGCGAGTCTGGGTCGCGGTGCGGCGTGGTTTGATGGGGAGAGCCGGGACAGGGCTGGTCCTCGTGGTCCTCGATCCTATACTTGATCCGGGCGACGGCGGAGGTTCCAGGGGGGCGGGACGGAACAAGATCACTAGTTACTTTCAAATCCACTTAGTAAAACCTAGTGACTTGGGGGAGGCAGGAGGCGATACAGTTCTGCGCGATACTGGGTCGACGCGGAACGGGGGAGATAGCTTCAAAGACAAGGGGTGTGCGCTTCGAGACAGCTGGCAAGGCGGTGGCTTCAGGACTAACTGTTCTTTTCAAATACAATAGATTAAGAGGGCTCCTCCAGCCATCAGTGTTGCCCCTCCCTTCTGTGGTTGGTTGTTTTCTCCTGCTTCGGTTGGACAGGTTGCTCGTATGGAAGTTGGATGGACTTCTCAGGTGATTGTGTATGGAGGTTGCCCTCCTGCTCCATGGTTGATTATTGCTCTTGTAGATAGTTGTTTTGTTTTGTGTTCATGGGTGGTAGGTGAACACGGTGGTGGGAGGTCACGCCCGTTGGTGATGTTGACCTCTTTCGGGCTTCTGGTCCCGAAGGGGTATCAGGACTTACGGACAGGCAGTGCCTGTGAGGGGAAATAGTGAGCAACTTGGCGGTTGCTCACAGGTACTACATTGTACAGGATAATGACACTACGATGAAACTTCCAATAAATGAGCTACTGCAACTATTTCGATGAAGAAGTACTACACTCAAGAAAACAACTGATCTTTTACTTTCTACAAAAGTGTCAACTTACCTTCTTTCTTGGCTCCTCTTATTTCGGCGCTGACGAACTTTTTACTGACGTAAAAATCGTGCTACATGCCAATATATGAATACGGAATATTTTCCAGGAAAGCCACCTCGAAACTCTAATCGATGGCTCTCCTTTTTGGCATATAGACATTTTATTTCAATACTTTGGCACATAAACGAAAAAAGTTACGGTTGGTTTTCTGATGATTTCTACTTACAACCAAGTCGTTTCTACCTAACATTATCTTCGTCATTCGTGTTTGTAGAAAAATCGTTCACCATTCGTTGGAAAGCCCTAAATATTTGCATAAATTATATGCTGCCAAAACCGCTGTACTTACGGAAGAAACTGAGATATACCTACCCCTGAGTTAAAAGAACTGTCAACAACATTCGAAAGCAGATTATCGGGTAGGTAGCGGGAAAAAATGAAGACATGTGTTGCAGACTCGTATGCAAGCGTTTATTAAAAGCTTCTTGAAACTTTACAGAGAACATTATCTTTTCCAAACCAATCAACTAATAAATTATGGTAGGTAAATACCAGTATAAACTATGGTACGAACTCAGACCGCACTCAACTCAGACAGCACCACCAGAAATGTGTCCACTGATAACGTGATAACATGACTGTAAAAGTAACGCAACGTTTTAACAACAAGAAAAATAACCAAAATATGCTTCAAAACTTTCAATTTAAACGATTAATTCAAACATGTAAAGCTTGAAAAATATATTTCAAAGTTTTTTTAACCATCACCATTATTTTGCAACTATATTTCAATGTTTCTGATTCGAATTGTCCTCAATGGCAGTGATCTCAACGCACTCTATTGTGAGATTCTTTTTTTTTTTTAACAATAGAGTTACTATAAATAACAACGGGGATTTTTTTCTGTGTGGGGGGGGGGGGGGGGGGTCATAGGTTTTCTTCCAACAGTGGAATGGCTGCCCCGTTCTCCAATTCAAGTGGCCGCACTTTCCTTCGGGAACCTCGTATTCGCTGAGACACTGCTCGAATGATGGCGAATTGAATTTTTGTCTTTATCCATCCAACAAGTTGTGAAAACGGCTTTCTCCATTTATTTGCTAGTGAGTGGGATGCCCGTTTCATGAATATTATGAATTCTTTTTGCATGGCCCCATCACATGAGCAAACCAATGGTGTGAAAGACCCGCGGCAGTCTTCGGCGGCTTGATCATACTTAACGTGCTTTGCATTGGCAGCTATTCGAGCGGTCTTTCCCATTCACAATGCGATTATCAAAAAACGCTGGTCTCCCACTCTCCCAGACTCCGTTTACCATTATATCTCCTATCAGAGCTGGTTGACTGCTGCTTGCCTCTCGCATTACTGGTTCAGTCATGGCCCCTCCCCAAGCTAGGTTGGCTATTCCAGCTACCGCGTCCCTCAAATCGTCGTGTCCTCTTTTCACCAATCCGCCCTTTTTGCAATTAAGTGCGTGAGAGACATCGAACGCCGCTCCACAGCCATCGCAGCACATAGGGATGACTTAGGGATCATTCTCGTTTAGGGATGACATAAGAGGAGTGGCCCGCCAACACTAAAAAGCACGGTACTTCTTTATTGAAATACGGCTAAACTAAATGGAATTTCTAACTGAAAACAGGTACAGATACGTTTTTAAGTGCGCTAAATTCGAATCTGAAGTCAAAAACACGAAATTCCGACCCATGCAACTACCCCATTTTCGAATTTAGAATGTTCGAATTTAAATGTTCAAATATTGAACTACTCGCAGAAATCGCTACACCAATTAGTTGTACGGGCAACATGGGAAAGTATTCCATCTCGATTGGATTTCCCAAGTAATTCTTGCACGTCAAGATGATGAAGAAATACGAAATTAACAATTTCTGGTAATTCGAAAGGAAGTAGGTGATTTGAAAAGAAGCAACATGAAGAGAGTGTGGCCTCCCCCCACCGCTTCAGCTCCGTAGTAGGTATTTTCCAACCACCCTGTTCGGAACACGGCAGTCCCGCGCATGCGCGAGTAGAACTAGTTCTGAACAAGTTCGGAGCAGCTGCCAGTTGGAATGAGAATTTTCGGGGCAGGACAACTTGGTGCAGATAATCTGGCAGCACCTATCATCCACCCGAGTTCATCCTTCATGCACTACTGTTTTTATTCCTACGACCGTTTCTGTTCCCATTGCAATGAGATTTAATGTCTCAAAATTCCTAATTTATTTCTCCTCTTTTAACACCTCAATTTTTTCTTCATAGTACCGAGGTATATGACAACTTGAAAATTCAGCCTTTTTTTCAACAGAACCACCATGAATTGACTTTTTTGTCAAGTCTTGTTTGTTTCGCTTCAGATGTTTTCTTTTTCATCTCTCTGTGTAGAGAGGAAATTCTTGAAACAGTTAATCTCATGTTTTTTTAGAAAATTGAGGTTTGAATGCGATAAGACGTAAATTGTTTGCCAACATTGAGGATTTCTGAAATAGTGTTAGGAAAAAGAAATCTCTTTAGGGCCGTTTTCACCAACATTTTGATTGGAGTTCGAGGGCCGATTCAACTACTGAACCGAGAAAATGGATTTCACCAGAGGCGATCAACGCCTTCCTCGGTTCATCCGGCGTTTGGCGCTGATCGCTCAATTTTGGCTGGTTAATCGGTTTGATCTTCGTTTTCAAGCGATGGACGTGGACGCCATCGTTATTTTTCCTATTCCGTTGAACTGTAATTTTTTCGTCCGTGTTTTGCTGGAGTTTTTACACGTCCCGAGCTTTGGTGCGCACCTTTTCGTAGGTATTAGAGTATTTTTGTACTTGGCGTTTCGTTTTACACGTATCTACTCACACACGTAAAAAGTTCCTTGACGCCAAAAGCCAACTTTTGGCGTTTGAAAAAATCCGCTGTCTACGCGAGGGTGCCCTACGTGAGGATAACCTCAGAGTAGATGGAGTTGTTTTTCTTCTTCCATGGACTACCCAAAGCAGAAAACAGCAAGTTTAAGGTTGAACAGAAAATACTATTTGTTTGTACCTACCACTACCTATCCACTTCGTCATTAATATTAAAGTTATTTTAATTCAATTCTCATTATTGTTTCATTTTCTATGGGTTCCAATTTTTCTCCAATAGGTTTTACTATCATTTGTTAGGTAGGTACTATCATACGTCTTTATTCATTTTACTGGTATCCATATATGTTACAACCGGGTAAAGACAAAATAAACACGACAACTCTTCTCAAATTCGCACAAAATAATATTTCACTTAAACCAAAAATTGTGAGCCAAAACAATGAAACCGGGAAAGTAACAACAAATCGTCCTTATTCAGGTCTACCATAACCAGGACTGCAACATGCCCTAAAATCGGTAAATTACCGTCAAAACCCACAACAATATATAATATATATGCATATTATGCAGTTGATTATTGATAACTATTAAATAATATCTATAATGAAAAAAATTTCTGAAATGGGGTGCTTTCTCACCAGCAGAAACCTTAAATAATCATCGAATACTTGCTCAAGTTCCTTCTCAGTGGAGGAAATCTGCCAGATGGACTCACCTCATGGACTCCATCCATTCTTCCATAACTTTTATCATGATACTTGGAACATGAAAAAGAAAAAATTAATATCCTATCTGAAAGGGGAACAAAATTTGAAATAGACAAGGTGTAAAAATCCGCCAAAGTAACCTTGCCAACTTAACTTATAAGCATCACGTTAACGTCACTACAGGAGTTCACTTTTCACGATTTCACGGAGGAGATCTGAAAAAAATGACGTGGAAAGTTAGCATCTACGAGTGCTCGCGCTAGCTGCTCTTTTTCACGTTTCGCGTTTTGTCAACACGGGAAGCACAAAAATACTCTATTATACGGGAGTGAGAAAGGACAACAAAATTGTGAACCATTTCATTATTCGTGGTCCCAAACAAATCCATCGCAGGACGTCGCTATTTTTCCTACAAGTTTCGTTACCATCTCAGATATTTTCGTTTCCCAGTTGCTGTGTGCATTTTACGTACCTATTGTGAGTAGTTGGTTTTGCTGATGTTAATCATTATGAAAAAAAATTGTTACATACCTAAAATTTATTCTGGTGAATACATATTTTTTCACAAGATCCCCCCTTCATATTTATTTTTTTCTCGTTAGGTGTTTACTAAAGATTGCTTACCTACGTCGTTTATATTCTTGTATTGTTGTTTGATTGAATCATTATTACTCAAATAATTATGCTGAAAATTCTTTTCTTATTATTTACCTACGAATTTATTTTTGTTCGCACCATAATCAGCATAAAGTAGGAGAAATAAGAACCGAGTTGCAACATAAGATTGACTTGGAGAAATGTGTAGGCAGATGAACAAATCAATTCATACGTATCACGTTTTATTGAATACAATTATTATCATTTTAATTCATTCATTCTTATAAAATGCGTACATAAAATTTTACACAAGTAGGTACCGATCGTTACTACGATCGGTATTCATGAAATACTACTGTATTTCATGAATGCTGAAGTGATAATGGGTTTTCTTGACATGAAGAATGAAATTAAAACATATTATATTTGTACGCGCTTTTATATTTGTTCAGAAAAGACGTCATTGACACACAGTTCGTAGCCTGTTATCCGGAATCTGAATCAAAAATTTGCATTCGCACATTATTAGGCAGTTAGCTATGTCTACTAGCTCAGAGTAGTTGAAAGTAACGGTGAGTAGGTACCTATATGGTTTAGGAGTCAGGCAATAAGGCACAATTTGTCGGATGGCCTGGAAGAGGGAATCACCACATAAAAGTAGGTAAAGGTACTCACGTTGTTGAAGTAGGTAGACGTCCAATCGAAAATCTGAACTCCAACAATCATAATGAACTTATGAACAACACAAATTATAGCGCTGAAAGAGGATAGTTGATGGATTGATAAAATATCACTGATTGAATGAAGTCAAAACTAACGAAAAAGTGATTCTGCGGGAAAACTGTCACTAAACAATTTCGTTATCTCTCGTATCACCAATTCACTGCCTTCCAGATCAGCGTTTTACGTCTGACTTTCGATGCTTCGATGGTGAAGAAGAAGTTTACCAGAGATCAACGAAAACGCCATTCCTGAGAACTCGTTCAACTTGGTGAAACCGAAACAAATTTTGACTGGAGTTCAATCTCAGTTTACTTTAAACGAAGTTTTCGTCGAACGGAGTTAATGGATTGTCGGTGAAAACGGCCCTTAGATGCCTTTTGAAACTAATCAGCTGAGTGAGGTCTCTAGCTAATTACTTTGCAGACGAGTGATCAATATAGAAAAATAATAAACCATTGTGTAATAATTTGCAGCGTTTTTAATCCTAGATTCAGCGGCAACACATCCAGCTCACTCTCACTCACTGCTTGGGGTTGCCATTGGAAAAGAGTTTCAGGCTCTAATGGCTTACACTCTCCCTCTTTCGAGGCCCACATCCAGCGATTGATGGACTCCGCGTAATCTGACTTATAAGCCACTTTTCTTATCAGTGACGAGCATTGGAAGTTGTTGGGTTCTTTAGTTGATATCTATGAGTGCTCTGATCGACGCATTCATTTTCGAAGTAATTCTACGTTTCCATGTTATTATTTGTGGGAAGTTTCACTGCACACCCAACTTGACAGACTTTTTTCAACTTGAGATTTACTTCTCATTTTCAAACTATTTACATGAGAACAAGAATTCTGGGTTCAAATGCATTTTCCATTCGAAGCTGGCATTTTGATTTCTCATTTCTCTCTCTTGCTTCAGGTTTGGGAGCTAGCCGGAAAAAAGAGCAAGAATACTGGCTTCAGCAACAAGAGAGTTTCCAGTCGCTGCTGCAAAATCTCAACGGCGGTAATGACCAAAACGTCGAAGTTAAATCTCTCGAAGAAAGGTCGAAAACTTCAAGATCTCGCGTACAGTAAGTTTTCTATTTCATGTATACGCGAAGAGATCAGGGAAAGAGTGGGTTAATCTGGTGTTTCTAAGATCGGAGAAAAACGAATTTGAATGCAAAAACTCGATAAATAAAACAATAAATTGGAATTTGCGATCCAAAAAATCTGAAATTTCGAAATTATAGTGCTTCAAACTTGAGAGTACATAGAAGTACAATGTGTAGAAAATACTCGAAGTTGGTGGGTAAGTTTTTAGGAACTTGTGGGGTATTTTCCCACTCTTTTGCATTTTAATCATACTGCTATCAGACAAGTAGCGCCGTATTTGAAAACAAGATGAATCAAGAATAGTAGGGATGGGTATCGGGCCGATACTATCGGCCAACGAATAATAGATTAATTAAATCAATCATTATTTTATCTGGATTAATCGATTCACCGATCAATCAAATCCTCAAATATCGATTATATCAAAAAGGTTGGGATAAAATTGGGTAGGTACAATAATAATAACGAGCTCAAAGTAAGAATGATTAAGGGCCGGTTTATCAGTCACATTTTACCCCCTGGTAAAGCAGATTTATCTGTCGGGTAACTCAATCGTACGCGTTTATCAGTCCCCAGATAGCCGTTACCCGTAGTTTAAAGTTACCTGGTCGTCCGAGGACCGGATAAAAAGTTACCAGAGGGTAACTCGATTCATCCAAGGCTTTTAAATCTCAAAGAGTCGTGTTTTTGTTTCACAGAACGTTCGTTTTTGCAAATAGGGTATTTTGGTGGGTCGGAAATTCAGATTTTTGACCTCAAATTTGGATTCAGCACCCTTGAAAACCTATTTACTACAACTTTAAGCCCAATGAAACTCTAACATGTGGTAGAAAAATTAATTAAAGAGACCACACGTTTGAAAAAAAGGCGGGCCTCCATGAACGCACACACACCATGCCACACCACGCACACACACCATGCGCGTGTGTGAGTAGTATTTTGTAGTATCCAAGGGTTTCATCTCTTCTCTGTGCATGGATACTTTTTAGGACGTCCCACAGTAAGACTTGGGCGTCCTTATGCGATCGATCTGGGGTGAAGTTGGACAACACTCAACAGAAAAAAAATAACCACACAGTAATACGTTTTAGACCATTCTGAATCCAAATCCGTGAAAAAAACCATAGGTGTACGTCTGTGTGTGTGTGTGTGACAAAATCTTGTGTCGTCTGCACAGGCCTTAGTACTCAACCGATTTTCCTGGTTCTTTTTTTGTTCGACGCGGAAAACTATTTAGTTGTGCACTACGTCGCCGGAATTTCAAATTTTGCTTTTTAAGGGGGGGAAAGGGGGGTTAATGCTCAAAAAACGTGCGTTTTTGGGCATAATCTTGTGTCGTCTGCCCAGGTCTTAGTTCTCAACCGATTTTTGTGGTTCTTTTTTTCATCGACGCGGAAAACTATCTAGTTGTGCACTACGGCGCCGGAATTTTGAATTTTGCTTTTTAAGGGCGGAAGGGGGGGTTAATGCTTAAAAAACGTGCGTTTGCGGGCGTAATCTTGTAAACTCTGCCCAGGCCTCAATTTCCAACCGATTTGCGTGTTTCTTTTTTTGTTTGACTCAAATAACTTCCGAGTTGTACATGATTTTACCAGAGTACCAAAATTCGCAAGAGGAGGGGGTGAGTGGGGGGATAATATGCACAAAATATCCGATTTTTCAATATTTCGGTTCCTTTACTGCTTACAAATTGTACCCAAGCTTTGAAATTGAGGAAAAATTCTCATTATACCTCCGGATTTTCATGAATTATTCTCTGTGCCACCATGGCACTAATAGTGGTGCCACCGAGGTGCTAGGACACCATAAACCGCATATTTCGTGTTTTTTTTTTTTTTTTTGTGCTTCACCTTGAATACGGATGTGAACCTCGACGGACCGCCTACTAAAACTAACAGATGAAAGTTCAATGTTACGACGTATTTCCGCTTTGGTGCTAGACTGGCACCATTGTTGGCGTTGGGGAGGTGGTGGTGGTGGGGGGGGGGGGGGTGAACTCGAATTCGCATGTTGGGTATCGTAGATCATGGATTTTAAAATGCTCTTCAGATTCGAGGCTCCCATGCCGCTAGAAATGTTTTGGTGGATAATGGTGGGGGGGGGTCAGTATTTGTTGCCTAAAGTAATAAATAAATTACATCGAGTGAAACAGTTTTATCGCTTACCAACTGGTTAAACTGATCTAATGCTTATCCAATGGGACGTCCCCTGGAATGCTTGCATTACTAAACAATATGTTTTCAAAGACAGTTGGCTTGCTACGTCACGATTGGCTAGCTACGTCACACCTTTCAAATCTTCAACTTTCCTTAGCTTCTCTGATTTTTTAAAAACATTTTCTCGATGAACAAACCCGATTACCGTTATTCCTGAGCCATACTCTTTTGAAAAAATAAATAAATAAAAAAATTTGACTGAAATACCTCATTGCGTTGTTGATAGTGAATTATGCTACAATCGAAAATGGGTGTGTGGGGCTCTTTTTCAGACAGCAGCGACGAAAATGTTGCTCTGGTCGAATTCCTGCAGTGGGGAAGAAGGCGGCAACATGGTTAGATCTAGGGATGTCCGATACTTCGAAAGTATCGATATAATATCGTATCGATACATCTAGAAAGTATCAACAATTATCGATACGATACTTTAAAAAAGTATCGATATTTTGAAGTATCAATACTTTTCGATACTTTCACAAAAATGGGTGAAATTTTCGTTTGTTTCTTTCCATCAGTGTGACATCTCTCCATCACGAGGATAATATTATTATTCAACAATTAATTAATAAGTAATATAGAATGAACAAAACAATAAATCACTCATTTTGTTATTTAAAACTTGTTTTTGTTTAGGCACTTGTTTGGGTTAACATTTTGGTGGTCCTTCCTCGATTTTGGAGGACAGCAGGTTATCGTAGAGAGCTGGAGGTGGTGGTACATCATTATTGTTTAATTTGTTGAAGTTTGTTGGTCTCCCAACAATCAACGTAGAGATATAGGTACTGTCAAGTAGGTACCTTCATGTCGTAGGTGTTCAAACAGATAAAATGTGAGGTATAAAAAAGTATCGCCTTCGATACTGGAAAAAAAGTATCGATACTACGATATATATCAGAGAAAAAGAGTATCGATATGTATCGATACTTTTGGGACATCCCTAGTTAGATCGCGGAGTGACCATGTGGAGAAGTGGGACGATTGCGATTTTTTGATGAGATTTCGATTGGATAAAAGAATAATAAACATTGTTGGTGTCTGTCGGTGACTTTTGTGGCGTCAGTAGTAGCTCTGCCTGTAAAATTGTCAAGCAGGTTATATAACGACTTAAGACTTTCGAAAAAGGAGAAAATGAAAGAAATAAATCGTCCTTAGCAAAATCTACCACCCCAGTTTTCTGGGGAAAAACACCCAAAATAGAGCCCAAATAAAAAGGGCAAATAAAAGTAAAAAAGGAGGCTAAAAAATAAAAGGGGCTTACTTGAGGTAATGAAAAAATGGAAAAAACGAAACAATGAAAATAACGAACCTGAATCCACTGGATTGAATGAAAACAATGAAAAGTAGAAAATCGAACTGAAAAAAGGAAAACTGAGACCACGTGGGATTTTAGAAGAAATCCAAAATGGAGAGAAAGAGAGAGAAATACTGCGCGAGATGCTAACAGTCTATCAGGACAGAGCTGAGTGGTGAAAATCTTGGTTAGTCAAATGAACTAGGGAAATAGCTAGAGAGAGGGAAGCCCCCTCCAGAGAGTTGAACTAATTCTACCATCTACCGACAGATGGTGTAATGTTTCTAATTCGTAGAGTAGCGCACTGTCACAAGGTGCCAGGCTATCTGCCCAATCTATCAAAATACCAGCAACCGAGGTAGAATTAATTCAATCTCGGATGGAATTTTATTTAAAAAAAACAAAAAAGCCAGGTATTCTGGAGCTATAGGTGCTATGGACTGCACGCATGTAAAAATTCAGTCGCCAGGAGGGTCACACGCCGAAAATTTTCGAAATAGAAAAGGGTACTTCTCTATTAACGTACAAACTATTCCGTCTGCAAATTTGAAAATTCTGGTCATAGTGGCACGGTGGCCGGGATCTTGTCATGACCAGACAATTTTCAACAAAAAACAATAGTTTCTGCCGTGCCAAGAAAGAAATAGGTACCGAGATCGCGAAAAGAAAACACCAAAACAAAGCACTTTGCTTCATCTTGTTCTAATTTCTTCTATTTTCTGATGCAAAACACACTGCGAAAACTTTTTTTTTTATGTGGAGGAAGATAGATTTTATTGGCTTGCTTTTCACAGCCTTCTTGATAAGGTGGGTAAATAATCGATTATTTGGCCTAACAGACAGTTAATTTTACCAGCCAGTTAATAGTTACCAGTGGGTTAATTTCGCACTGATAAAGAGCACCTTTATAGTATCCATAATTTATCCTATCGTTGAAGTCAACAGAGGAATATATAAACCTCCATCAACTTTGGTGACTGATAAACCGACCCTAAGGGGGTCTCAGTCAGTCTTCGTTCGTTCCTTGTTCCAGGTCAGTATTTCCCTAAATTACAGGCGCTCAAACTTTAAAATTGTACCTAAATTTGACATTTTCAAGGATTTTTGAAATTCATTAGTTTATTTAAAGAAATAAAAGATTGCCGTTGGAATTATCAAAATCGAACAATAATTGCCAGAGAAAAATGAGAAACCCCTATGGGATTGAGCAGGAGTGACGATGCTGTGCTCTAGCGACCAAGCAATGTACTAGAGTTTGCGCTGAAAGCCCCCTGCTTGTCCATAATTACCCCCCTGGTAATTCTTCGTCACGCTTTTTTACATTGACTGAGGTTTCCTCCTATCTTCTTCCATTGTTAAACCCTCAAAAAAGGGTGACAACCACTCCACCCAACCCCCTCTCATTTACATGTTTATTTCCTGCGTAACTTCCTCAATAAAAACATTGTTTTTTCTTCGTTTTCAGTTACCATAAATTCACCCGAGGGAAGGACATAAGCCGCTACTCCAAGAAAGACTTGAGTTGTATCGTTGGTGGGGGTGTCGCTGCTCCCAAGGTCATCCCGGGCTCAGTGGTTTCCGGAGATTCTCAAGACCTATCTGAAGACCAACTCGAGCCGCAGAATCCAGGAGACACCGGGAAAACTGAAGAGTCGTCGCCTGAACTACAACAGGATTCTGTTGAAGAAATGTTGCTCCGTAGTAAACGCATCACTGGAGCTTCCGATCCTGTTTTGGAAGAACACGTTGCGCCCAGTAAGAAGAAAAAATCAAAAAACACCAAAGTTGATGATTTAGAGGTGGAGGCGTCCAACGTTGAGCAAGATTCGCCTGGAATGAAACGCCGTAAATCCGACAGGAAACGTGTATCAGACCAAGGAACTACTGGCGATGTAGAAACTGATGTGAAAGGAGCCAAAAGAAAATCTAAGAAGACCAAAGCTATTGCTGAAGATAATACGGTGGTTGAACAAGTAACTGCCGTTGATGAAGGTTCGTCACGAACTAAAACCCGCAAGTCCAACCAAAAAGAAATTTCTAATCCGGAAATTGCTGTTAGCGATAAGAAACGTTCCAAACGAAAAGCATCCAAGACCGACAAAGAAAATGAAATATCAGTAGATCACATTCCTCCAATAGAAGTCGATGAAAATGTTCCAAACAGCTCTAAAACTTCACGTATAAAGAAGGGGAGCAAAAAATCCGTTTCGGAAGAAGCATCCAAGACCGACAAAGAAAATGAAATATCAGTAGATCACATTCCTCCAATAGAAGTTGATGAAAATGTTCCAAACAGCTCTAAAACTTCACGTAAAAAGAAGGGGAGCAAAAAATCCGTTTCGGAAGAAGCAGACGATTGCTCCAGTGTTGTTCCCGTGAAGCAAGGAAGAAAGAAAAAGAGTGCTCAAGTGACGGATGTTGTAGAAGAGAAAGATGAAGACAAAAAGAAGAAGAAGAGAAAGGAAAAACTCAACGTAGAAACTGATACAACTGTTGAAAAACAGCCTCCCAAGAAGAAGTCTAAAAAGAAAAACGACGTAGAAGAAAACGAAGTGATTCAAATTTGCTCCAAAGAAGAAAGTGGGTCTAGGAAAGATAAGAAGAAGAAGAAGAAGAAAGACGAGAATTCGGCTGAGGAAGAACTTGACGTTTCTGCGTCTCAAGAAACAGTTGTTTCCTCGAATACACATCTGGAGAACGAAGACGCTGAAACGGAACTGGGTTCTATCAACAGTCAATCCTCCTTGTTCAACGAATTATTCGGCGCGAAACCCCGCAATTCCATTGATCTTTCCTCGCGGCCCGAATCCTGGTTTAAAAATCACATTTTGAGCAACGAAAGCGAAGACGAGGTGTCGAGCGATGAAGAGAGAATGACTGGAGTTCCAAAAACGAAGAAATCGTGACCCGACCGTGATTCCTTACGCCTGTCAGCACCAGTACCTGTTCTATCTCTAATAATCAATCAATTTTGATCAATGTCTAAGTTAATAAAAAAGCATTTCATTTTCGTAACAACTTTTTATTTTCTTCTATAGGTTTTCCAAACCGAATTGAGAACTTCCCAAATCAAATTGAGAATGCAAAACTTTCGTGTAGAAGAAACCAAAAACGCTGCAAATTATTACACAATGGTTTATTATTTTTTATTTTCCTATATAGATCACTCGTCTGCAAAGCCACCAACCATCCAACATGAAGAAAAACATCGATCTCATTTCGGTCAGCTTTAATTTGAACGGAGATTAGGCCTCTTTTGCGATTCACACTCGTGTTTCTGATTTATCGAACGTTCAAACTTTAAATTCTCGTAGTGAGCGAACGGTTTGTCCTACAGAGCTCCGGGTGGTCTCAAAAAATTCTAAAAATTATATAGAATCTTAAATTGAAGGAAAAACAATACCTTTATATCAAATTTTTTTGAGTTAGGGCGTTTTCAAAATGTATTTTTGAAACCTTAGAAGTTACCTACATCAACCAAAATCTTCGGGGCACAACTAGACCCTAAATGGAGCCCACATACCAAATTTCATCAAAATCGGTCAATGCTAAGTGGCAAAAGTGCCGCGTACGGCGGACGGACGGCCAAATTTTTATTCGATTTTTGGATTCTCCGTAGGATACCTTGAAACGTGAACCATCAAATTTTGAGGGGGTTTTAATTTTTTTTTCTTGGTCGATTCCAAAGGTTCATTATTGAAAATAATAAACCAAAATATGAGTAATGCAAGATGGAAAAGGATTTTCATGTTCATATTAAATTTATTAAGTAGGTTAGAAAAATAACATAAATTTAATACTTGAATTAAAATTCATATTTATCTTCCATAAACAAATTTAAAATGAAATACAAAAATTCTTCTTTCTTAATAAAGCGGCATTCGAGCAGCTGCCTTGGGAAGTTGAACCATCACCCAATTTGAGCAGTCAGTGGTCCAGATCGCTCTGACCCCTGCAGATATCACGTTTGACAGGATACGCTGCTGCCCTTCCGATTAGCTTAGTACATTTCTGACGCACAATATTGTTTTTGAAAAAGCCTTTTCGGCCGGGTTGAGTTGGGGCAAGGTGGTAGGTACTTAACCCTTAATTTCCCACTTTTTCACAAAATTTGTTACATCGGATTTTTACGATTAAATTTAGATGTATTTTGACAACTGATCTCTGACGAGGAAACCCAACTAATAACCTACAAGGTGAGAAATGAGGATACTAGGAACCTCGAAGGCCTTATTACTGTTAGTTGGAATATCATGGTAGCCAGCGGCTGTCTGTGAAGGCTAAAAAGTGGATAAACTGTTGCAGGTAAAAATCGGGTGTCCAAAATGATACCTAAGGATATTAAGGGTTAACCGAGGAGCCCAGTTCTTGTATTTACACTTTAACTTCTTCCGATCTGGAAAGCATCAATGGAAACTGTCGCAAGGCAGAAAGCTGGATGAAGGAAGATCCTGCGGACGAAGCGATCAGAGGAGCTACTGACGTGTGGATGTGGCGCAGAAGGTGTTGAGGGGGTCTCAGTCTGTCGCGCGTTCCGGGTTAGTATTTCCCGAAATTACAGGCGCTCAAACTTTAAAAGTTGCACCTAAATTTGAAATGTTCAAGGATTTTCGAAATTCATTAGTCCAGCAGCCTAGGGAATTGAAAAACTAAAAGATTGCCGCTGGAATCATCAAAATCGAAGAATAATAGCCAGAGAAAAATGGGGAAACCTCACTGAATAAACTTTTAGATTCTGGAATTTCAAGTCAAATTCTATTATAGGGCCCTAGAATAACGTTTTACACCATGAGTAACCAAGGGAAAAAAATTACCATACAAGAAAATCCCTAACAAGCGAATCCTCTGCCAAAAAACGCTGCAAATCATTGCCCAAAGGTTTATTATTTTCTGTATAGATCACCCTTCTGTATAGATCACTGGTTCTCCATCAATAGCACCTACCACCATCTGTATTCTCCCTTGACCTTCCCTCTCAAATTTCAGCTTCCTGCGTTCAATAGGATTGAAAATGGCTTCGGAGCTCACTCAGCTGATCAGTGCTCTTCCAGGCGTCTCCAGCATTCGAGGAGATCTCCTTCACTCTTAACATCACTGATCAGCTGAGTGAGCTCCGAAGCCATTTTGAATCCTATTGAACGCAGGAAGCTGAAATTTGAGAGGGAAGGTCAAGGGAGAATACAGACGGCGGTAGGTGCTATCGATGGAGAACCAGTGATCTATACAGAAGGGTGATCTAAACAGGAAATAATAAACCTTTGAGCAATGATTTGCAGCGTTTTTTACCTACCAACTATTGGTTGGTACTACCTACCACACCATACTGCCTTCACAATCAAGTTTATTAGAAAGAACTAAACGCTTCACACTCGATTCAAAAAATAGAAAGCTTCATAATATGAAGCTTTCCATATTATGGAAATTTGATTACTGGTTACGCAGAATGCAAAACCAGAATATAGTATATGAAGGGTACGGGGGAAGAACCAGGTATGTCATCTGAACATAGTTTTGAGTAAAATGCTTTTCAATCTATGAAACTCCTGATTCTTCCCCCTTGTACGAAAACTTTAACCTTAATTTTAGCGTGACTAACCTTCTTCTTCCCCCGAAAGGATCACACCATGGTATAGTACTTATTATTAGCCACAAGATAGCGTTGAAAACTCATTTTTGAAAAAAATTGACAAACCTGGTTCTTCCCCCGTACCCTTCATATAATGATATAAATAAATAACTATTTATAATAAATATATATTATATAATAATAAAAATATTAATAATATAGATTTGTATATTATACAAATCGAAGAAATGAACAGCGATCGCATTTTAGTCGGATAAAATTTGAACGGAGATTAGACCTCTTTTGCGATTCACACTCATGATTCTGTTTTATCGAAGGAAAACCTTCAAGTACTCGTAGGGACCGAACGGTTTGTCCTACAGAGCTCCGGGTGGTCTCAAAAATTTTTAAAAATTCAATACTATTTAAAATTGGTGAAAAAACGATATCTTTACTTCGAGAGTTTTCGAGCTAGGGCACTCTTGAAAATTTCAACCCTTAATTTTCACCCCTTAGAAGTGACCTACATCAACCAAAAGCTTCGCGGCACAACTAGACCCCAAATGGAGCCCATATACCAAATTTGAACCAAATCGGTCCAGTGCTGCTAAGAAAAGTGCCGCGTACGGCGGACGGACGGAAATTTTTTCATTCGATTTTCGGATTCTACGTACCTTGAAACGTAAAACATCAAATTTTGAGGGGGGGTTAAATTTTTTTTTTCTTGCTCGATTCCAAAGGCTTATTATTGAAAATAATAAACCAAAAACCGCGAAAATCGAGGGATATCGTACACGTCATACGAAAAGTGATCGGATTCACATGCTGTGCGTTTTGTTGCAGTAGTACTGCAGAACGACAACAGGTAGAGTTCTAAGCGCGGCAACACCAACGATCCAGTCAAATGACCACTTAAATGAAGTGATTAAAATTACGAAACTAACAATAGAAACTAAGTTAGAGAGGATGAAGACTAATAATGCTAGATAAACTAATAAGTAGAATCGTATTGTAAAAAGAGTGAGTAAAATTGCTTCTTTTGGTCACTTGCACATCAGGGTTTTTTCTCTTCCCCAGTCGCGCGCTTCTGTGTTCGATCACGTAAGCGACAGTTTCATTTGCATTTCCAGAGGTAGCGCTGCCTCAGAGGGACACAGCTTCTCCTATGAAGTCAGATCAGTTAGCAAATCCATTACGTTGCAACCCCATTCCCCCCATGAACAGATTGCCGCTACTTTTAAAATTCCCATCTTCCTTAATTCTCTAAATTATTTGTATTCTTTTTCGAGCAGCACTCAATGGTTTTCTTCCATATCAGTGAACCTTTCACTGATTTTCTTTTGGAAAAAAAAAATGTGAGGCAAATTCCCAACTATTCAAGAAAGTCTGTCAGCGATTTAGAAGGGCTTTTTTCATCTTTAAAGAGTGAAAACAACTTCCTCTTTCTTGGTAGACTCAGAAGCAAAATGTACCCCGAAGGCACCTTGTAAATTTCATAAACCCATTTCCGGCCACTGATGCGTTTTTGCATCGTCATATTTATGTTTTTGTAAGTATTAAAAATAGTGGAAAATCTTTGCAGGAGAATTTTTTCTCTCATGCTGTTCCTAAACTTTTCAGAAAAAGTTTGCTTTGACGTTCGGGAGCTCAATGCGATTTTGGACATTTTTTGAAGAGGAGGCCTTTTGGCCGAAGGCATGAGCATGGAGGCTCAAATTCGATCCAGGACGAGTGAGCATTCTGGGCCATGAGTTGAAACAGATTCCGGTCCATAAATAGACTTTTACATTTTACCAAATACAATGAACTGGTTAAATCATTTCGATTTGGAAAACTGAGGCCTCTCAAGTCTCATTAAAAAGTAAAATTCATAAAATATCGAGTATTTTTGCTCTCGATTGGTGAGCAAATTATGCTTTATTTGGGCTGGAATTCTGTAAAACAATTCATCCTCCACTCCTCATTTTTCAGTTTTTTATACCCTTGGCTTGAAATGGGTTAAGTCACAAATAAAAATAAAGCTCATATTTATTATTTACACTGTTCTGTACAAAGAAAGCATCCGGTCGGCTCTCTCAAGCTATATTATCGTACAATTTAACAATTTCAGGATGATCTTCAACTTTGTCCACCAGTTTGCTGACCGCTTCCATCTCCGAGTCCGAAAGCTCCACTTTCATTTTAGGAATGAGATCGAAATCCGCAGAAATGATTTTGTAGTTTTTGCTCTCAAGTTTCGTCTTGATGATGTTCAGCTCTTTCATTTCGCAGAAAAACTGAAATGAAAATAATTATCCATGGTTACTAGAGAGTCCTGCTTTGAAACCCTAACGAAAAAGTTAGAAATTCTGAGCGTAGATCGAAAAAAATGGCAGACAGTATTTTCACATTCACACCTCATATAATAATGTAACATCTCCCAAACCCTAACTTGTGGGCAATCGCGAAGGGGGTAATGCTGGCTATTGATACGTACTTCCAAATGTAGGTGCTTAATTTTGCTTCCGAGTCTACCTAGGTAGCGGGAGCTTTGTTTTCAGAAAAAAAAGGCCTTCAAAATCGAAATTTCCACTCGCGTTTTAAGTTTCAGACCTTTCAGACCTTTTTTTTCTCATTTCGGTTCTGTGTCTGTCTGTCTGTGTGGCTGCCATGAAATCATTGTAACTGGCTTAACTATACGAAGTTATTGTCCGATTTCGATGAAATTTTCAGGGATTGTGGGGGTTGGCGTGTAGACGGTCCCCTATGAAAATCATCACCACCAGACCGATAGTAGCCGCTGCACATGCGCAAACGTGAAATCCTTGTCACAGTTATAACTTCCATATTTTCCATCCGATTTCGAAATTTTAAAGGATTGTGCGAATCGGGTGTAGATGGTCCGCTGTGAGGGTCGTGCAAGGTACTTAGAGATTAGCATCGGGTAATCTGTATAATCGGGTTGGGGATACGAGGAATCTATGTACCACACCCACTTGGCAGACGTTTTATCGACCTTGCGGCACTAAAATGTTCATAATTTCCTCATTTTACAAAAAATTCAAATTCAAACACTGTTGGAAAGGGTGTTAAATTTCCCAATTGACGAGCCGACCAGTTAAAAAAAACTGAACTGTAAAAAATTTGTCAATTTCAGTTTTTTTCTAAACATTTTGGTGATTTTTTTTCTTGCTAAAACACGGCTTTCTCAACAGCTCAAAAGCCCAAACATGCTCCATTTCATCAGCATTCCTAAGTTAACCCATTTTTACGTTTACTTTGAAATTTGAGAAGGAAAATTGTGTTTGAAAGCGAAAAAAACGTATTAGTTCAGCGACATTTAAGGATTTTTTCACTCTTCAAGGGTTATTGGTGAACTGCTGTTACAGGGTGACTCGAAACCAATCAGCAATACTTCAGGAATATATTATCCAATCAATTTGCAACCACTTTTCCCGTATAGCACATTTTTTTTAAATCCAACTTTAAATGTAATTTTTGCTTCCGAGTCTACCAAGGTAGCGGAAGCTTTGTTTTCACTTTTCAAGGACGAAAAAAAAAAGTTCTCCAAAATAAAAATTTTCACTCGCGTTTTGCGTTTTAAACCTTTCTGAACAAATTTGGTTCAGTGTCTGTGTGTCTGTCATGATTTCCTTGTAACGCGCATAACTATACGAAGTTATTGTCCGATTTCAATGAAATTTTCAGGGATTGTGCGGGTTGGTATGTAGACGGTCCCCTATGAAAATCATGATCCCCGGACTGATAGAAGCGACTGCGCATGCGCAAACGTGATTTCCTTGTAACTGCCATAACTTTTACATTTTCCATCCGATTCCAATGAAATTCTCAGGGATATTACAGATTAGTATTTAGATGGTCCCCTATGAAAATCACCACCTTCGGACTGATAGTAGCCACTGCGCATGCGCAAACGTGAATTCCTTGTAACGGCCATAATTTCTACATTTTCCATCCGATTTCAATGAAATTTTCAGGGATGTTACAGATTAACTTGTTTTGATGTTTTGAGATTAACTACTGTGCATCGGATCATCTATAGAATCGGGTTATGGATACGAGGAAGCCACACCCACTTGGCAGACGTTTTTCACTTTGGACTAGTGAAAAAATTCAATTTTCTGAAATCCTTGTAACAGCCATAACTTCCACATTTTCTATCCGATTTCGATGAAATTTTCAGGGATTATGCGGATAAGGTTTTAGATGGTCCCTAATGAAAATCAAGGCCTTAAAATTGACAGTAGCTTCTGCGCATGCGCAAGCGTAAATTGCTTGTACATTTTTCATCCGAATTTGATGGAATTTTCTAGGATTGTTCAGATTGGCGTGTAGATGTTCCCCTATGAGGGTAGTGAAAGGTACATCTACATATATATATAATCGGGTTATGGATACGAGGAAGCTATGTGCCACACCCACTAGGCAGACAATATTTGATTTGTATTATTCTGGGTCAACGAGTTCTGAAATTGTACCAGCGTCTATGTCTATGAGCCATTAGCATATTACAAATTCGGCCGTTGCCCTGTATAGGTAGGTATACGGTCTGGGAGCCACCATGGTGGGTGTGCCTGGGCCCGGCTGGGTACCCCCTGCCGAGCTCCACTGCCTTAATGCCTTTGAGACTCCTTTTTTTTATTCTTCTCTTTTTTGTTGGTTTATTATTCACGCCTCAGGGCGTCCCCACTATTTTCAATAATGAACCTTTGGAATCTACAAAGAAAAACAAATTTTAAACCCCCTCAAAATATGTTGGTTTACGTAGAGTTAAGATGCGTAGAATCCGAATTCAGTTTCCTTAGACCGAATTTTATGGAATGGAGAAATGGACCGATTTCGATGAAATTTTGGTACACGGGCTCCATTTGGGGTCTAGTTAGAAGCTTTTGGTTGATGTCAGTCACTTCTAAGGGGTGAAAAATAAGGGCTGAAAGTTTCAAAACGCCCTAGCTAAAAAACATTCAATACAAAGGTAGTGTTTTTTCATCAATTTAGAATAGTATTGAATTTTTAGAATCGAACGAGACCACCCAGAGTTCTGTAGGACTTAAAGGTGGGTTCACAAGCGTCTGACTCTGCATTCTGCCCACTGACTGGCCAAGAACAGACGGAAAGAGGGTGGTAATATTGTCGGAGAAGCACTTTTGGGAGGGACTGTCCACATCCAAAAATTAGATATTTGACGGAAAGAGTCGGAGAGAGGGTAGTAAAAGTGGTTGGCGGTGGAAGGAGGAAGGTGGGGGTCGCGATAATGCAATGTTGAACGTGTCGGAAAATGGACGCCTGTGAACACCCAAACAGAATTTCGGAAAGAATCGCAGAGTCGGACACTTGTGAACCTACCTTCAGGGTTAGACTTACGAGAAATCAACACGACTGTGAATCGCTTTTTTTTTTTTTTTTTTTTTTTTTTTTTCTTTATTAAGGCACATGCAACCTTTAAGTGGTCATTGGCGCCAAATTAAATGGTTACAACAAATTATTGATTAACAATTGAGAAAGTGAGAAAAACAAAAGCTATTAAAGTTTATAGAATAGTGATAAAGTTCTCAATTTATCGAAAATAACGTCCAACCAAGGTGAATTGTTGCCCAGGAGCTCTTCTAAATTCTTCGGAGTTTCGGGTGGGAGGTTGTTAAAAATTTGGCAATCAGTCAGCAAGTGAGTTACAGTCAGAGGGCATATACAGGTTGAGCAGTTGGGGGGAGGTGTTGCTTCTCGTTCCATGAGGTGGCCATGCGTTAGACGGGTATGTCCTATCCGGAGGCGAGTGAGGACCACTTCCTCCCGGCGTCGGTTAAGCAAAGTACCATCCGAGAGCTTCTTCGTACGACACGACGACGACCAATTCTTCACATCCTTCTTCACAGCCCATAGCTTTTGGTGACTCATGTTCTGCCATTCGGTTCTCCAACTGTTCCATACTTCTCTTTTTATTGAACATTGGTAGTCCGCGCATACATACAGAAATGTGGAAGTGGGCTCTTCAGTTGCAATTTTTGCATTTCGATCAGCAATTTCATTTCCAGCGATTCCTATGTGTCCTGGTATCCAGCAGAGTATAACAGAAGACCCAAGATCCATCAGTCGGCTCACTTTGACAAGTACATCCTTCACTAGTGGGTGGGAATCAACGCCTTTCCTAATGACTTGGATTGCACTGAGAGAATCTGAGCAGATTACGACATTGGAGTTATTGTCAGTGGATACCAAAGACAGGGCTTTATTTATAGCAAAAAGCTCTGCAGTAAAGATTTGCCTTGTAAAGTTTGCCCAGGAAGAGAAAATTTGTGGACTCCAGAGTCTACGAGCACCGCACATCCTACTCCATGAGATGTCTTGGAACCATCGCAGTAGGCAATAGAACATGGCGACAAACCAGCAATTGTCTCGTAGAATTTTGAAATGTATTCTTGAGGAAGATGCATTCTTTTGGAGAACTTAGCGAGGGAGAGGCAGAACTGAGGGGAGGACAATGTCCATGGAGCGATTGGGCAAGTTTGTTCTATGTAGAAAGGAGGGAACGTTAAAGAATTTGAAGATAAGTCAGAACGGATAAGATCAAGTGAAGAACGTAAGTGTCGGGGAAAGCCAAGAGGAAAAGGATCGATAGAAACGTCATGTAACGGATGTTGACCTGATGCTTTGATCTTTGAAGCAAATCTCAGAGCCAGAATGGAACGTCTATAGGATAGTGGTAACTCCCCAGCATCGACGAGTAAACTTGGTACAGGGCTCGAGCGAAATGCGCCTGTAGCTAATCGCAGGGCCAGATTGTGGACAGGGTCGAGCATACCCAATACTGTCGGAGTTGCTGTTCTGTAGAGTATAGAGCCGTAATCAAGCTTCGATCGTACAAACGCCCTATAAAATCTCAGCATACAAGTTCGGTCACTTCCCCATGAGGTATTAGCCAACGTCTTCAAAAGGTTGAGATCTTTGAGGCACTGGGCCCTCAGACCTTTGATATGTGGAGCCCAGCTTAATTTCCCATCCAAATTCATCCCCAAGTACCTGATGCAATTCAATTTGGTAATGACTTCACCATCCATAAAAAGGGACACTTCGCTTGGGACACGTTTCCTCGAAAATATGAACGAAAAGGTCTTAGGTTTCGATATGGAAAATCCTGATGAATGGGCCCAAGCGGAGATGTTATTTATGTTTGCCTGAAGTCGATGGATAAGGATTGAAATTTGTGGTGCGGTAGTGAAAATAACTAGATCGTCAGCAAACAGGCAAGCCTGTACAGGATCAGATATTGCTGCAAGTACTCCATCAATCACCAAAGAGAATAGCATGGGGCTGAGGACCCCTCCCTGAGGGACGCCTATTTCTTGATCGTACATATCTGAAAGTGATCCATTGCAAAGTACTCTAAAATGCCTTCGTTTCAAGTAGTTCTTTATCAGTGTTGAAAAGTTTCCACCAATGCCGCGATCATCAAGAGCCTGCAGAATAGAACTACGAGAAACATTGTCAAACGCATTCTTAATATCAAAAAACACTGCTACAACTTCTTGGTTTAATTCAAATGCGTGTTTTACATATTGCTCTAGATCTAGTAGACAGTCCAGAGTTGACCGACGTTTTCTAAAACCCGACTGCTGAGGAGCTAGTAGGTTGTTGCTCTCCAAGTACCATGTTAGTCGATGCGCTACCATCTTTTCCAACAACTTACACAAACAGCTTGTAAGAGAGATTAGACGGTAGCTATCCGCTTTTGTTGGATCTCTCCCCTTCTTGAGAATGGGTACTGCTGTTGCAATTCTCCAACAGTCAGGTAATAATTTGTTTGTGAGTAAGTTATTATATGAATTAAGGAGCAATGATTTATAGGATTTAGGGAGGTTCCTGAGCATGCTGAACGTTATGGAATCGGGTCCTGGGGATGTATTACCCGTTTCTGAGAGGGCTCTATCCAGTTCGCTGGTGGAAAACAGAAGATCAAGAACTACTACAGAGGAAGAAGTCTGCTGAAATTCATCTGATTCATTAGTGTTAGGATTTTGAGTAACGACAGCGTATTGTTGGGCGATTGCATTGGCGATTGATGAGGGTTCAACAAGTACGACTCCAGCATCAGTGGTGATTGATTTGACTGGAGGTATATATCGACCTTTGATGGATTTGATCTTTTTCCAAATTTCTGATGTTGGAGTGAATCTATTTATTGAGGAAATGTAATTATTCCAGCTTTCTCGTTTACTTCGATTAATCACACGCCTAGCGTTTGCTCGGGCTTGTCGGTAAAATAATAAGCTTTGGTCAGAAGGGTTTGACTTGAAACGTTTTAAGGCATTCTTTCTTTTCTTTATTGCCAAATAGCATTGTGGATTCCACCATGATACAGGTATCTTGTTCGAGGGACACTTTGATTTAGGTATCGATTCATTTGCTGCTTTTAAAATGTTTGATGTAAATTTGTCAATCGATGCGAGTGGTGAAAGATCACTGAAACATTCAGCTAGAAGGGAAGTTTCCAAAGTTCGGCGAAATTTATCCCAATCTGCTTCATCAATTTTCCATCTAGGGCAATGTGTACTTGATGGAGTACGGCATAGAACCTTTATGAGAAGAGGATAATGGTCACTACCAAATAAGTCTTCGTACACAGACCATTCCAAAATTGGTGCAATTCTAGGACTACATATTGACAAATCTATGGCTGTTTCAGACCCATTGGCGAAATTAAAATGTGTGTTAGCACCAGAGTTGAGAACTACCAGGTTATACTTATCCAAAATCTTCTCCACTACTTTCCCACGGAAATCAGTGTGGTAAGAGCCCCAAAGAGGATTATGAGCATTCATGTCTCCAAGTATTAAAAAAGGAGACGGAAGCTGTTCAACTAGTTGTTCAAGTTCTTCTTGAGAAACATTCGAATGTTGTAGGTACAACGAACAAACTGTGAGTTTTGTAGGAGCTAATAATGTTACAGCCACAGCCTGTAAGTTAGTGTGAAGGGTGATTTGAGAGAACGGAACCCTATCATGGATGAGAATGGCACATCCACCACAAGCCACTTGCCCCCCTGTGAAATCGTATCGTACATTTTCATAACTCGGTATTTGAAAGTGATGATAAGGTTGTAGGTGGGTCTCTTGAAGTGCAATTACGTCCAACGGAGTCTCCCTCAATAGTAACTTGAGGTCATTCGATCTAGTGAACAATCCATTAACATTCCATTGTAAAATTTTCATGATATTTGAGTTTAAAAATGTTGAAGAATTTCTTGAGTTAGGAAGTCATGAGGGAAATTTTGAGTTTTTATTTGGGCAGTTTATATTATTTTGTTCATATTTACTTGTTCTTCTTGTTTTTCTTCTTCTTTGTTGATTGCAAAGTTGATGGTTTATTACTAAGATGATTGCCGTCATTTGATGAAAAGGTTTCAAAGTCTTCAGTTGAAGTTTTTGAAGCGCTGTCGTCAGTAGTTATTGAATCAGTTGATGAAGTACGTTTGAGGAGCGATGGGGTCTTGTTTTGACCAGAAGCATTTTGTTGACATAATTTGAGAGATTGAGGTGGTCGTTCTTGTTGAGGTGAAATAGGCGGTTGATTGACAAAGGTTTCATCAATTTGAGAGGTAGTGGAATTTTCGTTAACTGAATGAATTATTGGGTGTATTACTTTAATCCCTGATGGGCCTGGTTTGCTGGTAGAAACTGCACTGTTAGGCCTTACTGCATTTTCAATAGAGTCAATCCGTGTAAAGAGTGACTTTAACTCAGACATAATCTTGGATACCTCCGAGAATAATGTTTCAAGAACGGTTGAATTAAGAGTGGAGGAGGTACTAATGGCAGCTTTAGCATAGGTTGATGAGCGGCTACTGGAAGGTGCTCCTCTAACTTTTGTCACGGCATCGTTGCGTGATAAATTATCAAGGATCCTAACTTCATTGATACGTTTTTCGATTACATACTCTGCACAATTCCGAGACCATGCTGGATGAGGTTCACTGCAGTTGATACACTTATGCACATTTTCGCAAGTTCGGGACTCGTGATTGTGTACTAAGGAGCATTTGCCACAAATGGCGTTTCGTTTACATGAGTTAGAGCCGTGACCAAAGCGAAAACATTTGAAGCATTGCATGGGGTTTGGTATGTAAGGACGAACACCAATTCTCAAAAATTCAAGGTTGATCACGCTAGGTAGCTTAGGAAGGGCAAATGTGAGCACAAGGGAAGGGGAGCGAGATACTATTCCATTCCTTTTGGTATTGAGTCGGTTCACTGCTACTACATGTTGAGACTTAAGTTCATTCAGAATTTCCTCTTCAGAACAATATAGAAGCTCGAAAGAAGTTATAATTCCTTTAGAAAAATTCATTGTCTTGTGAAGCTCGAATTTTACGGACAGTTGTTCATAAGAGGTAGTTTTCAGAACATTAGTGCACTCTTTTGAATTATGAACTTCAATAAGGATTGTGCCGTTACGTAGAAATTTGACTGATGATGACGGAGCCAAGCTACGAACAAATCGAAACACTTTGAAAGGACTCTTAGCAGAATCCGGTACAACATCTACGAAGGACATGACGATGAACTTCTTGTAAGTATCAGAGTCAGATGGTCTTATGAAAGGCAGTGGGGGGAATGTGTCACGGGAGGACACGATATGATTTCCTCCGCTCTCCCCAGCCATCGTTACCGATGGGAATCCCAGGAGTTTGGGTATACCAGGCTAGATGAGTGAATTAAACTCAGTAAACGCAACTCTTTAACTAATAACTAAGAAAAAGAATGGCTTATCTGAATGAGAGACGGCAGACGGGAACAGATTTCTTGTGATCGGCAACTTGCGAATCCGAGTGTCCGTTCGACTGTGAATCGCAAAAGAGACCTAATCTCTGTTCAAATTTTAGCTAACAAAAATGTGATCGCTGTCGTTTCTTCAATTGCTCTCAGTTTTGCGTCCTCAGCAACCAGTAATCAAATTTCCTAATGAAGGCTCCCACAACTCCCTATTTCTTCGTATTGAGTGTGAAGTGTATATATTCCAGATAAACTTGATTGTGAAGCAAAAACATGGTTGGTAAGAAAGTGGCAATGGCAAAGCTACGTTCTTTGCAGACGTGTGATCTACACAGAAATAATAAACCTTTGTGTAATAATTTGCAGCGTTTTCATTCATGATAAATTTTCTCACTTTTTCATTCACTTTTATTTCATTTTGATATCCCATACTTTTCTCACTTCAATTATTCTTTCAAGCGTAGAGATTTTTGACATTTTCGTGTATTTGCTTTGGCACATAAACTGAAAAATCGTCACGAAAACTTGCTCACGCGATACCAATAAATAAAATAGACTCACTGTGTTGCGTAGAGAACAATCAACTGTTTTCTCATTTTGATGCTTGGGTAGTAATAAATACAATAAGAAAACACATGAAAATGTCCCAATGTGTTGCAGACTCGTATGCAAGCATTTATAATAGATTAAATCTATTATAATCAAGACCAAATTTTGACTAGACGTTGGGTGTCGGACCGGCGCTAGTTCTCCCTGGCTCCACGGGGAGCGCAGGATAATTGGGATGACCGAAGTTACCGATAAATTTGATGTTAATGAGTGATTGACAAGGCGGCCCCGAGAGTGCAGCAGTGCAGCAGAGGCAAATTATAGACATTAAACAAGACTTCGATAGTTGAATAAGTTTGAGATCAAGGTAAGAAACATTTTGCTTCCGAGTCTACCAAGGTAGCGGAAGCTTTGTTTTCACTTTTCAAGGACGAAAAAAAAAGTTCTCCAAAATAAAAATTTTCACTCGCATTTTGCGTTTTAGACCTTTCTGAACAATTTTGGTTCCGTGTCTGTCTGTCTGTCTGTCATGATTTCCTTGTAACGCGCATAACTATACGAAGTTATTGTCCGATTTCAATGAAATTTTCAGGGATTGTGCGGGTTGGTGTGTAGACGGTCCCCTATGAAAATCATCATCCCCGGACTGATAGGAGCGACTGCGCATGCGCAAACGTGATTTCCTTGTAACGGTCATAACTTCTACATTTTCCATCCGATTTCAATGAAATTTTCAGGGATTGTGCGGGTTGGTGTGTAGACGGTCCTTCATGAAAATCGTCACCTTCGGACTGATAGTAGCCACTACGCATGCGCAAACGTGAATTTCCTTGTAACGGCCATAACTTCTACATTTTCCATCCGATTTCAATGACATTTTCAGGGATGTTACAGATTAACTTGTTTTGGTGTTTTGAGATTAAGTACTATGCATCGGATCATCTATATAATCGGGTTATGGATACGAGGAAGCTATGTGCCACACCCACTTGGCAGACGTTTTTTCTTATCTTGATCTCAAACTTATTCTACTATCGAAGTCTTGTTAATCACGCTTTAACATCAATTGGACCGCGTTATGCGAAAATACCTCTTAAGTGACAAAATACCCGTACCTATCGTACCTACAATACAAATGTACCTACCTATCGTTGGATTCATCTCGCCAAGTAGAACCGATTTCTTTGGGTACTTGCGCCCTCCTTTTGTTATGAAATGGAACTATTTCCTAATATAGGTACTTACTAAGCGACATTCGCTAAAAAACGCTGCAAATTATTACACAATAGTTTATTATTTTTCTATTTAGATCACTCGTCTACAAAATCACCAACCATCCAATATGAAGAGAAGAAAAAAAGAAATAAATAAAACAAAAAACAATTATAATCACCAACCATCGATCGCATTTCGGTCAGCTCTAATTTGAACGGAGATTAGGCCTCTTTTGCGATTCACACTCGTGTTTTGATTTATATATATATATATTTCAATATAAACCCATAAATTTTCGTAGGGAGCGAACGGTTTGTCCTACAGAGCTCCGCGTGGTCTCAAAAAATTCTAAAAATTCTTAGAATCTTGAATTGAAGGAAAAACAATACCTTTATATCGAAATTTTTTGAGTTAGGGCGTTTTCAAAATTTCAAAATTGATTTTGGAACCCTTAGAAGTGACCTACATCAACCAAAAGCTTCGGGGCACAACTAGACCCCAAATGGAGCCTACATACCAAATTTCATCAAAACGGTCAATGCTAAGAGGCAAAAGTGCCGCGTACGGCGGACGGACGGCCAAATTTTTATTCGATTTTTGGATTCTACGTACCTTGAAACGTAAACCATAAAATTTTGAGGGGGTGTTAAAATTTTTTTTTTCTTGGTCGATTCCAAAGGTTCATTATTGAAAATAATAAACCAAAAGGCATTTTGAATTTCACAATTCCCTACGACACACCATGAGAAAGTTATGTAATTACCAAACAAACGACACATGAATGTTGGTGATTAGTTTGGATTTATGTACCTATATATTTGCCTGGAGCAACTGCGAGTGCCTCATTTTACTGTTTCGTATTATGTATTTTCGTAGGTATCTCTTTCGTTGAAACAGCTAAATTAATAAATTCGCAGTGTATGGGCAAGCTGGACTCATTTTTCTTTTACTTAGGTAGGTACTGATTACTGATCTCGCGCATGTATCAGTGTACTCGTGTTTTCTTTTCACCTAAAATATTCATTAAAAAATTTTTGATTTTGGAAGCCTGTTGCCTTGATTAGTATGATTTCAAAGGGTAAAAAGATCTTCGATCTCGGCAAGAAAGGGGGTTCAAAAACTCGTGCCACAAACATCAATGTAATTTGCTTACCTCTCCACTAGAAATGTGTGTCACAACCCAACTTGAATGACTTACAAAGCATGCTGCATTTAATTCCCAAAGTAGACCAGCCATTTTATACATCTTTGATTTTCGGGGAAGATATAGAGGACGATATAGATAGACTCAAAGGGCGGCTGGATTTTGAAATAGAAGTAGAGTAAGAAGAACAAGATCAATGAAAGGTTTACTGACCATAGTCTTTGGCTATATTCATTTACCATAGCCTGACAAATTTGATACCTCACACATTTCTTTTTAATATTCTCCAGTATTCACATTTTATTATAAAATCTATTATAACAATATGATATAAAATAAAATATCATTATTATATTTATTTATTTAAAATTGGATATAATTATAAAATATTCGCAAGTGTTTATACTTTTCGCTCTTCATTATCTAATAAGAAATCAAAAAGAACTACCTAAGCTGAATATTCCATCCCCATTGTGTGGCCAATCAAAGATGAAGTTATAAAAGAGTTATGTAATAAAACAAGGATAATATATCGATACCTTAAAGCACAAAGGCGCTGTGTCCATCCATCTTCCACATTTTTCATTTTCTTTGAATTTCAGAAAAACTCAAATTCAACAAAAGTGTTACTTACCTTCTTGACGATTATAGCTTGAAAATGTATTGAATAAATTAAAGAGTCAAGTGTGGAAGCCATTATTATAGGAATTGTGCACTGGCGATACTTTCTTTTGCGTTTTTCTCAAAACTCCGTTTTTGGACATACCTAGCGCCTTTGTGCTTCAAGGTATCGATATTATCATTAGGTACCATTGTACAATGTGTAAAATGATACAAAGGGCTGGCGCTTAGTCCTCTTAGTTATAGATATATGCAATATTGTAGATCAATGCAATTATTCTAATAAGCGATAAATTGGCGGTTGTTTGGTTTTTGCGCTCCAATTATCGGTAACTTCGGTCATCCGAATTATCCAGCGCTCCCCGTGGAGCCAGGGAGAACTAGCGCCGGTCCGACACCCAACGTCTAGTCAAAATTTGGTCTTGATGTTTGCTCGTCTCCTAATCATCAGGAATTTTGTTATTGTCATCCTTAGATACCCTCAAACTGCGCTAAAAAAGATTTTCTTCGTCTGGAATTATATAGGTCTCAAACCGTTATTTGATTGGACTAAATGACATTTTACTCTTCATTTTGATCAAATTCGAGGTTTTCAGCTCTCACATAACTCCGAATCATACGGTTGATCCTATTTAATAATCCTCAGTATGGATAAATAGTGAAACTTCTAATACTGTTTAAAGTTTCCCATTAAAATGTCGTTTCCATTCCAAATCAAATGACACAAAAAGGTTTTTAATAGGGACTGTCCATTTCGCAGCTACGACAAAATTTCCCTACCATTTTGGTCAAATTCGAGGATCTCAACTCGCGAATATCTTCAAAACTTTCTGTTCAATTCTGAGGTTGGTATCATTCGATTCAACCATGAAAAATAACTCTTTCCTATTATTTTCCAGTAATTATTCTGTTATACACAAAATTATGAATGCAAGGTAGGAGATGTTCTTCTACTCATCAAACCATTAATGGTTCGATATTATTTTAGCGGGTTGAGGTGGCGAACAAATTCGAACTGACAAACACTTTGTAACAGGAGTTTTTAATGAGACGTTTTAAGCAGCGATAGAGACAAAGGCAAGATTGATACTACTGGTTGAAGGAGGAGGGAGGAGAAGTGGGGAGGTTCACTCTGATTGGATGTAGGATTGCCGCCAGTTTTGAAATCCAATATATTATCGATATCGAAGACCCTAGTTTATTCAAGTGTGGGACCAAAATTGACGAATTGGACCACGGCAGGACCAACGTAGCAACCATACAAGGTCGTAGCTATAAAGGCGCTAATATTAAACTATTGAATAACTTGACAGTTCAAGGTTAAATCACGAAGTGAGATTTTTATTCATGACATCGAAATGTGTTGCACAGTAACTAAGTAACGGTCATCATAATAATACAGTAGTCCTCTACAGTAGCAATAGAGAGATTTCTGCAAACGAATGGCGGCTAGCTTGTTAATGGGCTAATGGCCAACTGTGCATGTGGGCAATACCTTGGAAACGAGCTAACTAGCTCGTGACTTCGGATCTCCCCACGTTCACGAGCTAAGGCCTGGTTATTCAAACCATGGTTAGCGATAGCGGCCCGTAAAAGACGAGAGCTGTTAAAATGAAGCGTTTTTGTAACTCTAGTTGAAGAATAGTGGCCCGCTAATTGACCCCTGGTTATCTGATGTCTGCATCGTCAACGTTATTGAATTCAAATAAGTATATCTCTCTTCTTAATCCGGGTGAACCATTTTCCGATGCGAGGAATCCCCTAAGAACCCAGATTAATTGTGTAATTACCCCTCTTTGGTATAATTCAATGAATTCTTGTAGCTCCTCCATCTCGGAAATCAGTGGACAGTACCACAGGAAGAGAAGTCAAAAACTTACTACAACATTCCAAATGATCAACAATACTGAGCAAATCGTTTACCAACAAAACCAGCTTTAGGGTCACTTAACAGGAGTATTTTTTTAAAATTACGCCGTATACGAGGCTCTGTGGCCATTCGTTCACGCGCAGCCCAATAAATATTTGCTTTCCTATACCAGATGGTTTCGTCATCTCCAATCGGTTCTCTTACGTCTTGCAGTGCAGGACATGTGTCTAAATGCTGGGATGTCATATCTTTGATGTGGCAAAGTGTACAGATTGGACTGTCATAGACACCGATTCTGTTTAGATGCTTGGCCAGGAAGTCATGCCCAGTCTGAATCCTGAAACAAGCCACACTTTCCCTTCTGGGCAGTGTTTTGGTATGGGATTATTTAGTAGGGTGGCCCATTGCTTTCCAGCTGCTCCTCTCTCATGGCCTTCTCGAGCTATTGACTGTATCTTGGCATTTGGCTGTGCTGTAAGGGAGAGGAGCATCTGGCTGCGGCAAGAGTGACCCTCTTTTGGACAACGCATCTGCTTTTTCATTCCCCTCTATTTGGCAATGTGAGGGAACCCACTGCAGCACCAGTTGGGAGCCCCTCATCAACAACTTCTCAATGGCAAGACGGCACTCGAGGACCAGGGCAACATCAGTCGAAACGTTGCTTGTGAGCGACTGAATGGCAGCTTTTGAGTCGACAAAAATCACGACTTGGCGATTGCCCCGCACAAGCAGATGCCCCACAGCAAGCTTCACTGCACAGACCTCTCCCTCAAAGTTGCTGGAGAGCTTTCCTACAGGGTGTGAGGTTTCAAAGAGTGTGCAGTATACCCCGGCCCCTACATTGGATCTTGCATCTCTGGCTGAGCCTTCTGTATAGATGTGCAGCCAATCCTCTTGTGGGTACCATAGATGCAGGGTTTCCAGGAACACAGCCCTAAGCATAGCTGTAGGCGTTCTCAGCTTGTCAACAGACTCTGTCAAGGTCAATGATCCTCGAGCAAGCATTCGTGGAGCCAATTCTGTTGCAGTCGGGAACGACTGTCTTTCAGTATCCCGAAGCACCTCATAAAGATATACCTCATAAGATACTTAACAGGAGTAGGCTTACTGTTCAAAATGTTTGCAGAAAATTCTCTAATAAAGACCAACTTTGACCACCGAGTTCCTACCTTCAATTGCCCTTCGACTTCGCCTGGCACAACTTCTTCAGCTCCACAATCTATGGCGTCATCGACTGCTTTGTCCAGGACATCGGATTTCGCTTCGGATGTCGCCACGATGATACCCTTGTGATCGAATAAATGTCTTGCACTACTTTCGGCGTACGCTGCGCTGAAAATAAATAAATTTTGACGTGAATAACTTTGATTAGCTATCAATAATAATAATAAAATCTCCGTAATAATATAATCCGTCCAAGTAATTAAGGTACGAGGGACGATCAAAAAGTAAGAATACAAAACGTTTTGCGCAGCAGGGGAATTTTTGTTTCCAAATGTGGAACTCCTGCGTTATGGGCGGGATCATTGTGAACAAAACAAGAGGTCCGGCGTTTAATTGCGACCGTTAGTTTGCCCTTGAGAGCCTTTTGAAATGTGCGCTTCCGTGAACGTTCCCGCCACCTCCAACCCCTCGCCGGCCCGATGCTGTGTGCGCGAAGTGATTCGTTTTCTATTTGCTAAAGGTGAAAACCCAGCTGAAATTCATCGCCAGCTTGTTTCTGTTTATGGAGAGCAGGTAATGAACCGCAATAACGTCGCCAAATGGTGTAGGGAATTTAAAAACGGGAGACCTGATGTTCATGACGAAAAAAGAAGTGGCCGTCCGTCTGTGGTGACTCCCGAAATTGTGGAAGAAATCAACAATTTGATTCGTGAGGATCGCCGACGAAGAGTTGTGGACATTAATGAGCATTTTCCTGATCTCTCATATGGAACTGTGCAAAACATTATTTCAGAAACCCTTGGTTATCGCAAACTTTGCGCTCGCTGGTTTCCAAAAATGTTGAGTGATGAGCATAAGGAGAAAAGGCGTGCAGCTGGCTGGATGTTTTTGGATCGTTTTCAACACGAGGGACAGGACTTTCTTGACTCAATAATCACTGGCGATGAAACTTGGGTTTGCCTAAACACACCTGAATCCAAGAGACAGTCTATGGAGTGGCGTCACAATGATTCACCATCCAAAAAAAAATTCAAAAGGACTTTATCGACAAAAAAAATCATGGCAACGGTGTTTTTCGACAGAAAAGGTGTTCTGCTGATTGAATTTATGCCTAAGGGGACCACAATCAATGCCGACGCGTATTATGAAACCTTGAAAAAATTGCGTCGTGCAATTCAGAACAAATGGCGTGGCATGTTGTGTAAGGGAGTCACTCTTTTGCACGACAATGCCACCCCTCACTCTGCCAGAAAAACGCAGTCTCTCTTGGAGTCATTTGGTTGGGATATTTTCGCCCACCCCCCGCACAGCCAAGACCTTGCACCTTGTGATTTTCATCTGTTCGGCCAACTGAAGGAGTTTTTTGGGGGGAAAACACTATTCCGAAGACGAGGACCTCAAGAATGACGTTACCGTTTGGCTTCAACAGCTGGCGGGAGAGGAGTACAATTCAGGAATTACCAAGCTCATTTCTCGGTATACAAAATGTTTAGATTTGAACGGCGACTACGTGGAAAAGTAGTTATATACCTGAAGTACCCACCCTGTAAATTTTGTCAAAATAAAAATATTTTTGAGTGAGCTAGAGCGTTTGTATTCTTACTTTTTGATCGTCCCTCGTAGGACGCGCTCGTCTCACATGCATAGCGGCCCGGGTTAACCCTGACTCCTCCCAGACCCGCCCACCATGGTGGCGTCCCGCTTCCGAGTGCAAGCCCCAGACCCGCGACCATCCACCAAGGAGACCAACCCAGGACAAAGCCAAGGCCGCCCAAGCCAATATCACAATGCCAACCTTCCAACATCATAGAAATATCTTATTAACCCTAATTGCACCATGGTGTCACTAGTGTTGCCGAAAACATCTTGGCAATTACACAGCTGTCCCAAGGTGTCATCAGATTGACTAGACCTAAATTGCAATCAATTTTTAAATGGTCGGAACTGATTCGAAATTCCCCTCGCGTTTTATGTTTCAGACCTTTCTGAACAATTTTGGTTCCGTGTCTGTCTGTCTGTGTGTCTGTCATGAAATCCTTGTAACGGGCATAACTATACGAAGTTATTGTCCGATTTCGTTGAAATTTTCAGGGATTGTGCGGGTTGGCGTGAAGACGGTCCCCTATGAAAATCATCACCCCCGGACTGATAGTAGCCGCTGCGCATGCGCGAACGTGAATTCCTTGTAACAGCCATAACTTCCACATTTTCCATCCGATTTCGATGAAATTTTCAGGGATTATGCAGATTAGGTTGAAGATGGTCCCTTATGAAAATCATTACACCCGGGCTGATAGTAGGCACTGCGCATGCGCGAACGTGAATTCCTTGTAACAGCCATAACACTTACATTTTTCATTCGAATTTGATGAAATTTTCTAGGATTGTTCAGATTGGCGTGTAGATGGTACCCTATGAAAGTCATCTCCCCCAGACTAATAGTAGTTGCTGCGCATGCAGCGATCGCATTTTAGTCAGCTACAATTTGAACGGAGATTAGACCGCTTTGGTGACTCACACTCGTGATTCTGTTTTATGTTCCAGTTTTTGGGAAGCCTCACACAATGAATAAGCTGAGAGAATTTCCGGTCTGAACACGTTAACATACACTGCAGGGCCATCGTAGGTGTTTCAGCTGAACCTATTGAAACCAAATTTGCGAATGGAAATCGAAAGAAACGTTGTTGAGAGACATATTTCGTAAAGCCCGCCAAGGATTTTAGTACCGTTTTGAAAAAAACTCAACAAAATAGTACAGTTTTGCAAAACCGCTCAAACTTTCCTCCTCGTTTAAGGTGGGATTAGTCCCGTTTTGGCGAACCGCGATGGAACCAATCGATTCCTCGTGAAATTTTACATAACCATCGATATCTAACTCAATTTTTTCCATTTTGTCGTTTGTACCCTCTTGAAAAACTGTGCCTCAATTGAGATCTAGAGGAGCAATCGATGAAGAGGGGGGGGGGGGGGGGGGAATGGAGGATTACGAGAAACTCTTTCATTTTGTGAAAGAAGAGGTTTTCAAACAGGCACTTGAGTGAAAAGGGAATTTTCCCACAATATATCAAATTTATGGTCTAAGTGGTCTAATTTATAATATAAATGATATTTATATTATTTATAATAATATTTATAATAATTTAAATAATATTTGTAATATAAATAAATTATTATAATAATATAATATAAATCAGAGATATCATATCTTGCCTCGTCAAAAAAAAAAAAAAAAATTAGAGCGTTTAAAGAGTCCAAATTTTTATTTAGGTAATAAGATTATTAAAATTCACTCACCCATTCCTCCTCAATATTGAAGAGAGAGTGTCCTTGGTACGTTTTGGGGCGTCAGTCAAAGCTTGAGCCATCATGTAGCATCCTCTAGGACCTCTGATTTCATACCAAACCACTTGCTGTTTATTTTTATCACCCTGAAAGTAAAAACGTTATTCTTAGTAGAAACATACGTGATATTTGCTTCCTTTTTGATAATCTATATAAGTTCTTAAAGTTTTGTCCGTTTCAAGGATTTCATGACAGACAAAGTGAGGAGGAACCAAAATTGTTCAGGAAGGCATAAAACGAGAAACGCAAGTGGAAATTTCGATTTTGGACAACATTTTTTTTCAACCTTGTGATCTGTAAGTAACTTTGGTAGACTAAGGAGAAAAATACGAAAAAATGCGCATTTTTCCGTTTTCACGGGGCCTATGAGCGGTCTGATAAAAGTCTATTGACAAAAGACGTTCAACACTGAAATGAGTACCTAACTGGAGAAAAGAATGTAAAAAACGCTGCAAATTATTACACAATGGTTTATTATTTTTCTATAGATCACTCGTCTGCAAAGCCACCAACATGAAGAAAAACATCGATCGTATTTCGGTCAGCTTTAATTTGAATGGAGATTGGGCCTCTTTAGAGATTCACACTCGTGTTTCTGATTTATCGTACGTTCAAACCTTAAATTCTCGTAGTGAGCGAACGGTTTGTCCTACAGAGCTCCGCGTGGTCTCTAAAAATTCTATAGAATCTTAAATTGAAGGAAAAACAATACCTTTATATCATAATTTTTTGAGTTATGGCGTTTTCAAAATTCATTTTGGAACCCTTAGACGTAACCTACATCAACCAAAATCTTCGGGGCATAACTAGACCCCAAATGGAGCCTACATACCAAATTTCATCAAAATCGGTCAATATTAAGTGGCAAAAGTGCCGAGTACGGACGGACGGCCAAATTTTTATTCGATTTTTGGATTCTACGTACCTTGAAACGTAAACCAACAAATTTTGAGGGGGTGTTAAAAAATGTTTTTTCTTGGTCGATTCCAAAAGTTCATTATTGAAAATAATAAACCAAAAGAGAGTCTGGTTTTAGATTTTTTAAAAAGTGCCGGTTTTTGGAAACAGAGACCGATTCTTTGACAACAAAGAACGACTCTTGGGAAAAAAAAGAAAAGATTAAAAAAATAAATAAGAGTGCAGGTTGTCCGGAAACGAGAATTTTCTAAATTTTGTAATTTTAAAAAATAATACCTATAATAAAATAAAGTGCAATAAAAATTAAAAATGTATATTCTAGCAATTTTCTAATATAGGTAATATGTTAGCCTATTGCAAATATTATTTTCGGAGGTATAATAATTTCTTCCATTCCAACACAAATGTATCATCATACGAGTATTTATATACTTAAGGCTGAATGTAACCTATGTGGTAGGATATCTCCGATAGCGAATGGTCGCGTTCAACGTCGAGGAGCAGTCTGTATCGCCTGTGCCTACAGAACAGTCTCAGAACCAGCCATACTAGTCCTGCAGGAGTGATCCCCATTCATCTCATGGCCACAGAAAGAAAGAGAATGTTCAACAGGAGAGCGATCCCGTATTACCAAAGAGGAGAGAAAGCTCACTATGGAAAGATGGCAGGATATATGGACAGGAGAAGCCAGAGGGAGATGGACTGCGAGGCTGATCCCTCAAATCAAGACATGGCTACAGAGGAAGCACGGAGAGGTAAATTTCTTCCTAGCTCAGTTCCTTTCAGGGCACGGATTTTTCTACGCCTACCTAGATAAGATGGGGAAGGTGAGGTCCCCAAAATATCTCAACTGCTAGAAGAACAAGGATGGAAAGGGGAGAAGAACTGCCTAAGGGAGAAGTTGCATCTCGCTGCACAGGACACAACCCCAGAAGCGGTCATAGGAAACATGCTGGAAAGCGAGAAAAACTGGACCATTGTGGCAGATTATGTGGAAAAAATAATGAACAAAAAAATCCTTCAAGAACGGGAGATGGACTCCTAGCCAAAATTAAAAGAGACGATGGACTCCTAGCCAAAATTAAAAGCCACCTGCCTGACACCCATTACCGGCTAGTACTATCCTACCTTCGAAACCGCACGTACAGTGTAAAACATGAAACAGCCATGTCAGCCTCAAAAAGCATTCGCGCAGGAGTCCCGCAGGGTAGCGTCTGGGGGCCTTTCCTCTACTTGATCTACGTGCACGATTCACCTCAGGTAAATGGGTTTGTCACAGCAGACTTCGCTGATGATAAAGCAATTTTGAACGTAGGAGCAGCAAGCAATGTCGTCAGAAGCGAGATGCAAACATACCTTGATAGGATCGCAGATTGGTGTGATGATTGGCGCATCTCTATAAACCCTAAAAAATCAGCAGCCATCCTCTATACCCTCCGCCGTGAACGACCTCCAGAAAATCTTACCTTCCGAGGAACCCAAATTCCGTTCCAATCATCAACCAGATATCTGGGAGCCCATCTAGACCCAAAGCTGACATGGGAGGTCCATATCAAATACTTGGTCGGCAAAATACGGGTTAGAACAAGGCAACTCAAGCACCTGCTAGATAAACGGTCAGGACTCTCACTGGTGACAAAAAGGCTTTTATACCTAACATCAATCAGACCGATTTGGCTCTACGGGTGCGAGGTATGGGGATCAGCAGCCAAAAGCCATATCAACAAGATTCCAGTAACACAAAATCGTGTACTCCGCCTTATAACAAAAGCAGAATGGTACGTCAGAAACACTACGCTTCATCAAGACCTCGACATCCCTATGGTTGCAACGCTAATCAAAGAAAGATATGCAAAAATACACAGCAGCATGCTAGATCACACCAACCCACTAAAAGAAGCTATTCCAGCAAACCTGCCCCCACATCCAACAAATCGTCGATTGAAAAGAAAGTTACTACAAGACAATCTACTATAATGTGCAATTTATTAAATAAAGATCAACTAGAATTAAGATGAAATTATCTAACGTTTGAAACGCTACCTGGTTGAGGGCAGCCACTGGGCTGTACCTTTACACATGTTTCATGTGAATTAGAGTAAATTTATTATTCTACTGTAAATGAAAACTAGCAAAACTGTAATATTTTTGAAAAATAATAAAGTTATAAATTAAAAAAAATATATATGAAAAAATATAAAAATAAAAAAAAATAAAATAAAAAACGGGAGAGGCAGCGAAGGGGAACCATGGACCGGCCCCTAGCGGAGAACCAAGAAGACTCCCAGGACTCAACCTGAAGTAATGTGTTGAACAGTTCCAGTCTGAGATCCAACGTGGGATATGGAGATGAGGTTATACTGGGTTTGAATCCCACATAACCCTTGCGAGCGGTTCCCTCGGGTATCTTACTGTTGTGATCAGCTCTTCGCATTTCTGTCCAATCACTTCCGGAGCTCATGTGGTAGGAGCTCCGATTCAGAATTGGAATGATAGGAGCTCGATACCTGGTCGTGAGAAGTTAATTTTTGATGATTCAACAATGTGGCGCAGTCATACCAGACCCGAATGGTCTCCTCAGCATTTCTCAGAGAAACAATAATTCATTAAGATTAGGTCATCAAAACAACTTCCTCCCAAGACACGAGTCGAGCCACCGCCTATTCAGACAAATGTTGAGGTCAGCAGATCCCCAGCCCAGTCAATAAGGAACAATAACAAAAACTCTGAAACCAGTCAAAAATATGCGTTCTCACTGGGTTGTAAAGCGCCAGCCACAGCTGCCTCCCTGACTAGGTAACGGAGTACCTAAGATTTCCTAACAGGGGGGGGGGGATGTTGTGATCAGCGCCCTCTCCGCATTTCTGTCCAATCGCTTCCTTAGCTCATGTGGTAGGAGCTCCTATTCAGAATCGGAATGATAGGAGATCGATACCTGGTCGAGGGACGTTGATTTTTGATGATTCTACATTACAAGATCCAATTTCCACCCCTGGATCTTAAAAATTTCCTCACCCCCAACGAAAAAAAAAGAAGCTGGATGTAACAATTTTAAGACGCCAATAAAAAATAGTTAAAAAAAGTAACTGAAACACTGATGATACTAAAACCCGAACATACTTGCGCACTTTTGATGCAATTTTGTATGTTGGCTATCGGCATGCTCTTCTTCTTGGCGACATCCATTGCTTGGGCGAGGTACATATTGGTGGCGGGGTTGGAACTGCCGCCTTCTGTAACATCAGAAGTGATCTAAAATATTATACATTTCCGAGCAGAACTTGGCGAAACATCACATTTTTCAAAAATATTACAGTATTCATTAGTGCCCTTTATTTGGCCGAAAAAAAAAAATTTCCAAATTTTTCATCGCATACCCTCTGAATCCTTCATTCAAGACCCAAATGACTCGCACATACAATTTTTTCCTGATAGCACATTGTTAATCCTTGCCGAATTGACTTTGAACTCGCCATGTGGGAAATGTTACTGAAAACGCCTGAAATAATTAGACGCCATTAAGCAGAAAGGAACCAGCTACAAAAAATGGCAAAATGAGATAAGAACACCATGAGATTGGCTGGGTCGGTCTACGTTTTCTGCAAAAAATAGATATTGTTATGATAAGGCTTTCCCTCCGAAATTTGAATTTGACAAATTTATTGGATTCAGAATGGCCTTATCTGTTTCTCAAAAAAGAACCACACCAGTTTTGATTGAAGAGGTGATGGTGTGTCGTGATTCAGCAGAAGGGAACCAAGAAGTTTGGTTCTTCTTCCGGATACGAGTAGAACATGACCCGACCGATTTCAGGAAAAGGGAACCACACCGCTCACTACTGGCTCGGCTAATTTGCTGGCTTGCTGCGTTCTCTACAATCACAATACCGATGCCTAATACAATACTACAAACTCTTTAATGATGATGATTTAATGCCTTTATGTCTTTAAAAATAAGAACCTCATATTGAGACAACTTAAAGTCATTAACCTTTCGATAGTCGCGCGTATGTGACACATACACACATTTTTTTCAAACACCCAGCTCAACCATGTGACTTTGCAAAGGGCAAAGTCTTCACCACCTAATCTCCATCGTCCTTGGGGAGAAGGTTTCAGTCCACTTTTGGTCTTCATTGACACTATTTTTTTCGACATAAAGGTAAATTGTATATCTCCCATAAATGCGACTATCACTTTCTCATAAATTTCGTTTCAACTTCATACGAGGATACACTCTTATTCTAAATTGACTTTTATTTATAATTTTGCAATAATATTGTTTCGGAAAAAATATGCTTCGGATTTTCCTTATGAAATTTCTTTACTTTTTCAATTACCGTAAAACCGTCAAACTTTACCCCACCAGGGGTAACTTTACCCCAAAAAGTGAGAATCTTCAATTGTGACGTAAGCGTGGTAGAACTTAGATAAAAGTTAGCTATTGTGTTTTCGTTATTCTCCACATCCCAGAGAATCGATGCGGCTTGTGATGGCGCCTTTATCCATGTTATCAGCTGTTATCAGTCATAGTTTCCTGTTCAGCTGTTTTTGTCCTGTTTCTTGTGCTCCAAAATTTCTTCCATATCAGGTGTTTGGAGTGGATTTACCAGGCACGCCCCCATCATATCACTTTCAATATCTTATTTTGAACAAAATACACTAATCAAATTCTCAAAAAAGTGTTTTCTTAGTTATGCCTTTGTTTACCAAAAATTTGATGGTAACTTTACTCCAAAAACCGGGTATCTTTACTCCACTATAAAGGTTGGGATAAAGGTAGCCCCACTCATATTTTTCTTATTTAATCTCGAAAAATATTTGAGTTTTATAATTTTCGCAGTGTTGAATGTAAGGTTTCTAGTGTATCTCATGTCAGAAGTTAGAGATGGGGAGAAGAAATGAGAAAAAGCTTGGTACGCGCCCCTACCGAAACTTTACAACTGAACACCTTCATTATGATATGAACATAAACGAGCGTTGGTCTCATAAGTTGTGATTTACAATATTATTTACTCGTGGGTTAACTTTGAAATTTACCATCGCAATTCATTTGAAAGTTATCGAATGTGAAACTGACTTTTTCTGTGATTTTGATAAAGTCATTCGCTTATCGTTTATTGTCCTTTAATATTTCTTTACTTGTAGAAAGTTTTGCTCGATTACCTACATAAGTCTGTCTATACTGGAAGACTGAAATTGTGATCTCTTAACCAGAAATATTGCATTTCAAGCAAATTCGTTGAAATAAATGATCATTGGAATTTATATTTTTCTTAGGTATAACTTTTATTTTTCAAGCTAAAAAGTTCAATTTTTCACAAAATATTTTATAATAATATTATAAATACTTGATATTATCAAGTATTTCTGGGGTAATGAATTCAATCCCGACTAGTAACATTGCACCACTGCCCGTTTCTGTAGCGATAACCGTGAGTTTTTCAGAGTGGAGTAAAGATAGACGCACTCGTGGATAACGTTACTCCAACATTTAAACAATTTAAACAATGGGTTACAATTATCTGATCAATGAGCTCGACCACTCAAAATGTTCAGGAAGCCCTGAAGATCAATTCACTTATTTAAAAAAATCAATTTAACCCATTTCGAGTGGGAGAAATTGTATTTGAAAATGTTTTGGAGTAAATCTTGGGGTAAAGTTTGACGGTTTTACGGTAATTCTTTCCTAGTTCCATATAAAAATCGGTCGCGGTGTTTTCGAAAAGGGTATTTATAGAAGAGGTAGAGGTAAAATTCGCTTGATCTTTTCTGAAATTTCAACTGGCCAAGTAGATACCTAACCAAAGTTTTTTTTTTGTGCTTGTCATTATTTTGTTAATTTTTTTTCGTGAATTCCTGATTCTATTCCATTGTGACAACAGACTGAAAGACTCAGAATTTCCCATCTTGTTTTTATTTAAAGTATGACGGATATCAAACAATGTTCCTAAAAGTATACTTCCTACATTTGGAAAAATGTGATGATACCACTTAGGACGTTACAAAACCATAAGATTTACGTTATTTTCAACGTTTGGAAAAATTAAACAGAAAAGTTTTTTCATAATAAATACATTGTTGGGAGAATTATTTCGTCATCCATCATCAGCTTTTCTCTAATCCTTGGGGTTTTGCTTCTTAAAAGACTCGGATCAATGTTGTGTATGTGACACATACGCGAGACTATCCATGTCGAGCTGGAGGCGCGACTACCGGAAGGTTAAAGAGCACTGCAGTGGAACTTGAATAGAGGTTTATTTAACTCCGCACAAAAATATATAGTTCACCGGCGAAACGTAATTTTAATAGGATAAACATTGCCTACCAAATGTTGAATTTAACCCTTTCCTGCCCGCCAACGTCATATATCGGGCGGCTCGGCCTTCCGTTGCTGTCCGCCGCCGATAATAGCCGTTCTGGCTCATGATATTGCATTCATAGAACAGTTTATATATTCCTAGAACAGTTTAAGTGTTTTTCTCTAATCTCATTGTTTGTTGGCGTTTTTTTGGTCGGTAGTTTATCCTTGATCCAGTAGGTAAGTTCTGATGCAGGGGCACCTCAAACGGTTGGTTCTCTTTGATCTTCGCCGATTTGTCTGTTTTTTTTTTTTTTTTTTTTTTAACACTTCTAATTCCATTTTGGTACTTTTGGCGGTGGGACTGTCAAACATATTGCCGCCCTTTAGATATTTCACTGCCTATTTGAACTTTCCTCGGGAATATTCGCAAAAATGTTTTGTCCTTCCCACCTTTGGTTTTTTTCCCCACTATGAAAAGTTATCAAATTGTAGGAATTTTCCTAAAAAATTGAAAGTGAGAAACAATAAATTATATCGAAAGAATTTAATGGAAATTGGAGCGAGTCATAAGGTATCATAATTATTCTTTATTAATTTTATTATTTCCATTATGTTTAACTGGCTAGTAAATGAATAAAAAATGTACATAATCTCAATAATTCTCATGAACTCATAACAGAAAGTATCACGCGAAAAAACGTACAATGAAATAATGCATATAAGCAAGGAAACAACTTCGGACGAACCACCGAGTTGCCAAAATAATGTGGTACTGGTGGGACAGGGGGGCCCGACGGCGGGCGGCCTGTGAGGGACAGGAGGCTCTCGAGAATCCGGGCGCGAAAAGGTTAAAGGTCCCAATATAATCATGAACGATGTTCACTCGATCATAATTTCATCAAGACTGAAAGAAAACCGATCTAAAAAATGGGGGTCTCAGTCGGTCTCCGTTCGTTCCTCGTTCCGGGTTAGTATTTCGCGAAATTGAAGGGGCAAACACTTAGGTAACGTTGAAATTTTGAAATTTTAAGGGATTTTAGAAATTTATCAGTGCACGACCCTAGGGAATTGAAAAACTGAAAGATTGCCGCTGGAATCATCAAAATCGAACAATAATTGCCAGAGAAATATGGGTAAACCCGATAATTCAGTGGTCAGGAATGATAACTGTAATGTCATACATCCATGATCGTTAGTTCTCCTATAAAGTGAGGTGTAGGAAAACCCAGAGTGGCATGAGTCATCACCAACACGGATGAGGTGAGGAAGGGAAAGAACACGTCATCTGACGTCACCTCTTTTCCACTCTCCCCTCGCCATACTAACTTAAGTATATAAGTCGCACTCAGGGGTCTTCCTACATCCATTCGTACCTAGTCAATCCGACTTATCATTTCTTGTCTTCACCTTACCTATGGCCCAGTTCCACAGAGGGAACGGTTTGCCCCATAAAGGCGCCGAACCTCTAGCTCCTCTTAAGCACCTCTCCAGAACACTAGGCTTCATTAGGTAAATGCTCCGCTTCCTGCTGGTAGGTCTGGGTCCAGACGCCGAGGTTTGCGGATAGATTTTATAAGCACTTATCTGAACGGTCGGCCGCGAGGCGCCGCAGATGTAGTGCCAAAGCCATAGACTAAGGGATCAATCTCTCCATTGAGTAGGGTTCAGGGTAGTTTACAAATCAGCGCATCGAGAGGACCATCGCCCTCACTCGAATACACGCAAACACAACAATAACCACTAGTGGAGGAGCACTAGGGGTGGCCGACTGTCGATAGTGGCGAACAATCGATTGTTTCGATGCGCTCAACGCGATTAATGCATTGAAGAGTTGTGATAATGTATTCCCAGAATTTTTGCGGAATCCCAACTGTGATAATTTCTAGAAACATTGATCAGCTGGCATTTGTAAAAATAGATGAGCATGTGGGTAAATTAAAAATTCAAAGAGCAATATTATTCCTTTGTCAAAAAAAACAAAAAACTATCGATTGTTGCAATCCACAACTGGCCACCCGGAGGTTTCACACTCGCACTCATTTGTTTGTTTATTTTCTCACGCTGTCCTTATTTTTTTTATTTTTTTATTTTAGAATTTTAACGAGGAATCATCATCACGCTTTCAAAACACTGCCAACAGAGGTTACAGATCAGAGAGAGGTTATAATTTCAGAGGCTTCCAGGAGGAAGGTTATCATTCCTTCCTTTCCATCAATGGGGTATTTCGGTGGGTCGGAAATTCAGGTTTTTGACCTCAAATTTGGATTTAGCAACCTTGAAAACCTATAAACTCCAACTTTAAGCCCAATGAACCATAACATGTGGTAGAAAAATTAATTAAAGAGATCACACATTTGAAAAAGGCGGGCCACTATAAACGCACACACACTAGGCAAGGACTACGCCGCGCGCGTATGTGAGTAGTATTTTGTAGTATCCAAGAGGTCCTCCAAGGGTTTCTGTGCATGGATACTTTTTTCAAAGACAATTGGCTAGCTACGTCACGATTGGCTAGCTACGTCACACCATTCAAATCTTCAACTTTCCTTAGCTTTTCTGATTTTTTAAAATCATTTTCTCGACGAACAGACCCGATTACCGTTATTCCTGAGCCATACCCTTTTGAAAAAAAAATAAAATAAAATAAAAAAAATTGACTGAAATACCCCATTTTACCGACTCCGCCTACCCCCTCCACTGGTTTTCTCATCTTTCCATCCTTCCGTCATTTCGACCTTTCCATTCCACGTGAATCCAGCTTAACCATTATCAGGGCTGGGGGTTACAAGCTCTAGTGACCCCCAAAAGTACTTCTTAACTCTTAATGTTCATCACCTACAGAGGACACTACTGTCGCGATAAGGAAAAAAGGCACACACAAGGGGCCATTGAAGTGAGCTTTCCTCCCAACTTCTTCCATGGCAGGGACATAGAGGAGAGTCAACCACTCCAAGCTGTTTTTGGAGGAAAAAATTTGTTAGAAACCTCCTGTTGCAGTGAGCGGCAACATCAATGGTGTCATACATACCTTGAATAGCAACTTTTATCCTTTGGCAAAGTTTGACGTACAGTTGAGCTCTCTCGCCATCTTTCTCTGCTTTGATGTGCTTGATGTTAGCCCATTTACTGTGACCGGCATTGCGTTTAGATACAAGAGAAGAAAATCCGCCTAAACTGGCTATTGTCTGTCTCACTAACCACATTTCTCAACAGCGTCTCACTTTATCAAGGATAGGAGCTGTAAAAGAAAACGTGACAACAGTTTTAGAAAGTCAGCTACAGTTTGCGGGGAAGGAATATTTTGGAAAAAGGTAGGTGTCGTGAAAACTCCTACTCAAGTCAACTAACTTCTACTACTGTATAATGATGAACAGAAACTGAACTACTAGAACTTGTGAAGAAAACCTATATTATACAAAATTATTACTTTTTTTTTATATAATTTTATTGGCATCGGTAATACCATACAGCCATGGTGTTATTAAAAATATTTACATTGTATGTTATTTTACATTGCTAGGTATAAAAAATATATAAATCTGAGTAAATTTACAATTAACTAAATGTTGTCCATTCTCATCAGGTTATATGGTTATATTTGAACTACAGAGAAATATGAAAATTAGTTCGTAGACGTCTGGTCGAAGGATGGTTGAGAGGTTGAACGGTCGAGGGATGGATGTTGGGAGGCTGTTAATCATAATGTCTCGTTCTTCATTGAATTTGTTGCATTCGAGGATTATGTGATGCAACGTCTCTGTTGTCTGACAGGTGTCGCACAGGTCCGTATCGCTTCTGCTAATTCGGTGTAGATAGGCTTTGGTCACGCAGTGCCCAGATCGAATTCTACTTATTGCTTTATAGAAGGATTTACTTTTCCCCGGGCACTTGGTAAACCACGGAGTTAGTGAAACTTTGGGAAACGTTGTTTTGTATGTTTCACCAGATGGGTATCGATCATACGTGTCTTGCCACTCTTTCAACATCTCTTCCCTGAGCCGTCTGCGTAAATCTGATGGTGGATATACTGGAGTCTGGATGTCAATCGTGGGTTTTTTCGTCGCTTCTTTTGCGTAGGAATCCACCAGCTCATTTCCAACTATACCCGCATGGCTTTTCACCCATATCAGCCTGAACTGCCGTCCCGAGGTCCTCAAAGCTGCACATAGTTTGACGATCTCACCCTCTATGTAGTTCAAATTCGAGTTGGGGTTGATATTTTGTAATTTGTTTATTACACTCAGGGAATCAGTCAGGAAGATCACGGGTCTTGGCTCTAGATGGAGTTGCATCGCGTACTTCAATGCTTCGTGGAGTGCAATCAGCTCGGCTGTATATATAGATGCGAAATCTGCAATTCTGAATCGGGCGATGGCATTTTGGGTTACATCGTAGTATGCGGACCCTACTTTACCGTCTATCAAGGAGCCATCGGTGTAGATATGTACAACTTCGGGCCACCGTTCATGGATGAATTTTGTGAATGATGTAGGGTTTTGAACAGAGTTAGACGGGATAAATTATTACTTGAGATTACAGAGACTACTACAGAGATTACAGAGATTACTACATTTACTACATTTACTACTACTATTATTACTACATTTACAGAGATTACTACAAAGATTACTACAGATTACAGAGATTACTAGGAACTCTCTGAAATTATTACTTGAGATTACAGAGAGTTCCTAGTAGGGTTGATCTGGCTTAGATATAGCGCGCTGGAACCAGATCGTCCGCCATGTTTTCTATACAGCGCGCCAGTTTGCCTCCTAGTGACGTATTCTATCGTAATATTATGGCGCCGGATCGGATACGGCGTTCTTATCACAATACGGCGCCAGATTGAGAGCCTGTGTGTTGTGGCGATTGCACACCTGCTCACCATTTTTAAGTTAATTTAGTAGGTACTGATTGACAGCATGAGACCTACAAATTTTGCCAAAGTTATCAATTCCCGATGATCAAACAATAATAACCACCGATAATATGCAAACGTACCTGAAAGTAAATGGGATGCTTCTGTAGAAAAGAAAAGATGTCCATTCCCATAAAATTACTAATGAAAACAAATAAATTTAACGAAGAAATGAACAGCAGTTTCCCGTCATCACCAAGACAAAGATAGAAGGACTCACTACGCCACCTGTGGAGAGGCGCGAGAAACCCTATCACGCGGGGAAAGAGATGCGGAAGCGCCCTAGCGGCGGACCGGCGAACGGACGATAAGACACCAGAGTCTCGCTAGAGGGCAGTGCAGGATGAAAACAAAGGACTCTACTGAGTGTCTCACACAACGGCAATTTACTCGGTCATTCAGAATTGACAGATTAATCAAGCTTAACATGGTATATACTACTGACTGGCCTTAACTGACTAGTGCAAGCTTCAACCCCTAAGGATTCACAAAGGAGTTATATTATTCCATTGTGAAATCCAAATTTTTTTTTTTGAACAGATTGAAATATAGAGGAAGAACCTCTTATCAATCTCTGCCAATTTAGAGAGAACATCATAAAAAAGAAAACTGACTACTATAAATTTATTCTGGTAATTACAATCATTAAAAAGGGGAAATTAATACCAAAGAGGCTACACTGAAGTTCTATTCAACATGCATACCAGAAGTTCCTGCTTCCTGTTTACTGCTGAAATTATAGCTGAACCTCCAGTCCAGATTCCTGTTCTGTTTCACTGAGTTAATAGCTGAAGCTCCATTCCAGACTATTCTTCGAAGTTCCTGCTGAAATCCCTACAGAAGGGTGAATCAAGATTTCTACCAGAAGTTCCTGCTTTGGTAATTTTTCTGAGTCATAGTTGAAGCTCCAGTCCAGATCACTTCAAGAAGGTCCTTCTAACATCTCTACTCAAAGGTGGAATTCAAAGTCCTATCAGAAGTTCCTGCTTCCCACTGGGTTCACAGCTGAAGTTCCAGTCCAGATTACTACAAGGAGTTCCAGCCAACATCTTCCCTGAAGTTCCTGTCAGATGCCGATATAACTTTCCAAGAAGCTAGGATAATTAAATGATAGGGTCTGATTTGTTAGAATAAGTTTCTTCCTATCAAGGTACCTTGTTAAGTTAGAGAAAAAAAAAAAAAAAATAAAAATAAAGAAAACCAACAGGAAAGAGAAAGTGCCATTTCCAGGAAAAGGATTTAGTGGCTGGTTGTATGGGGAGGTTTGGAGACCAGTAGTAGTCTGCGTTCTCTCTTTCCTGGCTGGGAAGTATTTCAACGGTTTTTCCCCATAACCCTTAAAAAACCGTTACATGGCGCCCGAACTAAAATTTTACTAATATCTTGCATGTAAAAAAATTGTTATTGTTCCAAAGTTCTATTATCTAACAAAAAATCTAATAAATAAAAAACAAATAAAATATAATTAAAATTAAGAAAGATGGAGAATCAAATTGAAAATTTATTCACTCAAATCCGAGAAATGAAGGAGGATTACAGGTTGTTGCATGATACAATCCAAGGCCAACAACAAATAAATGAAGAGACAGTTAGGGATATGTTTGAAGCTAGGATGAGTGCCATGGAGGGGTCAATGATAGAGATCAGAAGAGGAATAGAGGATAGGAGAGGAAGCATTCCATTTAATAGTACTGCATTAGGTGGTGGAAATACAAGTTATCAAAGTGGAATCGATTTGGCAGAAGTCATAATAAACGAGTCATTAAAAAGAGAAAAAATTATATTTACAGAAGCAGCATTCCCAACTCCCCAAACTTTCATCCGTAGAATTAAGGAACTTTATCCGAGTATCGAACAAAATTCCCGCTTTAAAATAATTCTATCAAAATCATTTGAAGGCAATCAATGGTGGGAAAATATAAGGGACAATTTAACCAATTGGGAACAATTTGAAAAGGCATTTCTGGAATTTTATTGGAGTGATGCAACTCAGGAAAAATGGGAAAATAAAATAAATAATTCAGCATTTAATTATTATAAAGATGGAGATAAAAAGACTTATGCAATGAAAATGTACAACGTTGGTAAAGAATTGGGATATTCAACAAAACTGCTGATAAGAAGACTGCTGCGACATTTCTTCATAAATCCACTATGCTGTCTGTACATGGGACCAGTCACGACCCTTCAAGAATTAATTCAGTTATTAGAAACAAATGATAACATCAGAAGAAATACACCAGTCAACGACAGAAATCAGCAATGGGATAACCAGCACACAGAAGACCAGCAAGGGCAGAGGCAACATCAGCAACAGAGAAGTGACGACAACGAGACAAGAAATGATACCACACCAAATATAAATACGGTGAAAATTTTTGTGAATGAAACAGAACACAATATAAACAATATCCCACATGAAACAACTGAAGAAACTCCGATAAGAGCACATAAGAGCAACCTAGAGGATAGACCATGGCATCAATGGATTCAATCAACAGAACCGACAGGACTTACTCAACAACAAATACAACAAAATATAAGAAAAAATAGATACAGAAAACTAAAGAGAGTAAATCAAAATAGAACATTTTCATCACTCAACATAGGGGATTTGGTGCTCATCGATCAAACAGCTATCAGCGATGCATCAAAGAAAATCATGGTTAAATTACCACCTCGTAGAGAAGGACCATGGAAAGTAGTGCAGATATGTGGAAGACATAGTTACGTCCTTGCAGATGCTAATACTGGAAGAATCCGAGGAACATTTCACATCAACCAACTTTATCCATACAAACGTCAAAAACATAAATTGCTAGATAAACCAGAAAATTTAATTAAAGAAAGAAGAGAGGTGATAGCACAAGAATGGTTTGGCAGTTCACCATCGGGTGTGGCGAGGTGGGGCCACATCCAGGGGTGGAGGGATGGGGGGTGGGGGAGTCTTTAAACCTTCTGTCTCCAAGTAGGGACCCTACCTCCAGGGATGTCTTGTCCACATACCCTGCAAAGTCGTGATCGGACTTTGGGGATAGAGTAGATCCTCCACGTCAACATTATTAGGGAAAGGGGGGTAAACTTGAGGGGACCTCGAAGTAAATACGGATTTGCCGGGTTATCCTAGCCTTTTTTCTTGCAACATTCAGTCAGCAGACACAGAATTAAAGTGGAGTAATCAGTTTTATTATTTTTTAATTTAGAGGTCCTCTCACCGAAAGATACTCACCAAATTTATGCCAGTGGAATGGGGGGAGCCAGAACTGCATAAATCGGAGCGGTGACCGATAAGCAGACTCCCCCAGCTCTCATTCCACTGTGCCAAATAAAGTCGTATGGGCTGGTCTCGGTACGCATTAGGAAATTTACGGTTCCGACCATCTTATCCCATCCAACTTCCCCTCCACACGAGACCAAAACCCGGCAACCCACCCGTCTATTCCTTTTCCCAACACCCCCAAATAGAGTTAAGTCGTATAGCACAATGGCTATCAATAAACGACTTCACCATACTATTGGATTGGTACATAACTAACCCCTTGTCTTCAGGAGATGATCCGACTATTCCACTCAAAACATTGCTTGCAAAGTGCCCTCGAAGGTACGCTCAGCGGTAATGGAGTATAGAGATTGGACGTGACACTCTAGATTGCTTAACACCCTAGACCCGCAGGGTGGCGACTAGGTGCACTAATCCGTTCCTCTCGCAGATGAACAGAAGGCGGGGGTACATGGCCAAACAGTAGTCTCCTACCCAATCATACCTAAAGCATTTGCTTGTTGTTCTATTTTTCTCAATGTTCCCTAAATTATTGCATGTTGCTGCTTATTTGAGATTCTTATTTTTTCTGCATGTGAGGCTCCAAAATTTGGTCCCATGCTTGTTTGGGGGCGGGGAGTGTGGCGATTGCACACCTGCTCACCATTTTTAAGTTAATTTAGTAGGTACTGATTGACAGCATGAGACCTACAAATTTTGCCAAAGTTATCAATTCCCGATGATCAAACAATAATAACCACCGATAATATGCAAACGTACCTGAAAGTAAATGGGATGCTTCTGTAGAAAAGAAAAGATGTCCATTCCCATAAAATTACTAATGAAAACAAATAAATTTAACGAAGAAATGAACAGCAGTTTCCCGTCATCACCAAGACAAAGATAGAAGGACTCACTACGCCACCTGTGGAGAGGCGCGAGAAACCCTATCACGCGGGGAAAGAGATGCGGAAGCGCCCTAGCGGCGGACCGGCGAACGGACGATAAGACACCAGAGTCTCGCTAGAGGGCAGTGCAGGATGAAACAAAGGACTCTACTGAGTGTCTCACACAACGGCAATTTACTCGGTCATTCAGAATTGACAGATTAATCAAGCTTAACATGGTATATACTACTGACTGGCCTTAACTGACTAGTGCAAGCTTCAACCCCTAAGGATTCACAAAGGAGTTATATTATTCCATTGTGAAATCCAAATGTTTTTTTGACCAGATTGAAATATAGAGGAAGAACCTCTTATCAATCTCTGCCAATTTGGAGAGAACATCATAAAAAAGAAAACTGACTACTATAAATTTATTCTGGTAATTACAATCATTAAAAAGGGGAAATTAATACCAAAGAGGCTACACTGAAGTTCTATTCAACATGCATACCAGAAGTTCCTGCTTCCTGTTTACTGCTGAAATTATAGCTGAACCTCCAGTCCAGATTCCTGTTCTGTTTCACTGAGTTAATAGCTGAAGCTCCATTCCAGACTATTCTTCGAAGTTCCTGCTGAAATCCCTACAGAAGGGTGAATCAAGATTTCTACCAGAAGTTCCTGCTTTGGTAATTTTTCTGAGTCATAGTTGAAGCTCCAGTCCAGATCACTTCAAGAAGGTCCTTCTAACATCTCTACTCAAAGGTGGAATTCAAAGTCCTATCAGAAGTTCCTGCTTCCCACTGGGTTCACAGCTGAAGTTCCAGTCCAGATTACTACAAGGAGTTCCAGCCAACATCTTCCCTGAAGTTCCTGTCAGATGCCGATATAACTTTCCAAGAAGCTAGGATAATTAAATGATAGGGTCTGATTTGTTAGAATAAGTTTCTTCCTATCAAGGTACCTTGTTAAGTTAGAGAAAAAAAAAAAAAATAAAAATAAAGAAAACCAACAGGAAAGAGAAAGTGCCATTTCCAGGAAAAGGATTTAGTGGCTGGTTGTATGGGGAGGTTTGGAGACCAGTAGTAGTCTGCGTTCTCTCTTTCCTGGCTGGGAAGTATTTCAACGGTTTTTCCCCATAACCCTTAAAAAACCGTTACAGTGTAGTACATCACGCCGTATCTTAGTAGTTGAACCAAACCCACTAGGAACTCTCTAATAACGACCGTTAAATTGATTCTATACAACTGCGGGAATTCTATGTCTGCCATGTCACATGACACCTCGGTCGATTTTCATGTGTTTTCCATGTCATTTTCCCGATCATCTGATGTGGTAGTTGTCGATATGTAGAATTATGTAAATTCCGCTAATCCAACACTGAGATCCTCCCACCGAAGTTGAGAGCAGAGCTTCTTCAACTGCCTCTGCATCCTGAGCCTCCAGCAGGAGAACATATGTAAAATTATACGTAAAATGAAGGAAGATATGCGAAGCAGGTTTAGGACGGACTGCTCTCCCAAAGAGCGAAAGACCTGGGGCGGGTCGACGTTCGCATTGGAGACATGGTTCTTGTAGAGGATGAAGCAGGGTTCACAAGCCGACTCGCTGATAGCCCAGAAAGAGTCAGAGGGAAAGGGGTAATCTTGTCGGAGAGGCACTTTTGGGAGGCAATGTCCAAATCCGAAAAATTAGATCGATCGGAAAGAGTCGGACGCCTGGGAACCCACCTTCACTCTGTAAAGAAAATAGGTCGGCCACTGGCTAAAGTAATTTCTATAATGGGGGTATTTCGGTGGGTCAGAAATTCAGGTTTTTGACCTCAAATTTTGGATTCAGCACCCTTGAAAACCTATATACTACAACTTTAAGCCCAATGATACTATAACATGTGGTAGAAAAATTAATTAAAAAGATCACACGTTTGAAAAAAAGGAAGGCCGCTATAAATGCACACACACTAGGCAAGGACTACGCCGCGGACGACGCCGTGCGCGTGTGTGAGTAGTATTTTGTAGTATCCAAGAGGTCTTCCAAGGTTTTTTGTGCATGGATACTTTTTTCAAAGACAGTTGGCTAGCTACGTCACGATTGGCTAGCTACGTCACACCATTCAAATCTTCAACTTTCCTTAGCTTTTCTGATTTTTTAAAAACACTTTCTCGACGAACAGACCCAATTACCGTTATTCCTGAGCCATACTTTTTTGAAAAAAAAAATAAATAAATAAAAAAAATTGACTGAAATACCCCATTCCAGGACCTGACAAGACCCCACGGCTAGTGCGACTGCGGCAGAGATGCTGCGACCTGTTCAGCGCCTGTGTCAGCGTCGGATTAGATGAATTTTACCTAATTCAAGATTCGATCACTACAACACCAGATGATCGGGAAAATGACAAGGAAAACACATGAAAACCAACCGAGGTGGCAGACACACAATTCCCGCAGCCGTTATATTCCCAAGTAATAATCTATATACATAAAACGCCAACCGTACGTATGTACGTATGCACGGAGTGGTTGGAGGGGGAGTGGGTAGAGTCGGCGGAATCGGAGCCGGGAGGAGTTGGGGGCGGGAGGGGTCGGAGTTGGGGCGGGGGGAGTCGGAGGGAGTGGGTAGAGGAGAGAGTCGGAGAAATCGTTTTTGCCTACTTTTAGTAGGCTTTTCAGCTAGTTTAGTATGATATCGTTCATCATTATATAGTATTATCAAACAGAATTAAACTTTTTGCAATTTGATTTAAACTCCTCGTAAACTAGATTAAACCTTTCGCAATTAGAATTACCCCTTTCACAAATAGAATTAAACCTTTCGCATACTGAATTAAACTTTTCGCAATGAACAAACAATTTAATACATTTTTAATGATCAAAAATAATAACAAATAAACACGTCAGACTATCCATGTATAAATCAATGTTCTAAAGTAAATTATCACATGAAATGTCCGATTTTTCAAGAAAGGAGAAGGTCAGTCCTGTCAGGCCTGTAGCTGCAGCAGGAAGTACGAGATACGAGTACATGTCCATTTTCAACGGAATTTTCAAGGAATTCGACCGTCCCCCCTTCGAGAGTTCAGCATTACTCACAATACTCAGCAATATTCAGCAATAGGTACTCACTGAACTAATATTTGAATCGCTGTCGCTCATCACCACAACAATGTTCCTCACAAAACCAAAAAAAAAGAGAAAAAACCTACGAACACTTTTATGGCGAGAATGTTGACGGGAAGTTAAGAGTGACTCTACACAGTGAAGGTCAAAGGAAGTTTGCCAGTCCACAGGGGAGTAATTGAACATCCACAGGGAAGATATTGACCGTCCACAGATAAAGTATTGTTTTGGGGACTTCACTCACTCTTGTGTCCTCTGTGGATGATGGTGCAGAGGATTAATTTTATGTAAGGTTCACTTGTAATTGGGAAAGGTTTAATTCAGTTTGCGAAAGGTTTAATTCCAATTGTGAAAGGGTTAATTCAGTTTGAGAAAAGTTGAATTCTAATTATGAAAGGTTTAATTCAGTTTGCAAAAAGTTTAAATCAAATTGCGAAAAGTTTAATTCAGTTTGCGAAAGGATTAATTCAGTTTGCTGAAGGTTTAATTCAGTTTGCTAATGCTATATAGTTAAGTAGACTTGAGTAGGGGTTTAACGAAAGTAGGTATAGTGGATGGCATTTACATAATATAAGTAATTACCTACTTATAATATAAACTATACCTATTATATCCACACAAATGATCTAGGGTCAGGTGTGGTAATCGGGAACAAAATTGTTGTGGAAATTTACAGAAACGCTTTCTCAACTCAAGACAAGTTACAGAATTTGAGGTCGGAGATGACAGCTTTAAACAACTATTTGGCCCCAGCACACTTTTTGAATTCATCTTAAGTATAAAACTTAGGTATAAAAGCTTAAGTATAAAAAACTTAAGTATGACTCAAGTATAAAACCTACCTAGGTAAGGAGGGTATCATGATCACCTCACTCATTCACATCTAAATTCAACTTTTCAACTCACCTCATCCATCCATGAACACGCAAGGAAAAATATCACGAACCTTGAAAATGTTTCCCTCAGGTTTAGGTATTACGTTAATCAGTATTCAATAGTTTTTGTTTTCTTGGATAGGAGGGGATCAGACACTTTTACGCTTGGTAAAATTTTGAAAAAGGGGAAAAATTGACGGTTTTTGAACAAATTTTACGTTCACACGAGATACATAAAACAGCGATCACGTTAACGTGAGATTAGAAATTAAAACCGGTGAAGAAAATGAAAACTCTTTTTTGGGTGGTGGTAAATGGCTCGTTTCAAGTGCCAGTTGCATTGCGGGGATGGGTAGTCGGGTCACCCCATGGATACTCCTATGGTCCATGGTCTGTGACGTGTGAATGCATGGATCTAGACATCGTGTAAACATCCATGGAACACGTGCTCGACGCCCATAGCCATAGGTTATTTTACTGCGGTAGGTTTCTATGCACGTTTGTTTTCTTTGGCCCCTCAGATTTATGAGCACAAGTCGTTTTTCCTTGATTAATTATTCGGTAATTTTGTCTTTGTGAGTGGAGAGAGTGCTGAACATATGAAAAATGGTGTCTCTGGATCTAATAAAAACCATCAACGAAGGGGACGATGTTCCAGATTACTCGGACAACTCGGATGAAGGAGAGCAAGAGGAAGACGTGAGTCTTTATTAGTACATGGCATGTTTTAAGGATATAATTAATGTCGAAGAATAGCATAACATGCTAAATAAAAATAAATTATCCATTTAAATAAAACATACAAGCACATACTCTCATTCAAGGGAAATAGAAAATCGAGATGTAGAACCATTGGACTACCAAGGGCGGCGAAGAGCTCTTCATTTGAGTACCCTCTCCTTACCCATTGCAAGTTCCTCTTTACCTGCCTGATACCGTATAAGCTGTTTTGAACCTTATTACGTTCATAGCGATTCTAAAGTCAATTCGTTGTTGAGGTAGACACGTTTGCGGTTTGATTGAATTCGTTTGCCGCAAATGTTTACTACTTACCTCTCAGAACAGTCGAGTGAAGTATGGGAATCTTTTCTACAGAAAAGATTCCCGTTGAAAAATGCGGGGGATAAAAGTTCAAATTTCACACAGCAGAAGCAAAGTCACATCATGCCACTCCTAGCGGCTCTCATAGGGTTCGTTCGGTGAGGCAGTCCTGGACCGTCGAGGACTGGAGCAATCCAGGACTCGTGACGTCACAGAGTCGCCCTGGACTGTCCGAGATTCGGTGTTGTCCGAACTCACACGGGACAGAACTGGAAGCATGGATAGTTTTTACGTATAAAATATCCATGCCAGAGAGATGTGGAATTTATTAATTCAAGATTTATTAATTTTTTAGACGTGTTTATTAATACGTCCTATTGATTTCATTCCTTTTCGTATAGGAAGAATAAATAAGAATAAATGCTTCTATAATGAGGTTAGTTGCCTGACTTAAAGTTTCCTATTCCCCCAAATGGAAACTGCGACTGGAGTTTCGTAAAACTACTTTAAATTAAAGTTAAGTTACGAGCTGAAGTTATGGGTTACGAATTACGAGTTGTTACACAAGTAGTACAAAATTACTTACTGTGAATTGATGAGATGATTCCGCTGCTACCAATTCTTAGAAGAGGTGTCTTTAACCACCCTTTTTACCAAGTGAACCTTTCTTTAGAGTAAGTACAGGTAGAGTCATATAAAAGGGAAGGCCGTTTTCAACAAAACGCTTGTATTTGAAGAAAAATGAAAGTAAAACGCTTTACACTTGACCAGATGGGTATAATTTCAAATAGAGACAGAACAATGGTTACGAAATTACGAAAATAAATTGAACGTATATACAGACTTATGCTTCTTTACCAAAATCGTATTTCCTAAGCTACTCATACTCAGTTTCAAAGTTCCGGGTCGTTAATTGTTTTATGAATAGAGGTTAATATAATTACTGTTACTTCACAATACTAGTTTTCAATTCTTATTCCACATGTGCTTAGAGATATTTATGTCGAAGCGGTCAGCAACATTCCAGAACGACGCAGTTTGGTGCCCATAGTAGGTAGGTAGGCCACAAAAATATCAGAACTCTGATGTTGGGCACTCAGTTCCATATGGACCTTTATGGAGACAATATTATGAAATAATGAAGAACAGAATGAACATTTTTAGTTTGATGTAAGTATGTATTGACAGTAGGAAAACTGAAAGATGACAAACTTGCTTGTGCACAAAAATCGAGAGAGTTTTCGTACCAGCTACTTTACGAAGTTTTGATCACCAAATTCCAACACAACTTGTTGAATGTAGCTTTGGTTCTTCTGCCTCAATCTCCGATAAATCAACTTCATATTGAAAATATCTTCGACATCATCGTCCGAAAAATAAACCACACTCATCACGTCACTTTCGTAATCAGGAAAAGTGTCCAACATCATAATTGGATTTTCAAAAAACTTCTGAATTCTCGAAACATTGTTGTCATTCAAACTCGAGAGGTGAGGAGCGGGAGAAAAAAGTGCAATGCGCATGCGCCGGACTCTACTCTCGCTGAAATCTGGAGTAGGTTTGGACGACCCTGGACTGCCGTTGGTTGTCTAGTGGACAGTGTACCCGACTGCAGTGATAAGATAAGAACCGTCTTGCGGGGATGCGAGTTCGAAAAAAAAAAAAAAAAAAAAAAAAAAAAAAGGTATCACTCCAAAAATAGCTATTTGGATCTATAAGGCCATCATACTTCCAAGACTGCTCTTTGGAGTAGTTGGCTGGTGGCCGGGTTCAAATAACAATAATTACTTAAGAAAAGTCGAACGACTTTCCTGTATGCTGATAAGTGGCGCATTCCGCACCACCCCCACCAGAAGCATACAAATCATCCTGGGACTAGCTCCCATTGATACACTAACCATGGTCTTCTCCATGCAGGCTGCTATAAGATTAACTTCACAAGGGGAATGGGTACATGACACCAGTCACTTAACCCATTACTCTCAAGTGGGTCATACGCTTATTAAAAAAGCTGTCAACGCTTATGTTCCTGAAACTTTAATGCCTACGGACGAAATGAGAAAAAAATATTTCTGGAATCTCAAGACAAGCTTTGAGATAAAAAGCAGGGAAGACTGGAGTCACGGACAAACTCCAGTTGACACAGCAGAAGTAATTAACTGTTATACGGACGGTTCCAAAATAGAAAATAATTTGGAAACCACCTCCGGGGCGGGTGTGTTCATACCAAGCCTTGGGATATCCAATTCCTATAGCTTGGACAAATATGCAACAGTATTCCAAACAGAAATTTTTGCGATAAACAAATGTAGCATGACATTATCAAACCTTGGTATCAGCAATAAGAATATAAACATCTATACTGACAGCCAAGCAAGCATAAAAGCCCTTCAAAATCCCATCACCACCTCAAAACTGGTGTGGGAAACAAAAAAGTCTATAAATAATCTGTTTCTTGGAAATAACAAAATTTCCATAAAATGGATACCCAGGCATACCAACCAGGTTGGAAACGAACAAGCCGATTTTTTGGCAAAAGAGGGTTCGAAAAAAGGGTTCGTAGGACCCTCGCCAGCAATTGGCATTTCGAAAAATGCCTGCAAAGAAAAGGTCAAAAAATGGGAAGCCCAAGATCTTAATATACTCTGGTCCAAAGAAACTGATAGATACAGACAGACCAGAATGCTTATCACCTCATACGATCCTAAACAAGCCCTATGGCTAACTTCTAAAAGTCGAAACACCATCAGACTAATGATAGGCATTCTAACGGGGCATTACGACTTCCGTAGGATGCTAAACATCATGGACAACAGAATTTCACCAATGTGCTCTTGCGAACAAGAAGCTGACTCTGCTGAGCACTTTTTATGTAGATGCGACCGCTTCTGGAGGTCCAGAACGGAAGCATTCGGTCACCACATTGTGGAACGTGCATCCCTACGGGAAATTTCCTGGAAAAGGATAAAAAAATTCGCAGATCTCAGCGGAAGATTTACTGACTCCAACACGGGGTAGCCGGCGGAATCCCCTTTCTTTAAATAAAGGGGCCTCGCAAGAGGGGGAGTATAAGCCATCGGAGCCTGAAACTCCCTTCCAATGGCAACCCCGGGCAGTGAGTGAGTGAGTGAGTGAGCGAGTTCGAATCTGGTCGCTAGCAGAAAGTTTTCTGTCTATTAGACGATCGACAATCTCTCGTTCCAACCCAGGGCGGTGATGTTTGGGAAGCCATGAGCGAAATAATCAGAACAAATTCTGATCTCCCCTTAAGGAGACAGCTGATGACGTCCGCGACGCCAAGAATGGCAGTCGGACGAAAATTCAACCTGAAATGGTTGCTTACTTTACTTTACTTACTTTTACCCTGGACTGCCTCTCCGAACGACAAATCTCTCGTCCGGGACTACACTGGTCCTCTCTAAACGGCCAAAAGTGGGCGTGGTCAACCCGGGACTGCCTCACCGAACGAACCCATAATATGGATTGAGAACGTCTCCTGAGGTATCTACAAGAAAGCTGAGTCATGCAGAGTCTAAAAGTATCTCCCATCCTGCTTCTTTTTTTTTGGCCGACCGTCTCAACTGACGAGAAAAACGCAGTGAACGTGTTAAGAACTGATGATGCGAAGACATACAGACGTGGGATGAAAGTTATCTTGAATCAAGATATCACGAGTTCGATTACACTTAATATTCAGCATCTGCACCTTGGAACAATATCTCATTATTATACCGTTGTTGCCGTTCAAATTTCATAAATATGTAAAGAAAAAAAAAGTGCTTCAGTCATACTTTATTATTATAACTTTTTCAGTTTCAACCTAAAAAGAAGAAGTTGAAGCTGAGAAAAGACGTGAATGAGGAGTTCGAATTTGGCGGCTCAATAGTCGGCGACGTCAAGGAAACATGGGACGACCTGAGTCGTTTCGTCAAGAAGAAATCAACTTCTGGTGTTCAAGAAAAAATCAAGAATGCCAGAGAAAAAATGAAAAAGGTTTGTTCATTGCAGATTCCCGTACAATAATGAATTATTTCTGATTGCCGCAGAGGAAAAACAAAAGTCCATTTATTTTGAAAATTGAGTTTTTGTTATTTTTTTCAATGCGATCGCTCAAGGAGTGTTTGATGGAGTCATAATGTAAACTGTAAGTCGGAACTTTCATCGATTCATTTGACCAGTCGATTTTTTGCTTCTAGTATGTATCTATCAGGCAAACCGTTGGATTGAGGGAAGGCCTCGCCCATCTTGTTGAGATGGTACCTCAAGGGGCAGTGGCGAGATAGGAGGGCTGTGGTGTGAAGGTCTTTCCTCCTCAGTGACAACAGATCTTTTGCTCTATTTTTAGACATGGTGATCAGCTGCTTGGCTTGCCTCTGATTTGGAGTGTTGCGCCAATATGCAGATCTCCTACTTACCTCCTATTTCTGTACCTGTTGAGTAATAAAGCTCTTAAGCCCGCCGCAAATTGAACCCAGAACACGCACAGCCCACGTCCGACCCACGCGTGGGTAGGAATGTGAATCACAGTTTTGCATTAGGTACCGCATATTGAACCCTATCCCACTCAGTTGCTCTCCACGGGTGGGTCCGTTTGTATGTGCCGCACAGTTGTCGTGGGTGCGTTGTTTCCTATCCAAAAATGGATGAGAAGTTAATTGAACTTGTCAGGGACCATCCTGTGCTGTACGACACATCTGATGCGAACTACATGAGAACAAAACTAAAAGATGAGCTTTGGGAAAAAATTGGGACTGAATTATTTTTATTATTATTATTTTTTTGGGACTTTTTATTATTTCACGAATTTTGCCAAACTGTTCCCCGGGTAAGCCGAAAACTTTCCTTGAAAACATTGTCAGAAACTTCCGAAAACACTTTAAATTCACCACCAGTACTTCTCCCAGCTAAATAGGTATTTCTTTTACTTTTTTTTCGTTTAATTGAAGAATACAAAGTAATGACTTCCTCAGTCTCTGACTCAGAATCGAGATCCAGGAGGAGCTCAATCAGCGAGTTGGAGAACATAAAACGTGGTTGTGGCACACGACTGGGTTCAATATGCGGTACCCGACCCAGCCCATGTTCGTTGGTTGGGGATGGGGTCGGCGTGGGCTGTGCGTGTGCTGGGTTCAATTTGCGGCAGGCCAAGGACAGGTTCAGGATTGTTTGTCGAGGCGATCGGCTTCTTCATTGCTGTCTACTCCCTCTTGGCCAGGGACCCAGAGCAAAGTCAACTTATTGCCCCGAGCCGCAGCCTTCAAGGAGTTCTGACAATCCCAGGTTAGCCTTGATGTTATTGAGTAGGCTGCCTGGCTATCAGAGATTATGTAAAGTCTCGCACCGTTGTGTCGTTTTCTGGTGGTTTCTTGTGCTCTTTCTATGACATGGGAAGACATGATAAATGGCCGATGTTGTTCCTAGGGGTTTAGTTAGGCTGAAGTTTGGGCCTTTGATTCCTAGGCCAGCATTTCCATTCATCACAGAAGTGAACCTGGTTCATTTTGTGGCAGGCCTCTTTTCCAGCATTCACGATTATTAATGATTACTCTAAAGGGTAGGTCAAAGTTCACTCTTTCATGCTTAATGTCAGGAACTGACTTGGCCACTGGATCGGTATGATCTTGGTCCAGTATTTCCAGGTGGCTCCCTTTACGAGGGGGGAGTTTGAGTTTTCCCGAGTGCGCTTTCTTATAGCCGCCACCGGTCATGTAATGTCATACATCTATGTTCAGTACCTAGTTCTCCAATAAAGTGACGTGTAGGAAAACCCAGAGTGGCATGAGTCATCACCAACACAGGCGAGGCGAGGAAGGGAAAAAAACACGTCATCTGACGTCACCTTTTTTCCACTCTTCCCTCACCATACTAACTTGAGTATATAAGCTGCACTCAAGGGTCTTCCTACATGCATTCGTACCTCTTCTAACCGACTTATCTGTTGTCTTACCTACAGCCCAGTTCTTCCGAGGGAACGGTTTGCCCCATAAAGGCGCCAAACCTCTAGCTCCCCTTAGGGACCTCTTCAGAACAGTAGGCCTCACTAGGTAAATGTTCCACCTCCCGCCGGTAGGTCTTTTATCGGACACCGATTTTGATGGATAGATTCTACGAGCACTTATCCGTACAGTAGGCCGCGAGGCGCCACGGATGGAGTGCTGAAGCCCTAGGCTTTAGGGATCAATCTTTCCGTTGAGTAGGATTCAGGCTAGGAACAATTCAGCGCATTGAGAGGACCATCGCCCTCACTCTACAACACGCAGAACACAACAGGTCGAATCTTGGATCCTTCACATTATGCTTCCACGATAACATCTCCTCATCAAACGCCAGATTTGAATGTTGGTACTTTCAAGGCTTTGAATTGAATAAAGTAATCAACATGTTTTAGGTTTTTGGATAAGAAAAGTATGAGAATATTCATGTTTATGGTTCATTCGTTGAAACCATCTCCTACGGCAACTCCAACCTGGAAATTGATCCTACCTATTTAGTAAAATTCGAAAAATATATAAATTAAAAATGAGATTGAGATTCAAAAACCACTTCTGAAATTTTCTTAATCTCAATATTCAGCTTGATACTCGTTAACTACTGTACATATTGTCAGTCTCAACCCAGATTTATTTTATGATTCTCAGAAGCAAAGTGATGAAATCACTTCAGTGGCGGGCTCTGACAGTGAATCTGAAAAGGACGGTGACGATGGAAGTGAGGATGGTTCCATTGACTCCGATGCACCTGATGACGAGTCAGACATGTCTCTCTCCGACGACGAATTGAAACAAGGTAAGTTTTCTGGAATGATTGATTTGAGACCAACCGGTTGTACATTCTGGTAAATACGAACCAGAAAACATGATGGACGGGCGATATTTGATCGTAAAGGAGTGGTGGCCCACAACATCCGGGTAGCAGTGTCCTGGCGTGGCGTGTGCAAAGTGCGAGGGATTACGTGATTTAGGAATCCCTGCAGGAGTACTCCGTGGCGTCACTACACGTGTCTTGCTCGGCAATTTGTAGACTTTCCAATGAGGCACTTCCCTACTAGGGATGAGTGTTGATACCCGATATCTCAAAATATCGATACTGTCGTACTTGCAGGGGCGTGGCGTCCATAAGGCCACTTTGGGTCTAGCCCCGGCAAAATTTCTCTCTCTGTAACCTAGATTTTTACCCCAAAGTTGAAAAAACTCCCTTCAAAAAGTGTTCTCCACAAAGTAGAAAAAAATCCCTAGCAGAAAGTTTTTTCCTCAAAACTCACTCATGATCCATGGAAGCATGGATCTTTTACAAGTAAAAAATAATTCTACACTGACATGCAACTGCATGTCAAATATCCATGGTAAAACCCGAGGCCATGGAGCTAGCTTTAAAGCCTACTACTAGGTCCATGCCCAAGGCAGTCTCCATGGCCTGGTACGAGAGAGAAGAAGATGTAAGATGGAATCGATAGGTATCCAACAATCGTTTTGTATCAAACAATCGATTCTCCACTCCTGAATTCGTTTTATCCTCGAGACTCAATAATCGATTATTTTCGATATCAAACATAACCTTCTCAACATAACCTTCTCTGAGCCGATCAGCTGGTCGTGAAGGGGCGCCATTTGCGCTCCTATCCAGCAAGGTTATTCTGTTTACATACCAAGTTTCTTGGTATGTAAACAGAACAATGGTGATAATATTCTTTAAAAGTCCATTCATGCAGCATGAATCAATGAGCGAATTTTCAAAGAAATCTTTCAGTTGAAGCTATGGTTAAGATCTATTTTCAGTTTCAGTTTAACATACCAACATACTGTATGCACAGGGTATGCTTTGAAGATGTTAGGAGTCCATGTTCATGTTCTACTCGTCCCTACAAACTCATAGAGTACCCACATGGCTATTGTTGTTTTTTTCTATTTTCAGTATAACATACCAACATACTGTATGCACTGGGTATGCTTTGAAGATCTTAGGAGTCCATATTCATGTTCTACTCGTCTCGACGAACTCTTAGAGTACCCACACGGCTATTGTTGTTTTTTTTCTAATTTCAGTATACCATACCAACATACTGTATGCACTGGGTATGCTTTGAAGATTTTAGGAGTACATATTCATGTTCTACTCGTCTCTACGAACTCATAGAGTACCCACACGGCTACTCCATTTCTGGGTACAACAAATATACGCGCGTTTTCATTATTTTCTATTTTCAGTATACCATACCAACATACTGTATGCACTGGGTATGCTTTGAAGATCTTAGGAGTCCATATTCATGTTCTACTCGTCTCTACGAACTCATAGAGTACCCACACGGCTACTCTATTTCTGGGTACGACAAATGTACGCGCGTTCTCATTATATATATGAATATATCCATACTTTTCTTAATTTTTGGACAATTTTCATTTATGAAAAACGCATTATATCAGAAATTTTGAGCTGAATCCGAATATACCACATAGTATGATGATTGTGAAAGTGTTAACCACAAAAAACGGAAAAAACTCGTTTTTTTGGACTTTTTTTTCATTTTTTTTAAAATTTGGACCACTTTGGATTGTCCAAAATTTCTGGCTAACGAACTTGACCTTTTGTTTGTTGTTACGAACATTTTGGCGAAAACTAAAAGAAAAATTTTCAAAATTAGGTTCCATATAAATATATAGATTGACCTAAACGTTTACTCTGTTTTATGGTTCGAATATGGATAGATTAACATGCAATGGAGTCATTACTGGGGCCCACAGAGTAATGGAGACAAGTTAACAGAGAAGAAAGCCAACGTTAAAATGGTGTGCAAGCATTTTTGAGGCTGCCTCAGTTGCGCCATCTACTTTCAGCTAGGAATGAGGAACTACTACGGAAGTGGCGGGGGGGATAGGGCACACTCTTCATATCGCTTCTTTTTAAATCCTTTCCAATGACCAGAAATTGATAACTTTTCGTTTCATCATCATTTAGATTTGCAAAAATTACTAGGAAATTCCATTCGAGGCGATGGATATTTCCCAAGTTGCCCTTGGAATTGTTGTTGTCCCTATCGCGAGTTGTTCAAATGTTGAATCGACAACTGCCACCCATAGAAACGTTTTAAACCCAGTGTATTATTGAAAATCGCTCGATTTTTTCGTACATATCGCGAATATAACTAAATGTTATCAAATTAATTACTTGGATGCGGCCGGTTACGCACCAAGGAGAAAAATATGTGATAAACAAGGTGACTTGCTGTGATGAGGTTGGGAACAAACGATCAAGAACCGGTCGTGACCGCGATCTGCCTCTTTCCGCTATAACTACGTCCTGGAGCTCCACCAATCAGAACGCTTCTCGGGCTCCCACATTCAGCTTTCAGCCCAGTGCTGGGGCCCCATGAGTTGACTTGTAGGTTGAAGAACAACACTAACCCATTATTATGGTTGCATTCATCCATATGTAGTGGTCGTGCCATGAACCACAATGTGGTTTTAGCACCGTGCTGGCCCCATTAATTTCACTTCCAAACTGAGGTCTCTAGTGAGTTTTTCTTTCAAATTTCAGATCGAAGTACAGATAGCAAGGTTTTTAGGTATTTTTAAAACTTATATAGCACCTACCTATTTTTATGTACAGAATACCCTACGAGCCAAACACCGCACAAATCGGCATGCCTAATGAAAAAATCTTTGTTTACAACAATGGGAATTCAGTCAGTTCATCGAACATGGTTGTCAGGAACGCTGGGAATCAGTGACGCCAAAAGGCTGATATTCTTATTTTTTCGGAAAATTCTCTTGTCTTTCCACACTGTTTCTAATCACTTTTGGCAAACCAAAAAATTAAACACCACTTCCGGGACAAAGAGCAACTAATAACCGCATAAATTGGCATAATGAAAAACCGTCCATACAATCTTTGTTTACAACGGAGTCAACATGGCCACCTTTCAGCGAGATTTGAATAACCGTTCGATTAGTCGAAGAATCGATACATCCATTCTGTGTGACGTCACACGGATAAAAGCAATTCCCAAGATCTGGGGCTAGACCCCGGAGTCGTCATGCCAACGTGTTTTTTATTTTTAGTTTTGCCCGTCCGCACATGCGCATTATTGTTATTTTAGTTTATCCCCTCCCTTTCTCAGCCCCTGCCCTGGCAGACAAGATCGATTTTTATTCTTTCTGATGATGACTTGTTTTGATTCAACTAAATGGATGGATACTCTATTCAGGTTGCCATGAAAGTTCCATGTATAACAATTGACTCCTCATAGGATGTAAACGCATGGAGTACTTCAGATATCAGTTATAGATGGGATTAAAAATTGAATGGATACTCCCCACTTTTACAGATTTTCACAGTATGTTGCCCAGACTGCACGATTAGGTGTTTAGTGTGTTTACACAGAGTACTGGAAACAACTGACAAGAGATAAACAGGAGGGTGGTTACATCTTTACATGATACAATTTTGCTGATTGACAGCAAAATTATGATTTTTGGAGTGTTATCATTGTTGTGGATGGCGTTTGCTACACAGAGATTTTGTCACATACGTATGAAAGTACCGTAAAACCGTCAAACTTTACTCCAAGATTTACTCCAAAACATTTCCAAATACAATTTCTCCCACTCGAAATGGGTTAAATTGATTTTTTTAATAAGTGAATTGATCTTCAGGGCTTCCTGAACATTTTGAGTGGTCGAGCTCATTGATCAGATAGTTGTAACCCCCCTTATTTAATTGTTTAAATGTTGGAGTGCAGTCCTACGAGTGCGTCTATCTTTACTCCACTCTGAAAAACTCACGATTATCGCTACAGAAACGGGCAGTGGTGCAATGTTACCCGTCGTGATTGAATTCATTGCCCCAGAAATACTTGATAATATCAAGTATTTATAATATTATTATAAAATATATTCTGAAAAATTGATCTTTTTAGTTTGAAAAATACAAGTTATACCTAAGAAAAATATAAATTCCAATGATCATTTATTTCAACAAATTTGCTTGAAATGCAATATTTCTGGTTAAGAGATCACTATTTCAGTCTTCCAGTATAGACAGACTTATGTAGGTAATCGAGCAAAACTTTCTACAAGTAAAGAAACATTAAAGGACAATAAACGATAAACGAATGACTTAACAAAATCACAGAAAAAGTCTATTTCACATTTGATAACTTTCAAATGAATTGCAATGGTAAATTTCAAAGTTAACCCACGGGTAAATAATATCGTAAATCACAACTTATGAGACCAAAGCACGTTTATGTTCGTATCATAATGCAGGTGTTCAGTTGTAAAGTTTCGGTAGGGGCGCGTACCAAGCTTTTTCTCATTTCTTCTCCCCATCTCTAACTTCTGACATGAGATACACTAAAAACCTTACATTCAACACTGCGAAAATTATAAAATTCAAATATTTTTCGAGATTAAATAAGAAAAATATGAGTGAGGCTACCTTTATCCCAACCTTTATAGTGGAGTAAAGATACCCGGTTTTTGGAGTAAAGTTACCATCAAATTTTTGGTAAACAAAGCCATAACTAAGAAAACACTTTCTTGAGAATTTGATTAGTGTATTTTGTTCAAAATAAGATATTGAAAGTGATATGATGAGGGCTTGCCTCGTAAATCCACTCCAAACACCTGATATGGAAGAAATTTTGGAGCACGAGAAACAGGACAAAAACAGCTGAACAGGAAACAATGACTGATAACATGGATAAAGGCGCCATCGCAAGCCGCATCGATTCTCTGGGATGTGGAGAATAACGAAATCACAATAGCTAACTTTTATCTAAGTTCTCCCCCGCTTACGTCGCAATTGATGATTCTCACTTTTTGGGGTAAAGTTTACCCTGGTGGGGTAAAGTTTGACGGTTTTACGGTAAGTTAAAACTACTGTAAGTTGAGACTAAGTTTTAAAATATTGTTGAAGTTGTTATCTTCAGGGGTTTTGCTCCGAAATGGCTAGTCTCTCTGGAGCTCTTTACTGTCTTTCATGAAAAGTGTTTGAAGTGTCTTGAAACAATGACAGTTTTGGTCCTCTTATCATTTTCGGGTTTCCATTCCATTTTCCCTGCATTTCAAGTCGTCTTGGTAATTGTTGTTACGATCTGATGGAGTTGACCACTGATTAGACTTACCTACTTATCGTATTTTGGCTTATTATTTTCAATAATAAGCCTTTGGAATCGAGCAAGAAAGAAAAATTATAACCCCCCCCCCCCTCAAAATTTGATGTTTTACGTTTCAAGGTACGTAGAATCCGAAAATCGAATAAAAAAATGTCCGTCCGTCCGCCGTACGCGGCACTTTTCTTAGCAACTCTGGACCGATTTGGTTCAAATTTGGTATGTGGGCTCCCTTTGGGGTCTAGTTGTGCCACGAAGATTTCGGTTGATGTCAGTCACTTCTAAGGGGTGAAAACTAAGGGTTGAATTTTTCAAGAGTGCCCTAGCTCGAAAACTCTCGAAATAAAGGTATCGTTTTTTCACCAATTTAAGACAGTATTGAATTTAAAAACATTTTAGAGACCACGCGGAGCTCTGCAGGACAAAACCGTTCGCTCCCTACGAGAACTTGAGGGGTTTCCTTCGATAAAACAGAAACACGAGTGTGAATCACCAAAGAGGCCTAATCTCCGTTCAAATTTTATCTGACTAAAATACGATCGCTGTTCATTTCTTCGATTTGTATACAGTTTTGCCTTCTGCGTAACCAGTAATCAAATTTCCATATGTTTTGCTTCTAATAGGTAATTAATTGACAAAAAATGGTTCAAAAAATGTCATCCCTGTCCATTGATTATTAAATTGCAATTTAAATCTAGTTAGGGTTAATAGACCCAAATGTGTTTCCCACGAAGAGAAGTAAGTGTGCATAAAACTATTTCTGTGCCAGATTGCCCAATCAGAGTTTTTAGAATGTACAACAACTCGAGCTTACGAAAATTTTTAAACCTTTTTTATTAGGCGTACTATTTAGTGTGAGGTAAAACGCTTTAATAAGTATATTTTTTCGCTAAATAGAAAATTTGGGTCTCAATTTGTCGTAAAATAATTTAAAACTCAAACAAGAGATAAACGAAACAGTGACAAGTGGATAAACTAGTAAGTTTGAGATTCAACTGAAACACACCGTTGAGGAAAACTTTTAACTTATTTAGAGGAGCATTTTAAAGTTTCCAATTTTATTGCTAAATCAGGAATCCACAATAATTGATACTTAACTCTTATGCCAGCCCAGGCCAATGGGGGTTGCAAAAGAGCAGTGGCAATCTCCGATGTTACCCCAACTCATTACTTCCCACAGAAGTTGTTGTGGCTGCACCAGAATGGTCAGAACCGATCGATGCTAGCGAGCTAGTCGGCCAGGACTGGTGTTTCTGCCTGGAGGGCCCCAACGACCACTCCTGTTACCCCGCGTGCTAGTGGGCCGGCAGGGGTTACGAGGCTGATTTATGTTTTCTCTAATTTCATAACTGGGAGAGTTTTATTGGGCAGGTCCCAAATTCTTGAGACCCCCCCCCCCCGAGTTCACCAGATCCTGCTTTTAGCCATACAGGGAATGGTGCTGCAATACACCGACCAGCTTGCAATGCTGACACCACTAAAGCACCCCTGTACGTTGCCCGACTCTCACCACGTGGAGGTAGCAGGATGGCTAGGAAGATCCTATGGATGGTCAGTCCCACGGATCCTCTCTTCAGAGAGTCAAAAAACCCCCACTAACCCACCCACCTCTACTCCTATCGACCTAACCAACCCCATCTACCCCTTTCACTCGAACCATCCCTCTCTACTCCTGTCACTCAAACCACCCCTACTCATTTCTCCCTAACCAACCCCCTCTACTTCTATCACTGTAATAACCCTAACCCCCATCCCTTTAGTCCTGTTTCCCTTAAACTCCCCCCACTACTTCAATAGCCCTAATCCCCCCCCTGCTCACACACCTTCCCTCTCCTTCTCTAAACCGCCCCCCAACCATCTCATATATCACTAACCCTCCCACACACCTAACCCCCCACCACTGCTCCCACCCAAACCCTCTCTTGCTCTCTCCCCCCTCCCCCCCACCCACACTCCTCCTTCAAAATTCTCAGGGAGGTCACTTTTTTCCAAGCTGGCTCCCTGTGATTCACCACTGCGACCCTCGCATCAACAGTGCTTTTGAAGGGACAACTGGTGCATTAGGATCACTCTTGTTGGCGGCCCTGTCAGGCCAGAGTGATCGAACACGGGGGGACCAAGTCCACAACCCGAGAACACACCCAGTTGTGGGCTCCAGGAGGGCTTCTTTTCAGCTCACATACCCTGGAGTTCGGGAGGACGAGGCCTCCAACTTTCCCCCAAAATCGACCTCCTTATATACTATTGATTTCATTTTGGAATTTCTATTCTGCGGGAGGAACGACTTTTCATGATAAGTTTTAATAATAAGGAATAGTATATTATTATTTTTTTTAACGATAAAATCTTGCTTTAAATTGAGTGTTCAGACATCTGAGCTTCATTGTAGTTCACAAATCGAAAATCAAACTCTCCGATCGGCTCCAAGATTTTTGAACAGCCGATTTCAGTGCTCAATTTTTGAATCTCCTGATTAAATATGTACTTGTATCAGATCCAGTGGCTTCAATTTTTGAGGGTCGAAAGCCATTTTCAATCCTATTGAATGGAAGTGCTCTTCCAGGCGTCTCCAGCATTCGAGAAGATCTTCTTCACTCTTCAGATCACTGATCAGCTGAGTGAGCTCGGAAGCCACTTTCAATCCTATTGAATTGGTGCTCTTCCAGGCGTCTCCAGCATTCGAGAAGATCTTCTTCACTCTTCGGATCACTGATCAGCTGAGTGAGCTTCAAAGCTATTTTCAATTCTATTGAATGGAAGTGCACATCCAGGCGTCTCCAGCATTTGAAAAGATCTTCTTCACTCTTCACATCACTGATCAGCTGAGTGAGCTTCTAGGCTATTTTCAATCCTATTGAATGGAATTGCACATCCAGGCGTCTCCAGCATTCTAGAAGATCTTCACTCTTCAGATCACTGATCAGCTGAGTGAGCTCCAAAGCTATTTTCAATCCTATTGAATGGAAGTGCACATCCAGGCGTCTCCAGCATTCAAGAAGATCTTCTTCACTCTTCAGATCACTGATCAGCTGAGTGAGCTCGCAAGCTATTTTTAATCCTACTGAATTGACCTGCTCTTCCAGGCGTCTCCAGCATTCGAGAAGAACTTCTTCACTCTTCACATCACTGATCAGCTGAGTGAGCTTCAAAGCTATTTTCAATCCTATTGAATGGAATTGCACATCCAGGCGTCTCCAGCATTCGAGAAGATCTTCTTCACTCTTCACATCACTGATCAACTGAGTGAGCTTCAAAGCTATTTTCAATCCTATTGAATGGAAGTGCACATCCAGGCGTCTCCAGCATTCGAGAAGATCTTCTTCACTCTTCAGATCACTGATCAGCTGAGTGAGCTCGCAAGCCATTTTTAATCCTATTGAATTGAAGTGCTCTTCCAGGCGTCTCCAGCATTCGAGAAGATCTTCTTCACTCTTCAGATCACTGATCAGCTGACTGAGCTCGCAAGCCATTGTTAATCCTATTGAATTGAAGTACTCTTCCAGGCGTCTCCAGCATTCGAGAAGATCTTCTTCACTCTTCACATCACTGATCAGCTGAGTGAGCTTCAAAGCTATTTTCAATCCTATTGAATGGAAGTGCACATCCAGGCGTCTCCAGCATTCGAGAAGATCTTCTTCACTCTTCACATCACTGATCAGCTGACTGAGCTCGCAAGCCATTTTTAATCCTATTGAATAGAAGTGCACATCCAGGCGTCTCCAGCATTCGAGAAGATCTTCTTCACTCTTCAGATCACTGATCAGGTGAGTGAGCTTCAAAGCTATTTTCAATCCTATTGAATGGAAGTGCACATCCAGGCGTCTCCAGCATTCGAGAAGATCTTCTTCACTCTTCACATCACTAATCAGCTGAGTGAGCTCGCAAGCCATTTTTAATCCTACTGAATTGAAGTGCTCTTCCAGGCGTCTCCAGCATTCGAGAAGATCTTCTTCACTCTTCACATCACTGATCAGCTGAGTGAGGTTCAAAGCTATTTTCAATCCTATTGAATGGAATTGAACATCCAGGCGTCTCCAGCATTCGAGAAGATCTTCTTCACTCTTCAGATCACTGATCAGCTGAGTGAGCTCGCAAACCATTTTTAATCCTATTGAATTGAAGTGCTCTTCCAGGCGTCTCCAGCATTCGAGAAGATCTTCTTCACTCTTCAGATCACTGATCAGCTGAGTGAGCTCGCAAGCCATTTTTAATCCTTCTGAATTGAAGTGCTCTTCCAGGCGTCTCCAGCATTCGAGAAGATCTTCTTCACTCCTCAGATCACTGATCAGCTGAGTGAGCTTCAAAGTTATTTTCAATCCTATTTAATGGAATTGCACATCCAGGCGTCTCCAGCATTCGAGAAGATCTTCTTCACTCTTCACATCACTGATCAGCTGAGTGAGCTTCAAAGCTATTTTCAATCCTATTGAATGGAAGTGCACATCCAGGCGTCTCCAGCATTCGAGAAGATCTTTTTCACTCTTCAGATCACTGATTAGCTGAGTGAGCTCGCAAGCCATTTTTAATCCTTCTGAATTGAAGTGCTCTTCCAGGCGTCTCCAGCATTCGAGAAGATCTTCTTCACTCTTCAGATCACTGATCAGCTGAGTGAGCTCGCAAGCCATTTTTAATCCTATTGAATGGAAGTCCTCTTCCAGGCATCTCCAGCATTCGAGAAGATCTTCTTCACTCTTCAGATCACTGATCAGCTGAGTGAGCTCGCAAGCCATTATTAATCCTATTGAATTGAAGTGCTCTTCCAGGCGTCTCCAGCATTCGAGAAGATCTTCTTCACTCTTCAGATCACTGATCAGCTGAGTGAGCTCGCAAGCCATTTTTAATCCTATTGAATGGAAGTCCTCTTCCAGGCGTCTCCAGCATTCGAGAAGATCTTCTTCACTCTTCTTAACCTGTGATCTATACAGATTATAATAAACCTTTGGGGAATTCAAGTACAATTTTTTGCTTCTTCGATTTGGCCATATACTTCGAGGCAGAAAGCTCAGCTCACTAATCAGCTGAATAAAAATTGAACTCAGCTAAACGATCTGTGGCAGAAAGTTCACTAACTAGCTGAATCAATAATAGAACTCAAAAATTGAAGCCACAGGATCTGATACAAGAACATACTTAATCAGGAGATTCAAAAATTGAGCACTGAAATCGGCTGTTCAAAAATCTTGGAGCCGATCGGAGAGTTTGATTTTCGATTTGTGAACTACAATGAAGCTCAGATGTCTGAACACTCAATTTAAAGCAAGATTTTATCGTTAAAAAAAATAATAATATACTATTCCTTATTATTAAAACTTATCATGAAAAGTCGTTCCTCCCGCAGAATAGAAATTCCAAAATGAAATCAATAGTATATAAGGAGGTCGATTTTGGGGGAAAGTTGGAGGCCTCGTCCTCCCGAACTCCAGGGTATGTGAGCTGAAAAGAAGCCCTCCTGGAGCCCACAACTGGGTGTGTTCTCGGGTTGTGGACTTGGTCCCCCCGTGTTCGATCACTCTGGCCTGACAGGGCCGCCAACAAGAGTGATCCTAATGCACCAGTTGTCCCTTCAAAAGCACTGTTGATGCGAGGGTCGCAGTGGTGAATCACAGGGAGCCAGCTTGGAAAAAAGTGACCTCCCTGAGAATTTTGAAGGAGGAGTGTGGGTGGGGGGGAGGGGGGAGAGAGCAAGAGAGGGTTTGGGTGGGAGCAGTGGTGGGGGGTTAGGTGTGTGGGAGGGTTAGTGATGTATGAGTGGGTGGGGGAGGGGGCGGTTTAGAGAAGGAGAGGGAAGGTGTGTTTGCAGGGGGGGGGGATTAGGGCTATTGAAGTAGTGGGGGGAGTTTAAGGGAAACAGGACTAAAGGGATGGGGGTTAGGGTTATTGTAGTGGGGGAGGGTTAAAGTGATAGAAGTAGAGGTGGGTGGGTTAGTGGGGGGTTTTGACTCTCTGAAGGGAGGATCTGTGGGACTGACCATCCTTAGGATCTTCCTAGCCATCCTGCTACCTCCACGTGGTGAGAGTCGGGCAACGTACAGGGGTGCTTTAGTGTTGTCAGCATTGCAAGCTGGTCGGTGTAATGCAGCACCATTCCCTGTATGGCTAAAAGCAGGATCTGGTGAACTCGTTGGGGGGGGGGGGGGGTCTCAAGAATTTGGGACCTGCCCAAAAAAAACCCTCCCAGGTATGAAATTAGCGAAAACATAAGTCAGCCTCATAACCCCTGCCGGCCCACTAGCACGGGGTAACGGGAGTGGTCGTTGGGGGTACTCCAGGCAGGAACTCCAGTCCTGGCCGACTAGCTCGCTAGCATTGATCGGTTCTGACCATTCTGGTGCAGCCACAACAACTTCTGTGGGAAGTAATGAGTTGGGGTTTCAATGTAACATCGGAGATTGCCACTGCTCTTTTGCAACTCCCATTGGCCTGGGCTGGCATAAGAGTTAAGTGTCAATTATTGTGGATTCCTGATTTAGCAATAAAATTGGAAACTTTAAAATGCTCCTCTAAATAAGTTAAAAGTTTTCCTCAACGGTGTGTTTCGTTGAATCTCAAACTTACTAGTAATTTATTACAACTTTTTGTTTCGTTACCAAGCTTCTATTAAGTAGGTACTTACTTCATTTTTATCCACTTGCCACTGTTTCGTTTATCCCTTGTTTGAGTTTTAAATTATTTTACGACGAATTAAGACCCAAATTTGTATTTAGCGAAAAAATATACTTATTAAAGCGTTTCACGCCTAATAAAAAAAGTTCTAACAATTTTCGTGAGCTCGAGTTGTTGTACATTCTAAAAATTCTGATTGGGCAATCTGGCACAAAAATAGTTTCATGCCAGTTGAGTCCATTAACCGTAATTGGGCCATGTTGTCCCCAGATTAACTAGATTTAAATTGCAATTTAAAAATTAATGGTCAGAGACGCCTGGAAGAGCACTGATCAGCTGAGTGAGCTCCGAAGCCATTTTCAATCCTATTGAACGCATGAAGCTGTAATTTGAGAGGGAAGGTCAAGGGAGAATACAGATGGTGGTAGGTGCTATTGATGGAGAACCAGTGATCTATACAGAAGGGTGATCTATACAGAAAATAATAAACCTTTGGGCAATGATTTGCAGCGTTTTTTCGTTTCTGTTCAACATTTCTGTATGGGGAAATACAATAGGCAGCCTGGTGCTCTTCAGTTCCACAACTTTTCATAAAAATATGCTACGTAGGCGTTGCAAAAGACAATTAAAAGTCATCAAAGGGAATAATATTCCTTATCATCTTATGATCATATTATGATCCTCGAAAAGCATTAAAGAGACATTTCGACTAATATGTAGAATTTGTTAAGACACTTTTTTTATGATCTCGTCTTTATGATTAAGAAATTATGTGCTTTTCGTTTAAAAAAACGTCTGCCAAGTTGGGTGGGCAATATAGCTTCCTCACTCATTGTAACATGGACGTATAGAATCAGTTGACGAAAAAATTATGATTCAAAGAGTTATTGAATACCAAAATATTAGCGGTCCACCGTCTAGGACCTAACTCACACAATCCCTGAAAATTTCATCGAAATTGGTTGGATAGTTGCGGAGTTTTGGTTGTAACAATAAATTTAAAGTTCGCGCATGCGCAGCGGCTATTGCTTGACCAATTTGATTGAAACTTATAGGGTGTCTCTTAGAAGTTAGTACCTAACTAACCTCCAAATTTGAGCAAAATCGGTTCATTAGAAACCAAGAAACTGAGGTTCCAGGAAATTCAAGTTTGCGCATGCGCACTCGCTCCTATTGGTCCGAAGGTGCTGAAATTGATAGGGGACCGTCTAGGACCTAACCCACACAATCTCTGAAAATTTCATCAAAATCGGACCACAGGTTAGTATAGTTTTGCCCGGGACAAGGATTGACCACAGACAGACCGACAGACAGACAGACACGGAACCAAAATTGTTCGGGAAGCTCTAAAACGCAAAAAGCAAGTGGAAATTTTGATTTTGGAGGACATTTTTTTTTATCACTTCTTTCACGAATACAAAGCTTCCCTACCTTCGGTAGTGAGGAAGCAAAATTTAATATTTAATGTTCTAGTAACAAATTAACATTTTTTATCTTTTCGAGTCCCAAAAATGATTTTTTTTCTTCATTAACTGGAATGAAGTTGAGATGTGATTGTTCCCCACTGGGTCCTCTGTTTGACGCAAAAGTATGTAGGTATGTGTGATCCCAGGGTCAAGTTCGTGTATTTTCTGGTTTGGTGCCCCACCACTTTCGGAGGTCACCCAACGCCCCTGCGTACTTGTACTTGATATTTTAGTATCGATACTGCGCTCTCCAATATTTTTGAATATCGATACTTTGGATTCAATATTTCTAAATATTGATTATCTCGAGGAAAATTTTATGTAATGGCTAAAAACTGAAGTTAGGGAGTCTGTTAGGTCATTACTCATTAATTGCAGCTCGACCCACTTAGAAATAAGCCCGGATTTTTGTCAGATAATGTATACTACAGATACAATTAATTTATAGTATGGAGAAATTAGTATTCAATTATTTATTTACAGTTATTAATAATTAACGGTATGCTCTGCAATGTTACACTCTGCTTGGGTTACTTGATCGTGAGAAATGAAAAATATTGTTCAGAAAAAAATTTTCCTTGAGAATATTGGGTATGATGATATTTTTGACACTGAAGTATCGATAGGTACCACTCGATATTTTGAAATATCGACACTCATGTTAAACGATACTTGGGTTGTCGATATACTCGGATACGATATAGCGTCGATACTTTTGTGATGATGTTCATCACTACAACACTGTCCCCAGGAGTAGGAATTTCCCAAAAGTATCGATTCTTAAAAGAACTTATCGATACTTCTTGAAGAAAGTATTGATACATATCGATACTTTTTTTCTCTCTCTCTTTTGATACGTATCGATACTGTTTTCCAGTATACTTTTGGTTTATTATTTTCAATAATAAGCCTTTGGAATCGAGCAAGAAAAAAAAAATTTTAACCCCCCCTCAAAATTTGATGTTTTACGTTTCAAGGTACGTAGAATGCGAAAATCGAATAAAAAAATTTCCTTCCGTCCGCCGTACGCGGCACTTTTCTTAGCAACACTGGACCGATTTGGTTCAAATTTGGTATATGGGCTCCATTTGGGGTCTAGTTGTGCCGCGAAGCTTTTGGTTGATGTAGGTCACTTCTAAGGGGTGAAAATTAAGGGTTGAAATTTTCAAGAGTGCCCTAGCTCGAAAACTCTCGAAATAAAGGTATCGTTTTTTCACCAATTTTAAATAGTATTGAATTTTTAAAAATTTTTGAGACCACCCGGAGCTCTGTAGGACAAACCGTTAGGTCCCTACGAGTACTTGAAGGTTTTCCTTCGATAAAACAGAATCATGAGTGTGAATCGCAAAAGAGGTCTAATCTCCATTCAAATTTTATCGGACTAAAATGCGATCGCTGTTCATTTCTTCGATTTGTATACAGTTTTGCCTTCTGCGTAACCAGTAATCAAATTTCCATACGAAGCTTTCTATTTTTCCAATCGAGTGTGAAGCGTTTAGTTCTTTCTAATAAACTTGATTGTGAAGGTGTGAAGCCAATATGGTGTGGTAGGTAGTACCTAGCTAGTAGGTAAAAAAAAAGTTGGTAGGTAAAAAAAATGTTGGTGGGTAAAAAACGCTGCAAATTATTGCTCAAAGGCTTCTTCACTCTTCAGATCACTGATCAGCTGAGTGAGCTCCGAAGCCATTTTCAATCCTATTGAATGGAAGTGCTCTTCCAGGCGTCTCCAGCATTCGAGGAGATCTTCTTCACTCCTCAGATCACTGATCAGCTGAGTGAGCTCCAAAGCCATTTCTACTCCTATTGAATGGAAGTGCTCTTCCAGGCGTCTCCAGCATTCGAGAAGATCTTCTTCACTCCTCAGATCACTGATCAGCTGAGTGAGCTCCAAAGCCATTTTTACTCCTATTGAATGAGAGTGCTCTTCCAGGCGTCTCCAGCATTCGAGGAGATCTTCTTCACTCTTCAGATCACTGATCAGCTGAGTGAGCTCCAAAGCCATTTTTACTCCTATTGAATGGAAGTGCTCTTCCAGGCGTCTCCAGCATTCGAGGATATCTTCTTCACTCTTCAGATCACTGATCAGCTGAGTGAGCTCCGAAGCCATTTTCAATCCTATTGAACACAGGAAGCTGAAATTTGAGAGGGAAGGTCAAGGGAGAATACAGATGGTGGTAGGTGCTATTGATGGAGAACCAGTGATCTATACAGAAGGGTGATCTATACAGAAAATAATAAACCTTTGAGCAATGATTTGCAGCGTTTTTATATCACACATTTTATCTGTTTCAACACCTACGACATGAAGGTACCTACTTGACAGTACCTCTATCTCTACGTAGAGATCTTGGGAGACCAACATACTTCAACAAATTAAACTAAGATGATGTACCACCACCTCCAGCTCTATGATAACCTGCTGTCCTACATAATCAAGGAAGGACCACCAAAATGTTATGTCCTTACTGGAGTCCTTGTCCACCTTCATTCCTTCCACAATGTTCAATAAAGTGTTTTTTCTCGCTCTCTCTCAAAACTAGCTGTTAATTTTTTCCATTTTATCTTTACAAGTTGTGTCCTATTCTTTAAACGTATTTCCAATTTTTCGGTTTTTACAAATAAAACCCATTGATTTATTGATGACCTAATCGCTCAATTTCGATGATTTGTCTTTTGCATGATTGCTGCTAATGTGGCGATCCGGTCTTCAGGAGTCAAGTTTCATATTCTAAGGGCCGGTTTCACCAACAATCCATTAACTCCGTTCGACGAAAACTGCGTTTAAAGTAAACTGAGATTGATCTCCAGTCAAAATTTGTTTCGGTTTCGCCAAGTTGAACGGGTTCTCAGGAACGGCGTTTTCGTTGACCTCTGGTAAACTTCTTCTTCGCCATCGAAGCATCGAAAATCGTCGTACAACTCTGATCTGGAAGGCAGTGAATTGGTGATACGAGAGAACGACATTGTTTTGTGACAGTTTTCCCGCAGAATCACTTTTTCGATAGTTATGACTTCATTCAATCCGCGATATTTCATCAATACGTCAACTATCCTCTTTCAGCGCTATAATTTGTGTTGTTCATTATGATTGTTGGAGTTCAGATTTTCGATTGGACGTCTACCTAGTTCATCAACGTGAGTACCTTTACCTACTTTTATCCCTGGTGATTCCCTCTTCCAGGCTCTCCGGGTTTTTCTACAAATGTGCCTTACTGCATGACTCCTAAACCATGTAGGTACCTACTCACCGTTACTTTCAACTACTCTGAGCTAGTAGACATAGCTAACTGCTTTATAATGTGCGGATGCAAATTTTTGTTTCAGATTTCGGATAACAGGCTACGAACTGTGTGTCAATGATGTCTTTTCTGAACAAATAAGGTGATTTCATTCTTCATGTCAAGAAAACCCATTATCACTTCAGCATTCATGAAATACTACTACGATCGGTACATGTGTGAAATTCTATGTACGCATTTTATAAGAATGAATGAATTATAATTATTGTATTCAATAAAACGTGATACGTATGAATTGATTTGTTCATCTGCTTACACATTTCTCCAAGTCAATCTTATGTTGCAACAAATCTGTTCTTTTTTCTCCTACCTACCTATGCTGATTATGGTGCAAACAAAAATAAATTCGTAGGTAAGTAAATAATAAGAAAAGAATTTTCAGCATAATTATTTGAGATAGTGCGTAATCAAATAATAAGAATAATGATTCAATCAAACAACTATACAAGAATATAAACGACGTAAGTAAGCAATCTTCAGTAAACACCTAACGAGAAAAAAAGAAATATGAAGGGGGGATCTTGCGAAAAAATATGTATTCACCAGATACCATATAGGTATGTAACAATTTTATTTTCATTATGATTAACATCAGCAAAACCAACTACTCACAATAGGTACGTAAAATGCACACAGCAACTGGGAAACGGAAATATCGGAGATGGTAACGAAACTTGTAGGCTGAAATAGCGACGTCCTGCGATGGATTTTTTTGGGACCGCGAATAATGAAATGGTTCACAATTTCGTTGTCCTTTCTCACTCCCGTATGATACCTACGAGAAGGTGCGCACAAAAGCTCGTGACATGATAAAAACTCCAGCAAAACACGGACGAAAAACAGCTCGACGGAATAGGAAAAATAACAATGGCGTCCACGTCCGTCGCTTTAAACGAAGATCAAACCGATTAACCAGCCAAAATTGAGCGATCAGCGCCAAACGCCGGATGAACCGAGGGAGGCGTTGATCGCCTCTGGTGAAACCCATTTTCTCGGTTCAGTAGTTGAATCGGCCCTCGAACTCCGATCAAAATGTTGGTGAAACCGGCCCTAAGAAATCGATGTGAAAGAGAGACAATCATCGATCGTGACGATGTTTCTAAATTTAAGAAATTCATTACTCTTATCTTTTTCGTTACAACAGGTTCTACATTTCCATACTGTCATTCATGATGAACCTTTCCTTCCCACCCTAATTGATATAATATATATTATATGTTTTTATTTTACTCAATATCTAGCGTACGTTTACGTTAGTCACTGATATTTGATGTTGTTTTTTTCTCCTCCTAGATAAAATAAAGTTCAAAGAGAAGGCTGTTGGTAAGAAGAAGAAGAAGAAATTAAAGAAATTAGGCCTCGAGGAGGTTCCAGAGAGCATTGAATTCGAAGATCAATCAGCTTATCAAGAACTTAGTTTCCAGGAAATGAATTTATCGAGGCCAATGTTGAAGGTAAGATGCTACTAAGATTTTCTTGGTTAAATATATGTTTAGTTTCGTTGTAAAATGTAAAAAAAGTAAACAACCATCTCAGGTTAAATTTTCGTCCAACTGCTATTCCTGGCGTTGTGGACGTCATCAGCTGTCTTCCTAAGGGAAGATCAGAATTTGTTCTGATGATTTCGCTCATGGGTTCCCATTGGCCTCACCGCCCTGGGTTGGGATGAGGGGGGCGAAGAGCCCCGGACGCACGAACGTCGGTGGCGAGACTCGACCCCACGACCTCCGCGTAGTAATAAGTTAAGGGGGTTTCAGTCAGTGAATAAACGGGTTTTCTCGCGTTTTCTCAATCTGAGAATGTTGGTACCAACCGCGACCTTCTAGCGTGTGTGAATCTTTTCCTATGAGTTTTTAAAGTTTAGACCATTTATGACGTCACAGTGGGCTGGGGGGTCCCGCCCAGGCGAGGGTGGCGCGTGACGTCATAAACGGTCGAAATTTTGAAAAATCATAGAAACAGATCTACTCACACTAGAAGGTAGCGGTTGGTGCCACAATTCTCAGGATGTAGTCTACTTTCGATTACAAATCTAAATAAAAAAAATCAAGGCGCACACCCCATTCCCTAGGTAGATGCACTAATGAATTTCGAGAAACCTTAAAATTTCAAATTTCGGTACAACTTTTTTACTCAATTTTTTAGAGAGTTGGGCGACTTCATTGAAGTCCCGGTTTAGTGCTTGTCACTTCCTCCACGCGTGCAATCTGTTGATTTATTTTAATTTAGGTATTAAGTAAGTAAAAAGATTATAGTAGAATAGAGATCGAAGTAAGTGAGAATTATGTAATTAAACTGTTGCCAGGGCATATGAATGTCTATCCTCCTTTCAAAAGAAAGTCGGTTTAAGGAGTCCTGTGAAAATCCAAATGGTCTCAAGCAAACAGGAAAAGTCTCTCCGAAGAGTCGATTGTTCACAGAATCAGTTTCCCGGATTAATAGCAGACCCCTGTTATGAACTACAGGTAGAGGCGCACGTTCTAGCTCGTGCTTCCGACTATGCAGGTCGGCGCCCGAGTTTTTGGCAGTTCACAAAACTCACATGCCAGGATCCATGCCACAGGGCCAACCCCGCTGGCCCTGGTTCATGGAACCCTGCCAGAGACTGCAGAAGGGGACTGCAGCCCTGGGTGTTTTAAACCACGACCCCCGCGAATCCAACCTCAATTGGGGGGTAGGCTGGTAGCACTTTGACTTATGTCGTTGTGCTGGTAGCCTAGACTGTTGCCAGGGCATTGAATGTCTTACCTCTTTCCAAAGTGGAAATTGGTTAAAGGAGGACTGAGGCCAAGCCTTATGCTCTCCCCCTCCACTGCAAGCAGCAGAGGAAGAGCTACTCCGAAGAGTCGATTGTTCACACAATCAGTGTCCCGGCTTAATAGCAGGTCCCCGTTATGACCTACAGGTAGAGGCGTGTGTTCTAGCTCACGCTTCCAGACTTAGCGGGTCCAGCGCCCGAGTTTTTGGTAATTCGCAAAACTCACATGCCTGGATCCGAGTGCCAGGTCAACGTGTTGGCCGGGTTTTATAAACCACGACCCCCGCGAATCCGACCTCAATTGGGGGGCAGACAGGTGGCAATTTGACTTTCGTCGGTGTACCGGTAGCCTGGGGCTCCCCCCACCCGCGGTACCAGTGTAAGGCCTCGGCTACGATAGATGCGTCAAGCGTCGAGAGTTGAGAGTCGAGCGTCAAGCAAAAAGGGGTGGCTACAGTACGAGCGGAGATGACTAACTAGATGGGGAGTTCCAGTCAGTTCACCACCATCCCAGCGAATATGCAACTTTTGCTCCTTGCACTAAGTGACAATTCAGCTATTTAAAAATTTATTTACTGATAAACCGTGTTTGTAGAAGTTCATCCTATTAATGTGCTTAGGAATTGTGAAGGAGAATACAACAAACTTTTTCACAAAGTAAAAGAAGACACGAAAGATTTTTTGAATACACCAGAATGTACATTTTTGCTGCTATTTCATCCTTCTTGTTTTGGTTTATTATTTTCAATAATGAACCTTTGGAATCGACCAAGAAAAAACATTTACCCCCCCCCTCAAAATTTGTCGGAATACAAATTTTGCGGTCCGTCCGCCGTACGCGGCTCTTTCTTTAGTTAAAATGGACCGATTTTGATGAAATTTCGTATATGGGCTCCATTTAGGATCTAGTTGTGCCCCGAAGCTTTTGGTTGATGTCAGTCACTTAGGGTTGAAAAATAAGGGTTGAAGAATAAGGGTTGAAAATGTATTTGAAAACCTCCTAGCTCGAAAACTTTTGATATAAAAGTATGGTTTTCTCATCAATTTAAAATAGAATTGAATTTTTAGAATTTTTAGAGACCACGCGGAGCCCTGTAGGACAATCCGTCCGCTCCATGCTAGAATTTAAGGATTGGGCTTTCAATAAATCAGAAACACGAGTGTGAATCGCGAAAGAGGCCTAATCTCCGTTCAAATTTTAGCTGTCAAAATACGACTGTTGTTCGTTTCTTCTAGTTGTCTTCAGTTTTGAGTCCTTAGCAACCAGTAATCAAATTTCCTATTGAAGGCACCCACAACTCTTTATTTCTTTCAATCGAGTGTGAGGGTTTATTTCTTCCAAAAAATGAAATTGATTGTGTAGTAGATAGGTAGTACCTATAGTTGGTAAGAAGTGACAATGGTTGTGACAAAAATGAGTTGTAGTACTCAGTTTTGCGTCCTTAGCAACCAGTAATTAAATTTCCTTTCAATTAAATTAAATTAAATATGGATTAATATCAAATTTTCAGTATCTATCCTCATTGGATAACTTTTTTGCCATTATACGAAATGAAAAGATTAGATAAAGAAGTGGACAGGGAACTTTAGAAGCTGAGCGTCAAGCGAAAATATTACTCTGGACTGAGCGTCGAGCGTTGACCGTTTTTTCGCCCAAGCGTCAATGACGCTCACCTCTCCCACCGTAGCCACCCTTACCTGAACAAGGGTAAACTATTTTTAGAGCGTCGATACCTGACCCTTTTCGCTCACTCGACGCTCCTATTGTAGCCGCGGCCTAAGGGTAGGGCCGTTAACCAGTGTGCTGGCACAGCCCGCGCCCCAGAAGCCATGACTGGTCACAGGCCTGGAACAGATAGTCTTAGTAGATAGTCTGATCCTACCGCTTTACAGCCTCCTAGGATAAGATCCTATCCCAAACTTTACGGGGTCGTGAATGAGGGAGACAGTCCCCAATTTGTCTACAGGTGTGGACACAGTCCTTAAAGGCTCCACCTGATACTGAGCCCGCACAAGTGCTACCACTTTAACTACAAGTAGTCGGGGAATCGGTTGCAGGCGACAAATAACCCACAACGTCACTTCATATGGTGCCCCAAGATGTTTTGGCTGGCCCTACCTACACCCTATCCATAAATAACCCCTCCCATCCCCTGACAACACCCCTCTATGGGTGTTACCCCTCGGAGACTGGAGGAGTGGCCATCATCCTAACCTACATACATAACCTACCTATATCTACCTAGCTAGCTAAGATAATATGTACACCCTAACCTATTACCTATATGTACACCCTAACTTCATCCCCTAACTAGTTGTCAGACTAGCAGTCGGCTGCAGGTGCCGCCTAGCCAGTCTTGGGATTGCCTCCGCACAAAAGGCCTGCAGATTCTCCAGGGCCTCCCGACTCCCCACCATACTTGTTGGGGACATGCCCACAACGCCACTCGACCGACGCAGCTCCTCGTAATCTGGGCACTCGAAGAGCACATGCTGCCCTACCAGCTCTACTCCGCCACACGATCATGGCGTGTGGCGGAGTGAGAGAGGGCTGCGTGTGTTGCCAGGGCAAATAACTACTATTTGATTTCAAGGAGAGCCGATCCAAACTGGATTTTGCAACCCCCTCCATCAGCAAGCAGATAGATGAAACCCCGAAAACCCTAGAAGGGTGATCGAGGGAGTGGAAGGAACTCACCACACGAGAGCCCTAGGGGAGCTAGTCATGACTATCAGCTCCTCTAGGTACCTGTTTGTATTAACACCACAGGTTAGGCCGAACCTTCTAGCTAAAGTTCTACCAACTAGACAGGTTGGTACCCGAGTTCATAACAGAACTCACATGCCGAGAGACATCTTCAGGGGGCAAGCCCTTGAGGAGGCCATCTCTCCCCTTGTAGCCTTCTTGGTACAAGCCCATGAAGTAGGGTTTGCTCAACCACGACCACCACGAATCCAACCTCAACTGAGGGGCAGGCAGGTGATGCTTTGACCAAGGTCGGTGCATCTGTAGCCTGGGGCTCCCCTCGCCCGTGGTACTGGTAATTGAGATGAGTAATGAGCCTTTTACGGCCTTACTGCTATCCCCAGAAGCCTGACCAGGTAACAGGCCCGGAAGCAGAGAATTTGTACCTGCTCCCTAACTGCTCTACTCCTGTCAGAGGCATGAGCCGTTGCCCTAACATTAAGGGGGTACAGGAGAGAGAGGCATGATGCACATAGGTACCCGTATGAGGACCAGTTGTATAGAACCCAACTGGTCAAAGGTTTGGGGACGGTTGTACGAACCCAACCGTCCAAAGGTTAACCCAACGTGGCAATGTTGCCTCCGTCTTGGACAGGAATTACTCCCTGTCGGGAGCCTCATGCAGGATGGTCATGACCTACGTCCTCCAATGAGTACCCATTTTCCATGGGTTGAGAACGTCGATCACTGTTCAGTCCGTCTGTGGTATCAGTTACTGATTGGGATATGGTCCAAGGTATCGTTGGTCAATGCCACTCTAGTGGCAGTTGATGTCAGATTTCGGTCAAACCAGTATAGTTATCGTAACAGGAGTCCTCTCTAACTTCTTCTGGTTCTGGTCTTGGGTCTATCTCTCAGTCTGGGCATTGCTTCATTGGCAAACCCTCGCAGTCGAGATAGCCCAGCAGGACTTGCTAAAATGCTACCTATGGGAGCATCCTCCAGACTCCAGTGCTGCCTGATGTCAGCAAATCCGGGGCACTCCAGCAGAGGGCAGGAGTAAGAGAGGGCTACTTGGCCCTATCCTCTCCCTGGTTATGTAACTAAAAAGCTCAATCAATCTGTCCCTCTTGACATATCGCTGCCTAATTTTGACGACATACCTATTCGGCGTTTCTCCGTCCAAATTTGGTCCGATTCGGATAATTGGAGGAAATTTCCTCCAATACGTAATATTTATATTACGTAACACATTTTGAACACTTACAGACTCCTTTTTACAACTGGGTTAAAATATTCTGCGTCAGAGAATTTCAAAAATATTTATTTAGCGATTTTTAGTTATTTATAAAGTTAATTAACAGTTTTTACGAATAATCATGTAATCTTTTTCCAGGCATTGAATGCGATGAATTTCAATCACCCGACGCCGATTCAGTGTGCCACTATCCCACCAGCTCTCGGTGGGAGAGACATCTGTGGTTGCGCCCCCACCGGAACGGGGAAAACAGCCGCGTATATGCTTCCCACTTTGGAACGTCTCATCTACCGGCCGTCAGGAACCTCTCCTGTTACTCGGTAACTCCCTCACCTTTTAGAATTCATCTATTTTATAGTTAAGTGGGTCTCAGTCAGTGAATAAACGGGGTTTCCCTCTTTTCTCTGGCAATTACTGGTCGATTTTGGTGATTCCCGGGGCAATATTTTAGATTTTCAATACCCTAGGTAGATGCACTAATTTGGGTACAATTTTTCCTTTTTTTTACTTTTGGAATTAAACAATTACATGGGTGTAGAGATTATAAAAATTTCATTCCATTCCTTTGCGCCAATTCGTAAGAGATTAGATTAATGTGGAAGGAGGAAGGAACGGCGACCGACTGAGACCCCCTTTACATGCAGCGGTAAATAAGGTTAGGAGTATCATATTATATATTGATTTGAGGAATTACATAAAATCGAAGGACAATTTGTTTTACCAAGAATTTTAAAGAATTTTATTTTGGCCAAGAAGTCGTCCCAGTCAACCCCAGGGTCTGCCTCAAACCTGGATGTCCAAGTACAGTGTTACGATTGAAAGAAAGCGGCTGGCTTGGTCAGGTGTCCATGTGTATTACAGTTCCAAAAACGTCGTCCTTTTTCTACCTGTCACTCCTTTTGTTTAGTAATGCATGCATTCTAGGGGACGTTCCATTGGATAAGCATTAGATCAGTTTAACCAGTTGTTAAGTGATAAAACTGTTTCACTCGATGTAATTTATTTATTACTTTAGGCAAGAAATACTGACCCCCCCCCCCCACCATTATCCACCTTAACATTTCTACCGGCATGGGAGCCTCGAATCTGAAGAGCATTTTAAAATCCATGATCTACGATACCCAACATGCGAATTCGAGTTCCCCCCGTGTTTCTTTTTTTGCTTGACTCAAATAACTTCCGAGTTGTACATGATTTTACCAGAGTACCAAAATTCGCAAGGGGAGGGGGTGAGTGGGGGGATAATATTCACAAAATATCCGATTTTTCAATATTTCGGTTCCTTTACTGCCCCCCCACCACCTCCCAACGCCAACAATGGTGCCAGTCTGGCACCAAAGCGGAAATACGTCGTAACATTGAACTTTCATCTGTTAGTTTTGGTAGGCAGTCCGTCGAAGTTCACATCCGTATTCAAGGTGAAACACAAAAAAACACGAAATAAGCGGTTTATGGTGTCCTGGCACCATGGTGGCACCACTATTAGTTCCATGGTGGTACAGAGAATAATTCATGAAAATCCGGAGGTATAATGAGAATTCTTCTTCAATTTCAAAGCTTGGGTACAATTAGTAAGCAGTAAAGGAACCGAAATATTGAAAAATCGGATATTTTGTGAATATTATCCCCCCACTCACCCCCTCCCCTTGCGAATTTTGGTACTCTGGTAAAATCATGTACAACTCGGAAGTTATTTGAGTCAAGCAAAAAAAGAAACACGCAAATCGGTTGGAAATTGAGGCCTGGGCAGAGTTTACAAGATAACGCACGCAAACGCACGTTTTTTAAGCATTAACCACCCCTTTCCCCCTCTTAAAAAGCAAAATCCAAAATTCCGGCGCCATATTGCACAACTAGATAGTATTCCGCGTCAAACGAAAAAAGAACCACGAAAATCGTTTGTGAACTAAGGCCTGGGCAGAGTACACAAGATTATGCCCAAAAACGCACTTTTTCGAGCATTAACCCCCCCTTTCCTCCCCTTAAAAGGCAAAATTCGAAATTCCGGCGACGTAGTGCACAACTAGATAGTTTTCCGCGTCGAACAAAAAAAGAACCAGGAAAATCGGTTGAGAACTAAGGCCTGTGCAGAGTACACAAGATTTTGTTACACACACACACATACACACAGACATACACCTATGGTTTTTTGCGGATTTGGATTCAGAATGGTCTAAAACGGATTACTGTGTGGTTATTTTTTTTTCTGTTGAGTGTTGTCCTCCTTCACCCCAGATCGATCGCATAAGGTCGCCCAAGTCTTACTGTGGGACGTCCTAAAAAGAGACCGAGGGTGTTGACTACCGACCAATAATGACGAAGTGGAAGGTGTGTTTATTACAGACCGTGGTCGGCCAGGGTTTCGGGGTTCACTTCCAGGCAGTGGTTCCCAATTATATACGGAATATCTATTATTTAGATGGACCACACTTCAAGGGTCAGCATTACAACGAATTTTCAACAAAAATGCCTCTTACCAATTTACATAACTCCCTTATTTCTCATGAAAATTCAAACCTGATTACAACGTTGAAAAACACCGGTAAATTTCCTATCCGTTTTTCATTAGCAACCAGCATTCAAATTTCCCAATGAATCTCCTCAACTCCTTATTTCTGCAAATGAACTTTTTTCGTGTTTTCGATCTTGTGGCACTAAGTCATAACTCCCTTATTTCTCATGAAAATTCAAACCTGATTACAACGTTGAAAAACACCGGTAAATTTCCTATCCGTTTTTCATTAGCAACCAGCATTCAAATTTCCCAATGAATCTCCTCAACTCCTTATTTCTGCAAATGAACTTTTTTCGTGTTTTCGATCTTGTGGCACTAAGTCATAACTCCCTTATTTCTCATGCAAATTCAAATCTGATTACACCGTTAGAAAGAGCGTAGATTTCTTATCCGTTTTGTGGAAACCCCAATGAGGAATTTCACCAATTTCTGTTTGCATTTTTCCTGAATAGTTAATGGTGTGGGATAGATGAAAATCGGGCTGATTTCGGAAAATAAGTCTCCTGTTATTTTTGGGAGACAATCAAAATTTTTAATATCAAAACTAACCGGGAAAACAGACGTGCAGCGGGAACGCTCGCTGATTGGGCTGTTCGGATCGCCGTCTCCTCCCAGTGTTGCCCATTGGGACGACGAAATCGTGTTTTCTAAGAGAAAAGTTATCAAACAAAAACAGAGGAAACCTAATTTTCCCCATCTCGCTTTTTCTATTTTTTTCTTCAGTTTTTCGATTTCGAACTTTACTGTTTCATGAAATTTTGCATCTGGGGACTATGGATTTCTCGATCTCAGCGCTTCAAGCGGCCATAAATGAACTATTCCAGGATGACGTCATTTTCCCGGTTTTTTTAAACATTCGTATTTTCTACACTGTTTGGTTTATTCGTAAATTAGGAAGTTCGGGCTGAAAGTTTGCCTTAGGGGGTTTCTAGAGGTGCTGAATCCGATTTTGGGGTCAAAAATAGGAAATTCCGACATGGTGAAATTCCTCATTGTTGGAAGCCATTTGTGAAAGTGAAAAAAGGTTTAAGTCAAATTTTATAATGGGGTGTGCGCGTGGGTCGGAAACACTGTTTATTGTTATTTTTTAATCTAAAAAAGACTTCATTCTGAGAATTTTGTCTTCTCACGCTAGAAGGTCCCGGTCGGTGCCAAAATTCTCAGAATGAGATCTTGTTTAGATTTAAAATTTAAAACAAAATGAGGAGCACCCCCATTATTTTCGAAAACCTTCATTTTATAATGATTATTTCAAGATAATGATTCCCTCGTATTAAATAGCGTTATCGAGGTGCACTCAACGGCAAAAACTACCCCAAGATCTGAGCTTGCCGACGGTATGTCAGTTTTAAAGGTTTTAAAAAATGAAAATCCTTATTTTTCTGTTTCAAAGCGTCATTTTATGAAGTTTATCCAAATTTAACGAAAAACTGATTATTACCCTTGAAAAGAGGTGATCATGTGAAGATGTGATCTTCACATCTCAATACTACCCCATGGGGTAGTATTTTTCCGTTGAGCCCTTCGTGCAAAGAATAAACCTAAAAATGGTGGTTTTAAAAAAAACTGTAAAATGTTTAAATTTGACTTTAAACCTTATACTTGGACTTTGATTTTCAAGGGTTACCTTCGCATTACTCCAGCCCGCATAATCGCTGAAATTTTCTCCAAAATCGGACAGAACCTTCGTATTACTTTTGCATTTTAGAAGGATTTGTAGACAGAAACGGATCCAAAATTGCTCAAGAAGGTCTAAAACGTAAAATTCGAGTGAAAATGTGAACTTGGAGGTATTCTTATTATAATCCTTGAAGAGTATTATACTTGGTCGACTAAGAAGCGATAAATGCCTAAAGAATCCTGTTTTTTTCGCGTCAATCTTGATGTGCACCTCGATAGCGTTGTTTATTACGGGAGAATTTCGAAAACTTTGACTGTCTAATTTTTTTGGTTTATTATTTTCAATAATGAACCTTTGGAATCGACCAAAAAAATTTTTAACTCTCCCTCAAAATTTGTTAGTTTACGTTTCAAGGTAATTCGAATTCAAAAACGCTACAAATTGTTACACAGTTTATTATTTTTCTATGTAGATCACTCGTCTGCCAAGAACACGGCTTTGCCATTGTTACCACCAACCAACTTGAAGAAAAACATCTATCGCATTTTGGTCTGCTAAAATTTGAACGGAGATTAGGCCTCTTTTGCGATTCACACTCGTGTTTCTGATTTATCGTAAGTCCAAATCTTAAATTCTCGTAGGGTGCGAACGGTTTGTTTTACAGGGCTCCCTCCGCGTGGTCTCAAAAAAATCTATCTTATATTGATGGAAAAACAATACCTTTAAATACAAATTTTTTTGAGTTATTTTTTGAATTTGGTATGTAGGCTCCATTTGGGGTCTAGTTGTGCTCCGAAGATTTTGGATGATGTAGGTCACTTCTAAGGGTCGAAACTTTAAAAACGCCCTAGCTCAAAATTTGGATATAAAGGTATTGTTTTTCCATAAGATAGTATTGAATTTTTTGAGACGACGAGGAGCCCTGTAGGACAAACTGTTCGCTCCCAACGAGAATTTAAGGGTTGGACTTGGAAAAAACTTGGGTTGTAAAGTGAGAAACACGAGTGTGAATCGCAAAAGAGGCCTAATCTCCGTTCAAATTTTAGCATACCAAAATGTGATAGTTGTTCATTGATGAAACTCCCCGTTTCTTCTAAATAAATTTCATTGTGAAGTAGGTAGGTAGGGGGGGGGGGGGCTATCTACCTCATCAAGACTCGAGGTTTGAGATACAGAGGCTTGGGGTTTCCTCAGCCTGAACACACCTCATTATGACTCGACTTGCTCAATACCCGGATAACGAAGGTCAGAGGTACGGAGGCTCGACCCTTTCCCAGTCTGCCTCACCAGGCTACCAAAGATTTTGGAACAGGTAGTCGTCTATGTTAGGAGGTATACCCTGCGGGAAATCGGCCAGCCGCTTTATATCAATCGTAGCACTGTAGCTACTGGCAACTTTCACCTGACGGTCCGAAATAAGCAAATATGATAGGAATGACTTCCAGCAAGCTATATCTGAGCTGAAAGGCCTGGCACCTAGCAACATCAGGGTCGTGGCTGTGTTTTTGTGAAAAGTGCCACCGAGTTTCTCCAGTTGGGCATCTCGGCAGGTGTACTCCGTGGTATCACCATCCGCGTCACAATATATTTTTGAGTCGACAATTTTTCTACAACTTCTTGACTTACTCGTAGTCTTAGACAAGTATCAACTTTCGACCAACCAGTTGTTGGGGCGCCCTTCAAATCTATTTACATAAAACGCCAACCATAGGTATGTACCTATGCACGGAGGGGTTGGGGCGGGAGGAGTTAGAGGGGTTGGTGGCGGGAGGGTCGGAGGAGTTGGGGCGGGAGGGGTCGGAGGAGTTAGGGCGGGAGGAGTTAAGCTGGGTTCACATAGGTGCCTAATGTCCGTAATCCATAATGCGCAAAATGAGAAGTGGGGGTGGTCCGTAATCCGTAAAGTCCGTAATGCGTAAAAGAGCGTTCAGTGAACGCTGGGTATCGATACTCGATATTTCAAAATATCGATACTTTCGCACCGATACTCGATATTTTAGTATCGATACTGCACTATCCGATATTTTTGGATATCGATACTTTGGATCCGATATTTCTAAATATCGATTATCGATACTGTTCTCGCGGTAAATTCAACATAATGGCTAAAAAATGAAGAAGGTAGAGAGGCTTTTGGGTCATTACTCTTTGGTTGCACAAATAACGTTTATATCATGGAAAAAATCACTCTGCTTGGATTCTTAATAGTGAAAAATGAATAAAAGTTGTTAAAAAAATTATTTTTCTTGAGTAAAATTGGATGATTTTGATAGTTTGTGACACTAAAGTATCGATACTCGATATTTTAAAATATCGATACTCATGCTCAACGATACTTGGGATATCGATACTCGGATACGATACAGTATCGATACGAAATATCGATACTTTTATAACGATACCCATCCGTAGCGTTCACATGGCCAAATGATTACACAGAAGCGCGCAGTAGGTTCTGCGCAGAATTGGTTTCCCACTCGCCTTTTTTCCTACGTTCAGCTGTTTTGCTGTTTCGCCCTGTTCACCGATCGAATAATTATTTACTTGATTATTAACTTCGAAAAAAATGATTTTCATCGTCTTTTTTGGTGATTTGCCTACTTATAGGCCCGGTGAATGGTATACCCAGTGTTAGGTAAATATTAGCTATAGCTAACAGCTAAAAGCTACAGCTAAATTAGCTACGATTTAGCTGAAACTAGCTGCTAAATATTCAGATATGAGCTGTCGAAGAACAGATAAAATTTCTAGCTAAGTTAGCTATTAGTCGAAAACTTATAGCTAACAGATTTAGCTTCGGTGATGTAGCTGTTCCTCGACATCTAATAGCTAAATTCATCTTTTAGCTATTAAAAAAAGCTATAAGCTAATTTAGCTATTAGTTGAAAAATTAACTAGCTAATAAATTAGTTAGCTAATGCCCAACTCTGGGTATACCCTTTTCGGAAAATGAGGTAAGTACCTTTGATGTTAGAAAACAATGTTATTGAATTGTTGTGAAGAATCACAATGTTCAAAACGACCAAATTCTCTCAAAATGTCTTTTAACCCAGGTTTTCGGAAGTTGAATCAATTGAAAAATAGGTTTTCGGAAGTTTTCGGAATCAATCATATTTCCACATAATAGCAGACTTCTTTCATGCGGTTATTGGAGAATGATTTGATTTCTGAGGATTTATTGACATAATTTGATCGGACGAGATCAATGAGGTTCTCATTATAATCACTTAAATTCATATGCAGCAAAACACAATGCAAAAACGAAAATGAAAACCAAATAACAACACGGAATCCGGAATCGGCAATCGGATTGTTTGGTCAATGAACCAAAAACGAGACCGAGTCAACGACGAACAGCTGAACGATGAACAGACGACGAGCTTTCACGAAGTTTGCCGAAATTTATCGAAGTTACTCCCTAATGCGTAAAATATCTAATTTTGCAAAACGATACACTCCGCTCCAAAAGTCTTCGTCCCCAAAGATTGCTCCGGGCGGGAGCCTCACATAGGGGGGCGCCTCAATTGGCTCCAGCCAATAGCATCCAATGGGGAATTTGCCTCAATTTTAGATTCTGGAATTTCAAGTCAAATCCTATAATAGTGCCCTAGAATAATGTTTAACACCAGGAATAACCAAGGGGAAAAAATTACCGTAGGAGAAAATGCCTAAACAAGTGAAGCCTCTGTTACAAACCACCGCGAAAATCGAGGAATATTGTTGACGTCATACGAAAAAAAACGACGCGAAAACAACAGACAGAGTTCTAGCACCGCCACACAAAACGATCCAGTGAAATGGCTACTCGAATAATGTGATTCAAATCTTGAAACTAAATAAGAGAAGATGAAGACTAATAATGCTTCATAAACTAGTAGGTAGAATCGTATTGTAAAAAAGTGAGTAATATTGTTTCTTTTGGTCACTTTTGTGTCTGGGTTCTTCCTGCCAGTTCGCGGCGCACTCTTGTGCGCACTACTTGTAAGCTAAAAGTTCGTGTATGTTCCGCTTCTGTGGTAAGCGCCACAGAACCTCCTTTGAAGTCAGATTGGTAGAATATCCGTTACGTTTCAAACATGGCTGCCTCTTACACATTGCCACCACATTTAAAATTTCCATCTTCCTTAAATTCTCTACATTTTTTGGATGTGTTTTCGAGCAGATCACTATGGTTTTATTCCATAAAAATAAACCCTCATTCGAAAAAAAAAAAAATGTGAGGCAAATTCCCCATTACGCACTACGGATTACGGACATTACGCACCTATGTGAACCAAGCTTTAGAGGGGTTGGGGCGGGAGGAGTTAGAGGGGTTGGGGGCGGGAGGGGTCGGAGGAATTGTTTTTGCCTGCTTTTAGTAGGCTTTTCAACTAGTTCAATAATAATTCGGGAAAATATTCCTGCTCACAGATCAACTTAAAAAAGTGAAAACTGTTCAAATACATTTTATTTAAATTTCTTGGCATGAAAAGTATTGATTTTTGATTTTTTGGGTTGGTTGAAATAGATTTTAGAAGTGTTAAATTTTCAAATTCGGTTCTTGAAGAAATCGAAAATTGATTCCCATTTCTACTGACGACAACGTTTCCACGTATCCTTGACTTTTTCCTTTATCTGTCTTCTATCAATTTTCAGAGTCCTGGTTTTGGTACCAACGCGTGAGTTAGGCGTCCAAGTCTACCAGGTGACGAAGCAGTTGGGACAATTTACCAGAATTGACGTTGGCCTGTCTGTGGGTGGTTTAGATCTGAAAGCTCAGGTAAGTAACTCATCTTCTCATAATAGTCGGTGTCTTTTTGCAACGAACGGACAGCAAAGCTACTGAACGAATTTTGATGCAGTTTTTTCCAACGAGTGTTGGATAGCACAGAGGAGGTTTTAGGTTACCCATCGGATTTCTGGCTAATGCAGGAACCCTTCACAACCGTAAATGAAGAAATTCTTGTTCGTAATGGAATTGATAATTGAGTGAAGCTCGGATTACCTGCAACCTCCTTCGCATTGATGATCCTTTCGAGTTAAATCGTATGGTAGGTACTTAATAGAGGGTTCCTAAGCAGAGAGAATATTCGTCAGGCAAACAGCTTGGCCAGTCATCGAGGAATACGAAAATAACGAAAAACGCTGCAAATAATTGCACAAAGGTTTATTATTTTTCTGTATAGATCAAGCGCCAGCCAAGAACAGCTTTGCCAATGCCACCACCTACCAACCATGTTTTCGCTTCATAATCGAGTTTATTAGGATGAAATAAACACTTCACGCTCCATTAGAAAAAATAAAGAATTCGTTATTTAAAAATTTGATTACTGGTTGCTAAGGAAGCAAAACCGATTACGAGTCAAAGAAACGTCTGCCAAGTGGGTGTGGCACATAGCTTCCTCGTATCCATAACCCGATTGTATAGATGATCCGATGCATAGTAGTTAATCTCAAAACACCAATCTCTAAGTACCTTTCACTACCCTCATAGGGGACCATCTACAACCTAATCCGCATAATCCCTAAAAATTTCATCGAAATCGGGTAGAAAATGTGGAAGTTATGGCCGTTACAAGGAAATTCACGTTTGCGCATGCGCAGTGGCTACTGTCATTCCGAAGTTGGTGGTTTTCATAGGGGACCGTCTACACACCAAACCGCACAATCCCTGAAAATTTCATTGAAATCGGACAATAACTTCCTATAGTTATGCGCGTTACAAGGAATTCATGACAGACAGACACACAGACAGACAGACACGGAACCAAAATTGTTCAGAAAGGTCTAAAACGCAAAACGCGAGTGAAAATTTTGATTTTGGAGAACTTTTTTTCGTCCTTGAAAAGTGAAAACAAAGCTTCCGCTACCTTGGTAGACTCGGAAGCAAAACGAACAGCGATCGCATTTTGGTCAATTAAAATTTCAACGGAGATTAGGCCTCTTTTGCAATTCACACTCGTGTTTCTGAGTTACCGTAAGTCCAACCCTTAAGTTCTCGTAGGGAGCGAAAAGTTTGTCCTACAAAGCTCTGGGTGGTCTCATTCGATTCTAAAAATGCAATGGTACCTATCTTAAATTGGTGAAAAAAAAACAATACCTTCATATCGAGAGTTCTCAAGAAAGGGCCTTTGGAAGTTATAGCCCTTACTTTTCACCGCTAAGTAGTAACTGACAACAACTGAAAGCTTCGGGGCACAACTAGACCCCAATTGGAGCCCATATACCAAACTTCATCAAAATCGGTCAATAAATAATTTAGGAAAGTTCCCTCAAACCTTCCTCAAACGTAAAACGTAAACCATCAAATTTTGAGGGGCGTCGAAATTTTTTTCTTGAAAATATTCATATCATTGAAAGTATTTATATCATTTTGATTATTTTTAGTAAGGCAAACTGTGTTTGCTATGTTTGCCTGGAGGAGACGCCACTGTTCCTAAGTAGGTAGGCTCGGTTTGGCTGGCTTAAATACGGCGCCGGATTGAAGCTGGGTTCACATGAGCGCGGTCAACGCGGTTCTGCGAGGAGGCGGTTACGCGTTTTGGACGCGGCGGGCGTCTAGAGGTTCACATGGGCGCGGTTGCGCGACAGCTTTTCGACTTCTATTTTCCCGCGCTTCAGTTGAAATCCTATATGTTTTGAATCCTAGCTGGTTTGAATCCTATCATTTTTGTTTTCTCATTGTGATTCAATTCAGCTCGTCCGAACTATATGAATCACTATAGAATCACCAATGTACCTCCTCATCAAGGGAGACTGAGGGGTACATCAAGTAGGTACATTTTTTCTGTTCCTACGATGTTCCATTTCATTTTTAAATGCATCAAACATAAACAGTATTTTACTGAATCGAGATAGATACCGTTACCTACCAACTCCAAAAATCGGAATTCTGATAGCTTTATTTTATTTGTAATCATTATTATCAATGTGAATTATGATGTAGAATGAATCATGGTGATCATATGAAAAGCGTCATTATTGACATTTTCATGTCTTTGCTTTGGCACATGAACTGAAAAATCGTCACGAAAACTAAGCAAATCTTGCTCACGCGACCAATAAATGAAATAGACTCATTGTGTTGCGTAGAGAACAATCAACAACCTTACATTTTGCTTTGGCACATGAACTGAAAAATCGTCACGAAAACTTTGATGCTTGGGTAACTAACAACCTTACTTCACTACCTTGTTGTGTAGTGGTTGACATGAAAATGTCCCAATGTGTTGCAGACTCGTATGCAAGCATTTAAAATTGAGTTTATGATTTCGAATCGAGTGTGAAGCGTTTAGTTCTTTCTAATAGACTTGATTGTGAAGTAGTGAAGGTTTCATGTAGGACCTACCTGTTTCTCTGGATATATTCATGATATCTTTATAATTCCGTTGTAGGCGCTAATTATGCATAAAAATCTTGGAAATCACCTCAAGTGGTTGAAATTCTCATCAATTTGAGTATCCATTACATAAACAAATCACAGATCAAATTTATCAGATAGGTATACGTTTTATTTCATTACGATGCATTCATCAAATGTCTACAAGAGACCAAAATAAACGATAATTATAAAAAATAAATAAGGTAAAAAATACTCGTCGACCCCTAACTTAAAATCCCACAGCTCTCTTCTCTTCTTAACTAATTCAATTACAATTTCACTTATATACCTGTGCTGGAACATTTGGTGATAACAAGTCGTGATAACAAAAAATGTAAACAAAGGGCGCGCGGTCACGCGACGAATATCAGAATTTTTGAAACGCGACAGTCCACTCCAAAAGTACTCAGGCGGCTGAGGCGCCGCCAATCAAATGGCTGAACGCGTAACCACCTCCTCGCACAACCGCGTTGACCGCGCTCATGTAAACCCAGCTTGAGGATACGTATCTAAGCCGAACCTAACCTACTAGAAACTCTCTATTATTTCAAGTGGTTGGTTATTCACTTATTATCGAAAGGTTTAATCGTACTATCTATCTCGGTTGTGGTATACATTTTATTTCTACTGTGACTTTTCATTGCACCACAGGAAGCTTCACTCCGTAGATGTCCTGATGTTGTCATCGCAACCCCTGGGCGGCTGATCGACCATTTGAAAAACACGCCTTCTTTCTCTTTAGACAACGTTGAAGTTCTCATTCTCGACGAAGCTGACAGGTTCGCCGTTATCACCCTCTATATGTTTTATTGATCTACTATGCACTTCATGTGCCTTATAGTATATTGATGAAGTACGACAGTCGTCCAGAAAATAAGTTCAGTTTTGACAAGGATATGTCTTTTGGCTGGGGGTCAAGGGAAAATCGCACTTTATTGAAGTATTCTAGAGAACCTTGCTTCATAGCTACCGATATGTTTGTTATGTATATGTTATGTTATGTGTATACCGGGTGTCCCAGAAGTTATGGTCCACCCTCCGGCATTTCCGTATTTCATTACGTAATAAAATGGGCCCAACGCCATTTTTCATATTTTTCTGTGAAGAATTCAGGAAAAATACTTTTGCGCAAAAAAATTGCGCGCAATCGTGCGCAATTGACACTAACTTTGTTTTTTCAAATGGGAACCCCCATTTTTTATTGCAGATTCAGATTCTACGTCAAATTTCATGAGAAATTCATACACGAATCGATTTTTTTCATCGCGTGCAACTGGTACTTTTAGCGCGCAAAGTGACCAGGGTGCGCAAAAGTTAATTTTTTTAACCCCCAAGTGTGGCACATTTTTTTTCATTATTTTTGACGCTGAATCACGTGGTGAGGTCCTTTCTTCGATTTCATCGTTATTTTTCCAAATTTAGAAGGAAAAATAATGTTTTTGGACTTTATTTCCCCTCACCCTTTCGCAATACGGGCTGGGTGGGGACCTGGCTAGATTAAAAATAAATTCCTCACTTATAAATTTTAAAAAAATATTGGAAATAGTGGAAAGTTAAAAAAAATGAATCGAAAAGCTTCTCATCTCAAAATTTTCAAAACGAAATTAAAAGTTACAAAATCTCCGAAAACAAGTAGTAATAAAACCTAAGATAATAATAATGAAATTTAAAAATCACAGCAACTGCTCGAAATTACCTCCTTTTGCTTGCAGACAAGTAACAAGTTACTTTTAATTTTTTTTAAAGGTTTTTAGATGAGAAGCTTTTTGATTTTTTTTAGAGTAAAGTAGTAAAGTAGTACCTACCTTTCCAAAATTTTTTAAATTTAGAAGTGAGGAATTTATTTTTAATCTAGCCAGGTCCCCACCCAGACCGTATTGCGAAAGGGTGAGGGAAAATAAAGTCCAAAAACATTATTTTTCCTTCTAAATTTGGAAAAGTAACGATGAAATCGAAGAAAGGATCTCACCACGTGATTCAGCGTCAAAAATAATGAAAAAAAATGTGCCACACTTGGGGGTTAAAAAAAATTCACTTTTGCGCACCCTGGTCACTTTGCGCGAGAAAAGTACCAGTTGCACGCGATGAAAAACATCGATTCGGGTATGAATTTCTCATGAAATTTGACGTAGAATCTGAATCTGCAATAAAAAATGGGGGTTCCCATTTGAAAAAACAAAGTTAGTGTCAATTGCACACGATTGCGCGCAATTTTTTTGCGCAAAAGTATTTTTCCTGAATTCTTTACAAAAAAATATGAAAAATGGCGTTGGGCCCATTTTATTACGTAATGAAATACGGAAATGCCGGAGGGTGGACCATAACTTCTGGGACACCCGGTATGTGTGTTGATAAGATGGTGATAGGAAAATCAAAAGTAGCGAAGAAATGAAAAGAGAAGTTTTGAAAGCTTACCATGGCGACCCTGAATCCGGAGGTCATGACGGATTTTTCCTCACCACAAGATTAGGTAGAGATTCTACTGGAAACGCATGAAATTTGAAATATCTGACTACGTCAAAAGTTGTCATGTCTGCCAGATAACGAAGTTCAAGTATAGAGCAGAGCCCGACTCCATGATTATAGTAGAGAAAGCCGAATCCTTGTTTGAGTGCCTTCATCTTGATTTTGGGGAGCGTAAAAAGAAATCGGAATCGACAGCTACCACCCAATCATTCCTGGTGATGGTGGACGAATATTCCCGTATGACTTTTGCCAAATCAATGAGAGAGAACAGTCAGGCTGTCATCAGATATTTAAAAGACTACACACATAGATAAAGTAAAGAAAATTGTGACTGATAATGGTCTACAATTTGTTTCTCGAGAGATGGCTGCCTTGGACAGCATCAGCTCCTTACCATCCGGAAGGGAACGGACTGGCAGAACGGAAAATAAGGGACAAAAACTTATATGGCATTGTACCCAAACTTCCGTGGTGGCTGGAAAAGGTGTTTGGAAGCTGCGGTTCTTCATCTTAACCGTTCACACACTGCAGGCCTAGGATGCTCACCTTATTATTAAGCTTTCGGAAAACCTCCATCCCTCGCAGTAGATAAAAGGTTCGAAATTCCAGATTCAATTATTTCCGAAGAGCCTTTGACTGATGAAGCCATATCATGAACGTCAGAAAAAGCAGTTTGACAAGCGTCATCCCAGGCAACTCCCACAGTTTGAGGAAGGAGGGCACATCCTAGTTCAAGCTGGTTATAGAGGAAAAGATCCGATCATAAAAGGTCCATACATCCTAAAAAAAGTTATAAGGATGAAGAACTACCTAAAAACCCTTTATTATGAAGAAAGTGTTGGAAATTTAAAAACTGCTGCTGTTCGGAACTGTATTCCTTATCACTGCAGGAGCAGTGATTCTTCTTGAGAGGGGGAATGTAAGTAGGTACCTACCTACCAGAGTTGTTAAAATAGGAATTCCAATTCCCATTACCAATTCCAATTACTTTCGGAACAAAGTAATTTCCATTCCCATTACCCATTCCTGTAATGGGGATGGTATTTTCAATTACTTTTTCCAATAATTGGAATTATTCCTTGTAATGGTAATGGTTTTTCCAATTCCCCATTACTCGTAGTTGGAAAAGTAATGGGTCCTTCCAATTACCCATTACAGGAAGAGTAATGGGTAATGGGAAAACCAATTCCCCATTACCACCATTCAATCAGTAAGTTGACCATCCTCCAATTCATAAGGGACCATCCTCCAATTCATAGGGGACCACCCTCCAATTAATAGGGGCCCACCCTCCAATTCATAGGGGGCCATCCCACCATCCATTTCATTGGGGACCACCCTCCCAATTCATAGAGGGCCAGCCCACTATCCATTTCGTTGGGGACCATCCTCCAAATCAAGGGGGACCATTCCAAAATTCTTTGGGGACTGCCCTCCCAATTCATAGGGGACCGTCCCAGCATCAAATTCGTTGGGGACCATCCTACAATTTATAGAAGACCGTTCCCTAATTCCTTGGGGACTACCCTTCCAATTCATAGGGGTCCATCCCACCATCCATTTCGTTGGGGACTATCCTACAATTTATAGAGGACCGTTCCCAAATTCCTTGGGGACCATCCCACAATTCATAGGGGACCGTTCCCAAATTCCTTGGGGACCACCCTCCCAATTCATAAGGGACCATCCCACCATCTTAATAGTTGGGGATCGTTGGATGGTGGGACAGTCCCCTATGATTCGGGAGGGTGGTCCCCTATGAATTGGAGGATGGTCCCCTATGAATTGGAGGATGGTCCCCGATGAATTGGATGGTGGGATGGCCCCCCTATGAGTTGGGAGGGTGGTCCCCAAGGAATTTGGGAACGGTCCCCTATAAATTGTAGGATGGTCCCCGAGGAATTTGATGTGGGGACGGTCCCCTATGATTTGGGAGGGTAGTCCCCAAGGAATTTTGGAATGGTCCCCCTTGAATTGGAGGATGGTCCCCAACGAAATGGATGGTAGGATGGCCCCCTATGAATTGGGAGGGTGGTCCCCAAGGAATTAGGGAATGGTCCCCCTATGAATTGGAGGGTGGTCCCCTACGAATTGGAGGGTGGTCCCCTATGAATTGGATGATGGTCCCTTATGAATTGGAGGATGGTCAACTTACTGATTGAATGGTGGTAATGGGGAATTGGTTTTCCCATTACCCATTACTCTTCCTGTAATGGGTAATTGGAAGGACCCATTACTTTTCCAACTACGAGTAATGGGGAATTGGAAAAACCATTACCATTACAAAGAATTGGAAAAAGTAATTGAAAATTCCATTCCCATTACAGGAATGGGTAATGGGAATGGCAATTACTTTGGATTAAAGTGTCTCTTAATCCCCCAGTTATTGGTTTTATGTATACATAATCATAATCACTTCACTAATTTCATTGCTAATAAGAAAAGTAATTTTGAAAAGTAATCATTACTCAAAGTAATCATTACTTTACACCTCTGCTACCTACTATACTTCCTCTCCGGTTTCAACCCCATGAAAGTGAATCGGACAGATATTGTAGGATAAGAGAAAGATTTGTAAAGACTGGAAAAATATAGAAGATTCTAAGTGTTACTACTAGAAAGATGTTTTTTTATTCTCTAATTATAAAATTAGCAATATTTACATTTATGTAAGTTCTGGTTGCTTACATTATTTATTATTATCAATCATTTTGTTATCAACTTACTCTTTTTCACAGAATGTTGGACGAATACTTCCAAGAACAAATGACGGAAATCATAAAGCAGTGCGCGAGGACCAGGCAGACCTTGCTGTTTTCTGCAACTATGACGGAGGAAGTGAACGCTTTGGCTGCAGTCTCACTCTCTCGGCCCGTCAAAGTTTTTGTCAACGACAATAAAACTGTCGCTGAAAACCTCAGACAGGAGTTCGTCAAGTAAGTTACTCGTACAGTTGAGACTATCTTCAAGAAGCAATCATACTCTGACCCTTTACCAAAGGGACTTAACAATATGAAGGGTCATGGGGAAATAGATCAAACTCCATTTTTTGGCAGAATTGAGATAGGCACTGTTGGACGATTATTGTTTATTGAACTAATCGATTCCTCCCCTCCACTCGTCCTAATTAATCAGTTTAGTTCGAAATGTGCAGTCAGTTTAGTTCAGTTTGCGTTCTTCGTCTCCCGATTTCCTTTCATTATTTAAATTGTTCAGCTGATTATTTATCAGGCCATCTTGTAGCTTGGGAGGATTAAAACCGAAAGGCTGTTTCACTTTGGGGAAGAAAGATTGCATTCATTCGTTTTAAAGCGAAAAGAAATACGAGGCTCTGAGGAACAAAGATCAGATTCCGTGCGCCCGCAGGGAAGAAAGATCAGAGTCAAATTTAAAGAAGGGATGAGTATCCATTAAAAACTTTCGATAGTCACCATCAAATTTAACCATCGATTGTTGGAAACCATCGGTGCTAAACTATCGATGGTTTTCGATAGTATCGATACTTCTTTGATCATAAATAAATCTTTGTTAGGTTGTCAAAATATCGAATAGGAGACTAGGATAGTTGCAACTATCTATCTTTCCAATTTGCATGATACAAATTTCAGTGAAACCACTGCTCATTTCAGGACAAATTTTTTTTTTTTAATCCTACGCCCGTCCTTGATTGCATTAGACGTCTTGCTGCCCAGTACCTCTCACACGCAGTTTCCTCCGGTGTGGACCCGTTGACCCCTTCCAGTGCTGCGCACTCCATGAGGTGGCGGGCGTCCATTTCCCCCTGACTACATAATGGGCACATTGGCGAGTCGACTATCCTCAATCTATTTAGATGCTTTTGGAGGTAGTCGTGGCCAGTTAGCATTCTGAACAGAGCTACTGACATTCGCCGTGGTAGGGTTTGGGAAATCTGGCCATCCTCTGCCATGAGGGACTCCCAGTCTTTCCCTGCACTCGCGGCCACCAATCTTTCCTTGGTGCGACAAGCTATGGCGGCTGCTATTTGTCTTTTGGCAGTGTGCAGTGACTGTGGTGGATCCGGCTGAGCTTTCAAGGCACCTGCTTTTGCCAGCCGGTCTGCTTCTTCATTGCCTTTTACACCACGGTGGCTCGGTGTCCACTGGAGGTGGATGACCCCGCCATATTCCCTAATCTGGGCCAGCACTTCTAACGATTCATGAATTGCTCGTGAGGGGGCAGGAGTTGCAGCTGAGCCTAGTGCGAGCGTGGCAGCCTGGGAGTCGACAAATATAACGGTCTGCTGCAATCTTCGTGTTTGTATCTCCCGCAAGGCCATCAATACTGCAGCTATCTCGCCATCAAAATTTGTGGCACACGCTCCAACTGGCTCACTCAACTCGAATATTGTCGAAAAGACACCAGCTCCCCCGTTTCTCACAGCTCCATCCGCTGAACCATCTGTGTAGACATGCAGCCAGTTTGAAGGCGGGTATCGTAGCTGCCTAGTCTCGAGGAACGCTGCTTTGAGTTCTGCTGGAGTTGCGGAATTTTTGGATGCACCTCCTACAAGATCGAGGTTGTGAGAAAAGGACTGGTGATTTGTTATGGGCGGGAGAGGCTCAGGATTTCCAAGGTTCAGGTTCAGGTCTCTCACCTTATTTTCAACGACATGTGTGAAGTGTGAGAAGTTTCAGGACAAATTAAATCAACCATACATGAAAAAAACCAATGTCAATTTTTTCATTTGAAAATACACTTAAAAAAGTCCATTTATGAGCGATCCATGAATTAATGAGCGAATTTTCAAAGAAATCTTTCAGTTGAAGGAATGGTTAAGAAAAGGAACAATGGTGCAATTTTTTTTCACGATTCTTGGTTTTTTCGATTTTCAGTATACCATACCAACATACTGTATGCATCGGGTATGCTTTGAAGATGTTAGGAGTCCATATTCACGTTCTACTCGTCTCCAGGAACTCATAGAGTACCCACACGGCTATTGTTGGTTTTTTCCGATTTTAAGTAAGGTACACCGGGGTAAGTGGAGCCTAGGATTTCATTAGCTCCACTTTGAACTTTCACCAAATCATCAATTTCCCACCAATTTCGCTCCAATTTTCATCATTTGTTCTGCAAACTATCCTAAATCGACGGCCCAAATTAGAAATCCAATAACTTCAATCAGTCTTCCACAAGATCAGTTTTAAAATTTCCCGTCGGGTTTCCACTTGCCCCGGTCTGTGCGGGGTAAGTGGAAACCCGACCCAATTCCGTGCTGAACTGATGAGAAAATGAACGGGGCAAGTGGAGCAAAATATACCAGAAAATTGTTTTCTTTATTTAAAATATCACGTTGCTTGAGCAAAATAGAAATTACAAAATAACGAGATTAATCTTAACAGGTATGATGAGACGGGCCCCTGCCAGTTCCCGTGGTTAGATGTGAGAAAGGTTATTGTCATTCAGTGTTCATTTAGCTTGCTCATGGACCTTGGTTGTTTTTCACTATTTGACCTGTGCCAGTCCCATTTCGCGAGGAAGTGCTCAACATTTTGTGGTAAGTCCTTCCATAATAGTTGCTTGAACTGATGTAGAAGTTTGGTTGCGATATTTACACGTGGGGATTGATAATTTGTGGCTTTCCACTTACCCCGGTTTTGTAGAATCCAATTACCCCACGGGTAGGGAAAACTGGGGTAAGTTGAAAGACACAAATTATCAATCCCCACGTGTAAATATCGCAACCAAACGTCTACATCAGTTCAAGCAACTATTATGGAAGGACTTACCACAAAATGTTGAGCACTTCCTCGCGAAATGGGACTGGTACAGGTCAAATAGTGAAAAACAACCAAGGTCTATGAGCAAGCTAAATGAACACTGAATGACAATAACCTTTCTCACATTTAACCACGGGAACTGGCAGGGCTCCCATCATACCTGCAACGAAGTTTAGATTACTGATGTAGTTTTCCTGCTAAGGTAGTTCAGCTACCCTCCGTCTGGAGCGCTAATTTCCATCTGGAGCGCTTATACCATACCATCATACTGTTTGCACCGGGTATGCTTTGAAGATGTTAGGAGTCCATATTCATGTTATATTCTTAGACCCCCATATTCAAGTTATCACAACTTATCTCGCGATGGTTTTTCCAGAATCCGCAAAGACAGAGAAGGGGACAGGGAAGCAATATTAGCAGCTCTGATGTGCCGAACCTTCTCCGATCACGCCATGGTTTTCGTCCAAACCAAGAAGCAAGCTCACAGATTGTACATTCTTCTTGGGTTATTGGGATTGAAGGTGCGTATTACTAATTTTGAAGTAATTTATTCTTGTTTCCCATGAAAAGAATTATGTCTGCTTTTGGTTTATTATTTTCAATAACAAACCTTTGGAATCGCCCAAGAAAATTTTTTTTAACACCCTCTCAAAATTTCTTGGTTTACGCTTTAAGGTACGTAGAATCCAAAAATCGAATAAAAATTTGGCCATCCGTCCGCCGTGTCAGTCTGTGTGTCTGTCATGAATTCCTTGCCACAGCCATAACTTCTACATGTCTCATCTGTTTTCGGTGACATTGTCAGAGATTGTGCGGGTAGGCGTGTAGATGGTCCCCCATCAAAATCATCGCCCCCGGACTGATAGTAGCCGCTGCGCATGTGTGGTGCTTCCACTACATTTTATTTTTATTATTTTGCTTCCGAGTCTACCAAGGTAGCGGAAGCTTTGTTTTCACTTTTCAAGGACGAAAAAAAAAGTTCTCCAAAATAAAAATTGTCACTCGCATTTTGCGTTTTAGACCTTTCTGAACAATTTTGGTTCAGTGTCTGTGTGTCTGTCTGTGTGTCTGTCATGATTTCCTTGTAACGCGCATAACTATACGAAGTTGTTGTCCGATTTCAATGAAATTTCCAGGGATTGTGCGGGTTGGTGTGTAGACGGTCCCCTATGAAAATCATCATCCCCGGACTGATAGAAGCGACAGCGTATCCGCAAACGTGAATTCCTTGTAACGGCCATAACTTCTACATTTTCCATCCGATTTCAATGAAATTCTCAGGGATATTACAGATTAGTATTTAGATGGTCCCCTATGAAAATCATCACCTTCGGACTGATAGTAGCCACTGCGCATGCGCAAACGTGAATTCCTTGTAACGGCCATAACTTCCACTTTTTCTACTCGATTTCGATGAAATTTTCAGGGATTATGCGGATTAGGTTGTAGATGGTCCCCAATGAAGATCACCACCTTCGGACTGATGGTAGCCACTGCGCATGCGCAAACGTGAATTTCCTTGTAACGTCCATAATTTCTACATTTTCTATCCAATTTCAATGAAATTTTCACGGATGTTACAAATTAGTATTTAGATGATCCCCTATGAAAATCACCACCTTCGGACTGATAGTAGCCACTGCGCATGCGCAAACGTGAATTCCTTGTAACAGCCATAACTTCTACATTTTCCATCCAATTTCAATGACATTTTCAGGGATGTTACAGATTAACCTGTTTTGATGTTTTGAGATTAACTACTATGCATCGGATCATCTATATAATCGGGTTATGGATACGAGGAAGCTATGTGCCACACCCACTTGGCAGACGTTTTTTGGTTTATTATTTTCAATAATGAACCTTTGGAATCGACCAAGGAAAAAACGTCTGCCAAGTGGGTGTGGCACATAGCTTCCTCGTATCCATAACCCATATATATGTATAGATGATCCGATGCATAGTAGTTGATCTCAAAACATCAATCTCTAAGTACCTTCCACTACCCTCATAGGGGACCATCTACACGCTAATCTGGACAATCCTAGAAAATGTCATCAAATTCAGATCAAAATGTAAGTGAGTAGATTTATGTGATTGGATCAAAAAAATACTTAGCCTCGGCTGGGATACGAACCCGGGACCCCTGGGAGACAGTTCCATGCTCTACCCTCTGATCTATTGAGGCCTAGTGATGCAATGAATAGGATTTGAGATTCTCACAGGGGACCATCCCTCTATGAATGAATCCCTCTATGAAAAACCATTCTCTATGATTTTTATAGGGGACTGTCTAAACACTACTTAGTAACATCCCTGGAAATTTCATTGAAATCGGGTAGAAAATGTGGAAGTTGTGGCTGTTACAAGGAATTCACGTTTGCGCATGCGCAGCGGCTACTATCAGTCCCGGAGTGATGATCTTCATTGGGGACCATCTACAACCTAATCCGCATAATCCCTGAACATTTCATCGAAATCGGATGGAAAATGTAGAAGTTATGGCCGTTACAAGGAATTCACGTTTGCGCATGCGCAGTCGCTTCTATCAGTCCAGGGATGATGATTTTCATAGAGGACCGTCTACACTCCAACCCGCACAATCCCTGAAAATTTCATAGAAATAACTTTGTATAGTTATGCGCGTTACAAGGAATTCATGACAGACACACAGACACGGAACCAAAATTGTTCAGAAAGGTCTAAAACGCAAAATGCCAGTGAACATTTTGATTTTGGAGAACTTTTTTTCGTCCTTGAAAAGTGAAAACAAAGCTTCCGCTACCTTGGTAGACTCGGAAGCAAAAAATTTTAACACCCCCTCAAAATTTGATGGTTTACGTTTCAAGGTATGTAGAATCCAAAAATCGAATAAAAATTTGACGCCGTACGCGGCACTTTTGCCACTTAGCATTGACCGATTTTGATGAAATTTGGTAGGCTCCATGTAGGCTCCATTTGGGGTCTAGTTGTGCCCCGAAGATTTCGGTTGATGTAGGTCACTTCTAAGGGTTCAAAAATAAATTTTGAAATTTTGAAAACGCCCTAACTCAAACAATTTCGATATAAAGGTATTGTTTTTCCTTCAATTTATGATTCTATAGAATTTTTAGAATTTTTTGAGACCACGCGGAGCTCTGTAGGACAAACCGTTCGCTCCCTACGAGAATTTAAAGTTTGGACGTACGATAAATCAGAAACACGAGTGTGAATCGCAAAAGAGGCCTAATCTCCGTTCAAATTTTAGCTGACCGAAATGTGATCGATGTTTTTCTTCATGTTGGATGGTTGGTGGCTTTGCAGACGAGTTATCTACATAGAAAAATAATAAACCATTGTGTAATAATTTGCAACGTTTTCGATGAGTTAGTTGGTTTTTGGATGAGTTAGTTGTTGGTCACAACAACCAGGTGTTATATCAAATAAAACCAGTTCACATTTTTCTTCCGATCAAAACGTCTAGTAATTTTATATTTTAATAGTTCGAAACATATTTTGTTATTTTAACACCAGAGGTACACCAAACATGCGCAAAAGCATATTTCCTTGTTACAGCCATAACTTCTACATTTTCCAACAATATTCAGAGATTGTGCGGGTTGACGTGGAGATGGTCCCCTATGAGGGTAGTGAAAGGTACTTAGAGATTGATGTTTTGAGATCAACTACTATGTATCACATCATGGGTTATGGATACGATGAAGCTGTGCCACACCCACTTGGCAGACTTTTTTTCTTTTGGGTATTCCTGGTATTAAATGTTCTTCTAGGCCCCTATTTTAGGATTCGACTGGAAATTCCAGAATCTAAAATGGAGGCAAATTCCCCATTGTAACTTTTTTTCCATTTTCGTTTCTCATGCGTCTCGCATCTCATTTTAGTCTGCTGAACTCCATGGAGATCTGTCACAACCTCAAAGATTGGAAAGTCTGAGGAAGTTCAAAGATGAAGAAGCCGACGTACTCGTGGCTACAGATGTCGCTGCCAGAGGTTTAGATATCAATGGCGTGAAAACGGTGGGTCACTCGCATCATCCAAAAATTTGTTACAATATTTCGGACTTCGGTCATTATAATTTTGTATTTATGAATATTTTAGGTGGTAAATTTCCTTCTTCCTGCCACGATGGAACACTACATCCACAGAGTCGGCAGAACTGCTCGTGCCGGCAGATCTGGAGTTTCCATAAGTTTGTCGGGTGAATCTGAAAGACCGCTCGTCAAAGAGATCGTGAAGTCGGTCAAACATCCTGTCAGACTTCGAACGGTCCCTATGGGTGAGTTCTATTGAACCCTCCTTCTGTTTTACCGTAGGTTGCTTGGAAATTTAACGCTCTTTCCTATGATATCTGTAGTGTCTTACTTCACTATTATTATAATTATCAGCTGATCAGATGTTAGAGAATGAGAGTTTCCGTTAAATAAAGGCATTCTGGTTTGAATCATAATATTGAAGTGTCGTTCTTAATAATTTATCTATATCTAAACTATTTTAATACACTATATTTGGCGCAAGTCGGTATTTCGAGCACAATCGGAGGCTGGTGGTCCGACTAGTCGGGTTGTGCCGGGACGCGAGTGAATCACCTACGTGGTAAAGACATTTTTTCACTTTTCATCTTTCCGTCGCTGATCGGGTAAGTTCCGCCATTTTATTTTCTCGAAATGGATTTCGTAGTAAAGCCATCTTCCTTCAATCCCCAACTGGATGAAAATGCTGCGACCCGCTGGTCAGCATGGGTTGGCGAGTTTGAGGTTTTTATCGTAGCTGCGGACGTGACTAATGACTTGAGAAAAAGGGCGTTACTTCTCAATTCTGCGGGAGGTGAGGTACAGGAGATTTTTCGTAATTTACCAGATATTGGTCCGTCTTACGAAGATGCAAAAACTGCATTAACTGAATATTTCACTCCCAGGAAGAATGTTCTATTCGAAATTTATAAATTTCGTAAGACTGAGCAAGACCCATCTGAGTCCATTAAAGAATTTTACGTGAGATTGCGGAAAATGGCTCATTCTTGTGATTTTAATGATATGAATTTTGAAATACGTATTCAAATTCTTATGGGTACCTCTTCAAATAAATTGCGCAGAGAGATGTTAAAGAGAGGCGACACAATGTCTCTCGAAGATATTCTCAGATTTGGGCAGAGTGAAGAGGTTGTCACAGTACAAATTGGGTCCTTTGCCAATAATTCCCACGAGTTAGTTCACAAATTGGAAAAACAAACTGCTACCTGTTTTTGCTGTGGTGGTCGTTGGCCTCACAAGAAGGGTGAAAATTGTCCAGCTAAAGGAAAACAATGTGCTACTTGTGGAGTTAAAGGCCATTTCCCAAAATCAAAGTACTGCTCTAGCTCGTTGAAAAGTAATGGAGCTATTCCTAAGAGTAAGAAACAGCACTCAATTAATCAAACGAAGTATACCAATAGTGATTCTGAGCAGGATTCTGATGTTTCTCTAAATTTAATTAGACTGGCTAAATCCAAAGGACTTCCTGTAACTAAAGTAAAAATTCTTGGAAGAAATATTGAATTTATTGTCGATACTGGAAGTAGTGTAAACATTATTTCAGAATCTATATATTCATCTTTAATTGGTGCACCATCTCTGAAGGAGACAGCTTGTGCTTTACGTGCCTATCAAAACAAGCAAGTAAATTCATTGGGAGAATTCATTGGAACCTTTCGGTTCAAGAATAGGAGTACAACGGGAAAAGTGGTCGTTGTGAAGGAGGGAGACTCGTTGCTAAGTTGCGATACAGCTAAAGAATTGGGAATTGTAGCTTTAGTTCTGACAATCAATGATGCAACTTCGCCTTCCAACGCCCATGATCGCCCAATACTTCCTGCCAATAAATTCAAACTCAAATATCCCAAGGTATTTGATGGCATTGGTAAATTGAAGAATTTTCAAGTAAAGTTACATATAAATGAGGCAGTTTCTCCAATAGCTGTAGCTTTCAGGAGGACTCCATTTCACCTTCGAGGAAAATTGGAGAGTGAGATCAATAAACTATTGGCAGATGATATTATAGAGAAAACGGTGGGACCCACAACCTGGGTTTCTCCTGCTATAATCGTTCCAAAAAAAACGGGGTGCTGTGAGGCTCTGTGTAGACATGAGGAATGCGAATAAGGCCATTCAACGAGAGCGTCACCCCACTCCAACATTTACAGAAATTGCAACTTTAATTAACGGATCAACTACATTTTCAAAATTGGACTTAAATAAGGGATTTCATCAGTTGGAATTACATCCTGATTCTCGTCACATTACAGCGTTTTCGACTCATTTAGGTATTTTCAATTATAAACGTTTAAACTTTGGAGTAACTTCAGCACCTGAGATATTCCACAAAACTATAAATCAAATTATATCTGATATTCCCAACTGTGTCAATGTCAGTGATGACATTTTGATTTATACTGATTCTATGAAGGAACATGATTTAGTGGTGGATAAAGTTTTAAAGCGATTGAATGATGTTGGATTGACACTGAACGAAGAAAAATGCTTGTTTCGTCAAGCTAATGTTCCTTATCTAGGATTTATCCTTTCTAAAGACGGAATCAGTCCTGATCCAGCGAAGCTACGGGCAATTTTGGATTTGGTTCCGCCTACTGATGTTCAAGAAACAAGAAGCTTACTAGGCATGGTGAATTTCCTAATGCGGTTTTTGCCAGATTTAGCTAGTAGCACTAAACATTTGCGGGAGCTAATAAAAAAAGATTCGAAATGGAAGTGGACAGGTGTGGAGCAGAGAAGCTTTGATGAATTAAAGAAAAAAGTTAGTAATGCTATAAACAATAAATATTATGATATCCGGAAGGAACTCCATTTATATACAGATGCCGGTCCTGACGGACTTGCAGCTATATTGGCCCAACCTGGTGCAAATGAAGCAAACATAATATCCTGTGCCAGTGTGAGTCTGTCTGATGTCCAGAAAAGATATTCACAAATTGAGCGGGAGATGTTGGCAGTTTCTTGGAGTGTAGGACATTTTCATGATTTTTTGGCAGGGGCAAAATTTATTGTTCATACGGACCACAAACCCCTGGTGTCCCTCCTCTCTCGAACTAGTCCATCTTCGTCACCTCGTCTTGAGAGATTGCTTTTCAAGCTGATGGGTTATGATTTTTCGGTTGTCCACATACATGGCAAAGAGAACCCATCGGACTATATGTCACGACATCCTTGTAAACGCAAAATGTATGCTTCCGAAGAAGATTTCATCAACCTCGTGACTGATGCTACATTACCATCAGCAATATCTCGTGAGTGTTTGGCTGAAGCAACTATTAAAGATACTCTACTTCGTCTAGTTATCAAAGCCATAGGATCCGGGGATTGGTCTAACCCAGCTATTAGCAATTTCAAAACTGTGAAAGGAGAGCTTGCTGTAACCACGGATAAAATTGTTCTTCGTGGGAGTCGCCTTGTCATACCATCAAGTTTACAATCGACTGTTGTTGCTCTAGCTCATCGTGGCCATTTAGGTATGACAAAGTCGAAAGAGCTACTTCGGAGCAAGGTATGGTTTCCAGCGATGAATAGTTTAGTGGAAAAGGCAGTTAAGAGTTGTACTCCTTGTCTAGCTAATGACAACAAGATCAGAAGAGATCCTATTCGACCTTCACCTACTCCTTCAGGTCCGTGGGAATCCCTTTCAATTGATTTTTTGGGGCCTTTTCCAAATGGAAAGTATGTGTTGGTGATAATCGACGACTTTAGTAGGTATCCTGTTGCTGAAGTTATCACTTCTCTAAAAACGGAGTATGTTACGAAATGTTTGTTCAAGATTTTCTCACTATTTGGGATACCCCATTCACTGCGGTCGGATAATGGTCCACCATTCAATGGGAAACCTTTTGAAGAGTTTTGTTCATCTTTGAGAATTAAACACCACCGAGTGACTAGTAATTGGCCCGAGGCTAATGGTCGTGTGGAATGCTTCATGTCAAGTTTAAACAAAACCATCAGAATCTCTGTTGCTGAACAAAGGAACTGGGAGGATGTATTACCGGAGTTTTTGCTCCAATACCGTGCAACTCCTCACTGCTCTACAAGAATATCTCCAGCTCGAGCCCTCTTACGAAACAATTTTCGAACATTTCTACCACAGATCTTGTCTGATGTCTATGAAGAGGAAATTGACGAAAATTTAAGAGCTAATGACGCTGTGAGTAAGGAGAAGATGAAGCAGTATGCGGATTACAGAAGGAATACCAAGCCTCATGATCTACAAGAAGGAGATACCGTTCTTGTAAAACAGAAGAAGATTAACAAATATTCCTCTGTGTATGACACAAATCCATTGGAAGTGACAAGCGTGGAAGGTACTAAAATAACAGCAGCTGGCGAGGGAAGAGTTGTGACAAGAAATTCATCTTTCTTTCAAAAAGTGCCACAAGAACTTCAGGATGGAGAGCCACACGTATCTGCAAGTTGTGACCCATCTATTTCCGGAGATTCAGACACTGGGACCGTCACAAGAAGTGGGAGACGAGTTAGGCCGCCGTCGAAGTATAAGGACTTTGTTGTGGGGAAGTATTAATGACAGTGAGGCAAGGGATGTAGTGTCTTACTTCACTATTATTATAATTATCAGCTGATCAGATGTTAGAGAATGAGAGTTTCCGTTAAATAAAGGCATTCTGGTTTGAATCATAATATTGAAGTGTCGTTCTTAATAATTTATCTATATCTAAACTATTTTAATACACTATAATATCCTCAAATTTGAACTTACTTGGTAAATAACAGGAGTTAAGACGGTTTTATAGTTACAAGTTGAATCGATTTCGACGGTTAGGTCATCATCAGTAACAAACAATAACTTATGTTAACTTATACTACTTGGTTATTGTTTGTTACTGATGATGACCTATCCGTCGAAATCGATTTAACTTGTAACTTATTATTTTCATGGAAATATACAACATTCTACTAAACTCCTTTTTTATTGAAATAACCAACCCCATGGTGCTACAGCCCGTGTCGGGCCTTGACCTGCTCCAGTAGCCGTCGCCATTCCGTCTGATCCCCGGCAACAACCCTCCAATTTCTCACGCCCATCGCCCGACAATCCTCTTCCACTCCATCCAGCCAGCGGAGACCAGGTCTACCTCTAGGCCGCCTTCCTCCAGGACTCCCTCGTAGGATGCTGCTTGGTGTCTCTGTGTCAGCCATGCGTGCTACGTGGCCGGCCCAGCGCAGCCTCCCACATTTAATGAACCCGGTAATGCGCTGGTCATTATACAGAGAGTAAACTTCATTGTTATACCGGGTTCGCCACTGTGTGCCTTCCCTGACTGGTCCAAATATCCTTCTCAGGATCTTTCTCTCAAAGACATCAAGTGCTTTTAGATTTGCTGCAGTCAGGGTCCATGTTTCTGAGCCGTAGGTGAGGATCGGGCGGATGAGGGTCTTGTACAGGAGGAGCTTGGTATTCCTTGACACGTTCCGGGACTTGAAGTGCCCCACCAATCCAAAGTAGCTTCTGTTGGCAGCCACAAGTCTAGCTGCAATTTCTCGGGACATATCATTAGCAGCTGTGACAACAGACCCAAGGTATTGAAAGGATTCAACACCCTGCAATCTGTACTCACCCATGCCAATAGAGAGTTCCTAAAGATGATTTTAGCATAACGGCGAAGCTAACGGCGACCGTAGATCACCTTCTGCGCATGCGCAGAAAATTACGGCGATCAAATAACGTCCGAGCAAATAACGGCGAACGTTCTGGCCGCTAACTTACGGCGATCTTGCTAACGTCGATGTGCTAACGGGCTGCCGTTAGAGCAGAGTGAACCTGACATGCGGATAACAGTTTTGCAACCACCAACATCAATTTCAAAACAAAGCCTCACCTCACCTCATGTTCCCGATTGTAAGGCAGATCAAAGCGAGGAACAACGACAACATTCAGTGTTAGTAAAATTACAAGTAAATTTTAGATATTTTTGTACTCTGTTAACAGAATCTGATGATGCATGTCAGTGGGGAGTTAGGTGTGAAATTAAACGTACCTTGGTAGCTTGTCTTTATGAAAAAAACGCTCTTTATTTTCTAGCCTATCCGAAGTCATATTTCAGTTTCCGAGTAGCTGTGTGCATTTTTTCCGTATTGTGGGTTATTAGTTTTGTTAATTAAATGATTGTGAGAATAAAATTGATACATACGTATATAATTTCTGGTAAATATTTTAAAAATAATATCCGATCGTCATAATGAGTGGTTTTTTGACGTTTTATTATTTTTCGAACTGATTTTTTATTAATTAATTATATTAATTGATATTATTATTAATATTAATTAATATAACTACGTAGGCACTTTATTAAACCTAGTCTAGAAAGTATTTCCAATGGAATTGAGTTTTTGACAACCCAGCAAATTATCAACAGAATTTTTTATATCAATATTGAATGATGATGTCCATGTGACAGTAAGTGAGATTAAAACAATAAAAAATACTTATATCGTCATTTTCGGAAATTGTTAGGTACCTTAAAATTAAAATAGTTGAGTTAAAAAATAGGTAGTTAATTTTTAATTATTCTATAAAATGTGTACCTATCTGCATAAAAACTTCCAAAAATTAAGAAAAACCCTAAAATTGATAATTTTTGCTCAAATAATCACGCTGATAGTCGTATTTTATACTAACTTACCTTCTTTTACCTGAAAAACTATTTACCACGAATTTATGATTCATTAATATCCGTAATCGACATGGTTAGATGACGTAGGACGAGATAGATGAAAATTGTAACATGAAATTGACTTGATATTGAAATATGAATGTGAAGGTAGAAATAACTTAGGTTATATTAAATCTTACGTTTTATTGAATACAATAATATTATAATGTTCATTCAGTCTTTTAAGTTAGGTACATGAAACTTTACATGAGTAAAATAGCGATTCATCAATTTTGAAGAGATATTGGGTTGAGTGAAATAAATATATTTTGTTCTGAAAAGACATCGGGAACTCCGAAATGTTCGTTAGTAGGTAGGTACTCGTTTCCCGGAATCTGGAACAAAATTTATACCGCACAGAATTAGGGATTTTGCTATTCTCTTCTCACTCAAAGTAGTTGAAAATACCAATAAGTCGGTAGGCTATGTGTGAGTACCTATCACAGTAAATAACAATACGATTCCTTACCTTGTAGTAAGATAGACTTGGCAGTGAGAAACGCCCGTACTCCGAGAGCCGCCGACTTCGTGGAACGTTTTCGACGTACGTCTCCAGCACAGTGATCATATCTTCAGCGGAAAGTAGACCCGCAACGTACAAATTCATAAAATGATCCATCGCGAACAAACACCTTGACAAGATGTACTTGAAATAGCGAACAACGAACTTGAAAAACGAAGGCAGTCAACAGTAGAGAACTGAGGATCTAACAGCGAAGCCAGAAATTCCTGTCTCTTTAACTTTCGCGTCACTTTTGTCATCGCCGTAAAATTGTTCAACATCGCCGTTATTTTCGCTAACGTCCATCTAGGGTTAGCATCCGATTTGACTCAGCCTAGACAGATTCATAACGGCGATGCCTGTAACTTTCGCCGTTAAGCAAGATGCAGTTTAGGAACTCTCTAATGTGTTGGATTGGTGGTGGATTACGCATTGCAATCATGTATTTCGTTTTTTGCTCATTCACCACGAGTCCCATTTTTCGTGCTTCCCAGTCTAATGCCAAGAAAGCCTCCCTCACATCCCGCTCACTCCTGCCAATCACATCGATGTCGTCTGCATATGCCAGTATTTGGACGCTACAGTTGAAGATGGTGCCTCGGCGATCCAAACCAGCGTCCTTGATTGCCCGATCAAGAACTATGTTGAACAAGATGCATGCCAGTGCATTTTATTGAAATGGTTTTCCAAAATCTCATCGCAAGTGAATTCATTCGTATCTGAAGTTATGCTCAACTTATAAGTTAGCTTATATAGTTAGCTAGTATAAGTTATGGCCCACTCCCCGTATACGTTACGCCAGACCAAAATGGATGAAGGGGATTCCAATTTTTTAACCTTTTCTTTGGAGGCATTCTTTGAGATGCCCATTGCTGGAGAGAGTCCCATGAATGGTATAACCTAAGTTATTGCTTCCGAGTCTACCAAGGTAGCGGAAGCTTTGTTTTCACTTTTCAAGGTCGAAAAAAAAAGTTCTCCAAAATCAAAATTTTCACTCGCGTTTTGCGTTTTAGACCTTTCTGAACAATTTTGGTTCCGTGTCTGTGTGTCTGTCTGTCTGTGTGTCTGTCATGAATTCCTTGTAACGCGCATAACTATACGAAGTTATTGTCCGATTTCAATGAAATTTTCAGGGATTGTGCGGGTTGGTGTGTAGACGGTCCCCTATGAAAATCATCATCCCCGGACTGATAGAAGCGACTACGCATGCGCAAACGTGAATTCCTTGTAGCGGCCATAACTTCTACATTTTCCATCCGATTTCGATGAAATTTTCAGGGATTGTGCGGGTTGGTGTGTAGACAGTCCCCTATGAAAATCATCACCTTCGGACTGATAGTAGCTACTGCGCATGCGCAAACGTGAATTTCCTTGTAACGGCCATAACTTCCACTTTTTCTACCCGATTTCGATGAAATTTTCAGGGATTATGCGAATTGAGTTGTAGACGGTTCCCTATGAAAATCATCACCTTCGGACTGATAGTAGCCACTGCGCATGCGCAAAAGTGAATTTCCTTGTAACGTCCATAATTTCTACATTTTCTATCCGATTTCAATGAGATTTTCAGGGATGTTACAGATTAGTATTTTGATGGTCCCCTATGAAAATCACCACCTTCGGACTGATAGTAGCCACTGCGCATGCGCAAACGTGAATTCCTTGTAACGGCCATAACTTCTACATTTTCCATCCGATTTCAATGAAATTTTCAGGGATGTAACAAATTAACTTGTTTTGATGTTTTGAGATTAATTACTATGCATCGGATCATCTAGGCAATCGGGTTATGGATACGAGGAAGCTATGTGCCACACCCACTTGGCAGACGTTTTTTTCAAATGTAAATGCCCCAAATGTAGAAAAATTGATCAACTGAACATATAAAACATAGATTCTATAAAAACTAGACTAGAATGTGTCGATTGTTCGAAAAAGTCGAGACTGAACGTTGAAATCGTCGAAACTTGTTGGTTTACTCGAGAGAAATGACCACTTCGAAGGCTTGTTTTCACCTTTGATTGTTTGAAAAAGTCGAGACTGAACGTTGAAATCGTCGAAACTTGTTGGTTTACTCGAGAGAAATGACCACTTCAATGGCTGGTTTTCACCCTTATGAACACTTTCAGCAAATTTGCCCAAATATTTAAGTAAGTTCAGTTGCATTATACATTTAAATAACAAAAGTATAAAAAGTCTAGTTTTTTAGAAATCCATATTTTGCTTCCGAGTCTACCAAGGTAGCGGAAGCTTTGTTTTCACTTTTCAAGGACGAAAAAAAAAGTTCTCCAAAATCAAAATTTTTACTCGCGTTTTACGTTTTAGACCTTTCTGAACAATTTTGGTTCCGTGTCTGTCTGTGTGTCTGTCATGAATTCCTTGTAACCGCATAACTATACGAAGTTATTGTCCAATTTCTATTAAATTTTCAGGGATTGTGCGGGTTGGTGTGTAGACGGTCCCCTATGAAAATCATCATCCCCGGACTGATAGAAGCGACTGCGCATGCGCAAACGTGAATTCCTTGTAACGGCCATAACTACTACATTTTTCATCCGATTTCGATGAAATTTTCAGGAATGTTATAGATTAGGGTTTAGATGGTCCCCTATGAAAATCACTACGTTCGGACTGATAGTAGCCACTGCGCATGCGCAAACGTGAATTTCCTTATAACGGCCATAATTTCCACATTTTCTACCCGATTTCGATGAAATTTTCAGGGATTACGCAGATTGAGTTGTAGATGGTCCCCAATGAAAATCAAGGCCTTAAAAATTACAGAAGCCTCTGCGCATGCGCATACGTGAAATCCTTGTAACAGCCATAACATTTACATTCTTCATCCGAATTTGATGACATTTTCTAGGATTGTCCAGATTAGCGTGTAGATGGTCCCCTATGAGGGTAGTGAAAGTTACTTAGAGATTGGTGTTTTGAGATTAACTACTATGCATCGGATCATCTATATATATATATATGGGTTATGGATACGAGGAAGCTATGTGCCACACCCACTTGGCAGACGTTTTTATATTGTGGTTGAGCCATTTTTCTACACTTGGGACATTCTTCGTTGCACCATATTTTTTTTGTGATTGGCCATCCTGTATGATAACTTGAACCGTAAAATATTAAACTAGGATAGGAAACAACGAAATAAAGTTCGTGGGTATATATTTTTTATATCAACGAAAAACACATCATACTGGGCACATCATTCCTCGCGTTTTGGAAACAGCCTAAATTTGGCGTAGGAGGACACAAAGGAGGAGCTTCACGGAATGAAATTACTACCTACTAAGTCAAATTTTCATGTATGAGTATTTTTCCGTACTAAATCTTATTCCCCTCAGACTGCCGGAACTTCCCACTAAAAGATTTGGCGCTCTGACTTTTTCCTGGGTTTTTCGAGAAAAAAACGTTATTCCTGAGTTTTCCGGTGAAGTAAAATTCCCCGAGTATTTTCGGGTTTCCAGGTCGCTGGACACCCTGTAATTGCCCGAATTTCTTGTTGGAATACTGTTGCACGTTTGTCTTAAGCTGTAGAAGTTGGTTACCTCGAGGCCGTGTATGAACACACTTGCTCCAGAGGTGGTTTCCCGCGTGTTTTCTTTTTTGGGACCGTCAGTGTAACAGACAAATACGTCTTCGGTGTCAACTGGAGTTTGTTCAGAGTGTTTACAACTGTTAATGACCTTATTTTTAATAACTCATCTCAGCATTCTTATTTTTTATTGGACAGATATCATTGAGAAATACAAGAAGAAAGTAGCCAATCTTGAAGAGAAGATTCAAGGTATCATACAAGAAGAATGGGAGGAAAAAGCGCTGAGGAAAGCTGAAATGCAAATGGCTAAAACTGAAAAAATCGTGAATGGTGAAGTAGATGAGAAGAGGTCGTGGTTCCAGTCCAGCAAAGAGCGCCGGGAAGAAAAAGGTAGCTAGCTGAATTGTCTTTTTGTAATTTTATCGCAATTTTTCAATATTATTGTCATGTTTATGTAGGAGTATTCAATCAATGATTTTTTTTTTCATTGGTAATCTCTAGACAGGCTGAGACTGGAAGCCATACCGAAATTCAAAAAAGGATCTGGGAAAGAAGAAGAAGGTGAAGGCAAGCCGGCGAAGAAAGGAAGAGCTCAAAGGAGAAAGAAGAAAGGAGAAAGTGACCCTGAAGAGCGAATGCAGAGAGAGATGCAGAAAGTGGCTTTGTATCAGGCCAGGTTGGCCAAACGCGGCAGGAAGCCCAAGAAGATGAATACGGTGTATGACGCAGAACCCGTCAAAGGTGCCGGCAAAGGTGCGTACGGATTTCTTAACTTATCTGGTATAAGTCTCTCAAATTGTGTGCTCAGAGTTTGGCGACTCCATTGACCGAGATGTTCAATAAGTCCCTCTCCTCCGGTAGGTTTCCTTCGTGCTGGAAGCACTCATTTGTCACTCCAATTCATAAGGGTGGTGATAGGTCATTCATTGTTAATTTCCGACCCATATGCTCTATTTCCACAATACCCAAACTTATGGAAAATTCGTACAAGTACGCAACCACGAGAGACATTTTATGTCTTTGCGCCCCCTTTCCCCTTCATATAAAACCCCGTATTGTACTTTTGTTTGTGGAAATTTGATTGTGCTCGTTGATGGTTGCGATGTAATGTAAATATTCATTCTCGTACGTAAATATTCATTCTCGTACGTAAATATTCATTTAAACCCGCCCTCTCAAATTTCAGGTTCCTGCGTTCAACAGGAGAGAAAATGGCCTTGGAGCTCACTCAGCTGATCAGTGACCACTCATGCGCCTTCAGCATTCTCAATCGACCCGCCCTCTCAAATTTCAGGTTCCTGCGTTCAACAGGAGAGGAAATAGCCTTGGAGCTCACTCAGCTGATCAGTGACCACTCAGGCGCCTTCAGCATTCTCCTTTGACCCTGCCTCTCAAATTTCAGGTTCCTGCGTTCAACAGGAGAGGAAATAGCCTTGGAGCTCACTCAGATGATCAGTGACCACTCAGGCGCCTTCAGCATTCTCCTTTGACCCTGTCTCTCAAATTTCAGGTTCCTGCGTTCAACAAGAGAGGAAATAGCCTTGGAGCTCACTCAGCTGATCAGTGACCACTCAGGCGCCTTCAGCATTCTCCTTTGACCCTGTCTCTCAAATTTCAGGTTCCTGCGTTCAACAAGAGAGGAAATAGCCTTGGAGCTCACTCAGCTGATCAGTGACCACTCAGGCGCCTTCAGCATTCTCAATTGACCCGCCCTCTCAAATTTCAGGTTCCTGCGTTCAACAGGAGAGGAAATGGCCTTGGAGCTCTCTCAGCTGATCAGTGGCCACTCAGGCGCCTTCAGCATTCTCCATTGACCCTGCCTCCGTAACGCTTCAAAGGGATCTGTTGGATGACGATACCTATTTTCCTCTCACGATCATGTTGACATCTCATTTGTTACTCACGATCATATGTTACTAAACATGCGCATAATTCAGCTTTCCGTACAGGTGCATTCATATTAGGGACCATGTACCATGTTTAATAAATTGAGAGCTTTCCAATGAGTGGTGAACGATTTTTGTGGGGTGGAAAATGAGGAAGTTAGTTTTCCCTAGGAACGATTGGTTGTACGTGAAAATCATCACAATTATTTGGTAACGAATTTTGGTAACGGTTTTCGAGTTATGTGCCAGAGCAAAGACATAAATTGATAAACTCTGTTCAATTTCTCCCTTGCGAGGGAAAAACATTAAATCATGTTTAATGTTTTTCCCTCGCAAGGGAGAAATTAGATTGCCGATCACTCAGCTGATCAGTGACCACTCAGGCGCCTTCAGCATTCTCCATTGACCCTGCTTCTCAAATTTCAGCTTCCTGCGTTCAACAGGAGAGAAAATGGCCTTGGAGCTCACTCAGCTGATCAGTGACCATCTTGGTACAACTAGACCCCAAATGGAGCCGATATAACGTGGTAACTAAGAAATCGGTCCGTGGTAACTAAGAAAAAAAAGCGTTGCAGATTTGCGTGTCGGAATTCACAGAATGACCCCCAGCCCTAAAACATTAAACATGTTAAAATGTCAAAATCGTTGTGGCCCAGTTGTTCCCTCAGTTCTCCTCGTTTATAGCCCTGGAACAACACGGCTTTTTTAGGGGGCGCTCTACAGTCACCAACCTGATGACGTTTCAGGCTCAGGTTTTGGATAGCTTCCGTGAGGGTGGTCAGTTTGACGTGATCTCCACTGATTATTCGAAGGCATTTGATAAGCTTTCTCATGGCCATATCGTGTCGAAGCTTGGATCTTTAGGCGTCTATGGACCGTTTCTGAGTTGGCTCGCGAATTACTTGGAGGACCGATATCTCACTGTTAGAGTGAAGAATTCACTTTCCAGACCCTTTCTTGCATCATCTGGAGTGCCGCAGGGATCACATATTGGACCCCTCCTATTCCTCCTCTTCATCAATGAGGTGACAGACCTGTTCTCTGGAGTTGGTTGTCTATTGTTTGCAGACGACCTCAAGTTTTTTACGAGAGTTGTAGACGAGCCTGACTGTTTGAGGCTTCAGGACTGTTTGTCGTCGTTGGAGGGTTGGTGTGGGCGGAATAATCTGTTCCTGAATGCCGCCAAGTGTTCAGTCATGACTTTCTGCTGTGGATCTAGGGTCGTGGAGTTTAATTACCAGTTGGATGGATCCCCTCTGACTAGGAGGACGGAGATTGTCGACTTCGGTGTGAGGATGGACCCTCACCTGTCATAAGGCGACCATATTGACATCATTGTCGGTAAGGCCATGCGCACCCTCGGATTTCTAAAAAGGAATACCAGGGAATTCACAAATGTGAATGCCATTGTGACGCTCTATAAAGCACTGGTTCTTCCTGTACTTGAGTATGCATTTGTTGTTTGGTCACCGCACTATGCTGTATACATTGACCAATTGGAGCGTGTCCAAAACAGGTTTTTGCGCTACATTTCGTACAAATTGCATATTCCAGCCGCCGAGATCAATTATGCTTCTTTGCGTTCCAGATGCGGTCTTCAGCCTCTTTATATGCGTCGTATAGCTGGTGACATTGCATTGCATTTTAGATTGATGAGGGGCCAGCTGGACTGTCCATGGCTCCTGGCTAGAGTTAATCTCTCGGTTCCCCGCTTGAATTCCCGTTACCATCCTCCCTTTGCCGCTGCATTTTCTCCAACCAACTACCTCTACAACTATCCTCTGAGCAGGCTCCCTAGACAGGCTAACCTTATCGTCCAGAACCACCCCGATTTAGATTTTTTTACTTCTTCCCTCCTCTCCATCAAAGTGTTACTGTTTGAGGATAGCCTCCTCTAAATATTCTATTAATTAACCTGTGTTTATTACTAATTAGGTATTACTAATATTAGCAATTTCTTGAATTAGGTATGTTACGATATGTATTTAATTTATTATTGTGAAATTTGCTTTTTCGGATTTTTATTAATGCTAATCGTCGACTTTTCTATTGTCTATTGCCTCATATTTTCATGCTTCATATTGTCTATTGCTTCATATTTTCTTGCTTCTTATTGTCTATTGCTTCTACTGTCATTATTCTTTTTTCTTGTTGTATTCATCCTGTAACTGGGACTACTCCCGTACCATTCAAAATAAATAAATAAATAAATAGAAGTCGTCCGCCTTGAGGAGCAGGTTTCAGAGAGTTCAGCTGGGAAGGTCAATTCGCTTTTACGCACTTTTCTTGGCTTTGTATCTCCCACTTCCAGTAATTCATATTCCACCTTTTTTGGAATGCCTTCTCTCTGAAGTATTTGGAAGAGTTGAAACCCGGCCATTCGGGCCTCGCCAGGGAGAAGGCCCCTCTGGACCCCCCGGATGCTTTTTGCTTAGAGCCTACGACTAAAATTCAAGAAACATGGAACATGCTTTAGCTGCGCTTTTTTATTCTGTTTAATTTCATTTTTTTATTTGAAACAATGCGATCCAACCTATCTGCAATTTCGATAGCCTTTTAAAAAATCACTCTTCAGATAGGAAGGTAATTTATAGTTGTATTGAGATTACATTATTTGAAACAACCCTATCGCATAGGTTACACCACGTTACACGATCCTTAGTTCCGTATCAACAACTAAGCAAAATTTCGTGACTCGATACCATTCCTAGTTACCGTTCCCGAAAAACGTAACACTTTTGCCAGTTAAGTCAAGGCTAATGCATGTGCCATGCTAAAATCAGGAGTAATTAGAATCTCTTACATTTTACGTACTATGGGAAGCCTTCTTACCTATTTTTTCTTACAGGCTCGTTGAAGAACAAGAAGAAGAAGTCCATGTTCGACTCTGATCTGACCGATGTTAGCCGAAAATCAGTGAAGAAGCTGCGATACGAGTGAGTAAAATACGAGAATAATACTACTTTTAAATAAATACTGATAAAAATAATACAAGAAGTACATAATAATACAGGGTGTCCAGTGACCTGGAAAAATCGCCATCGAATGAGGAATTTCACCATGTCGGAATTTCCTATTTTTGACCCCAAAATCGGATTCAGCACCTCTAAAAACCTCCTAAGGCAAACTTTCAGCCCGAACTTCCTAATTTACGAATAAACAAAACAGTGTAGAAAATATGAACGTTTAAACAAACTGGGAAAATGACGTCATCCTGGAATAGTTCATTTATGGCCGCTTGAAGCGCTGAGATCGAGAAATCTACAGTCCCCAGATGCAAAATTTCACGAAGCAGTAAAGTTCGAAATCGAAAAACTGAAGAAAAAAATAGAAAAAGCAAGATGGGGAAAATTAGGTTTCCCCTGTTTTTGTTTGATAACTTTCCTCTTGGATAACACGATTTCGTCGTCCCAATGGGCAACACTGGGAGGAGACGGCGATCCGAACAGCCAATCAGCGAGCGTTTCCGCTTCACGTCCGTTTTCCCGGTTAGTTTTGAAATCAAAAATTTTGATTGTCTCCCAAAAATAACAGGAGACTTACTTTCCGAAATCAGCCCGATTTTCATCTATCCCACACCATTAACTATTCAGGAAAAATACAAACAGAATTCGGTGAAATTCCTCATTGTCGGAAATTGAATTGGGCGTAGCGCTCCTTGCGGCATCAGACGATAACCAAATCAGTGCCAAAAGAACCGCTTGTTCATTAATTTCGTCGTATTTAAAAAATGAGAATACCCCAGAGATTCATAATATAAGCCTTTAACAAAGTTCCTAGTACACGAAAGAAAAAATGTACGGCTAGAATTAAAAAAGGATCATGCTTCAGACTTCTGAATAGGTACAATTATTATCTACGTACCGTATTGGAGATCTGTCGTAACCAGCAAGTCGAGTACAGGAGGTTCTGAGTGCTCCCTCGACGGCCTGAAGATGATGTCCTTACATCGAAAGCGCTCTCCTCCTGTACTCGACTTGCTGGTTACGACGGATTCTCCTATACGGTACGTAGATAATAATTGCATTCTTATAACTAGCGGAACTAACCCCATTCATTTAATTCTGAATAGGTACCTACCGATGAGGAGTCTTGTCTCAAAGAAAAACCCTCGCTACCTCCGTCACACAATTTTGAACGCATTTTGGTACTTAGCTCATGGCTGAAACATGTTCGATGCTAGAAAGGAGAATGCTTTAATGCCAGCAAGCAACATTTCCACTTCTCCAGCAGACCATCAGATGGCCGCGTTTTTCCTTAGCCGCTTGGGTGGCTCAGCTCCTCTCATTTAACCGAGAAAAAAACCCACTTCAAACAGAATAAAATCGAAATAAACGAATGAAAAAACGGAATAAAAACAAAAACAGGTGTTGTCAAAAGAAAAACTCAAAATGAAAGGACGAGAAGATCTGTTAGTTGATGTTATGATAGTTGCTTCTCACAACTGCCGCTAGCGCTAGGATCACATTTTGTAATTCGACATCGAATCTCGATTTACGACGCCTTCAGCCTGTGGTAAATCGAATCGTCGTATTGGCTGGTGCGCATGCGCATTGACTCTCGTCGAATCTCCGAATTCGACGATTCGATGTCGAATCAACCAGACCATGAATACCCCTGTAATAGATTGGATGCGTCCTCCTATGAGACTGACTGCTCAGCTGTTTGCAAAACGCGGGGAAGCGCCCAGTCTGAGAGTTTCTTTTTGCCTTCGTTTCTTTTCACAACTCATTAGAGAGTTTTCGCCATGTCAGGCGTGACGACTAGAGATAGATGGGGCCCGCAGATGCTAACCTTTTTTGGTGGATTTCGAGTGGTCACAAAATAAGGTGCGGACTCTGGAAGTGAAGCTAAACAGCTACTGACCTGTGAAGTCACTAGAAAATGGCCGATGACAGCTGATGATGACAGCTGATTCAGACTCTGGGGGGTCTCGAAATGAGTTTTTCAGATCCAAAAATAAGATTATTTGCCGTATTGAAAAAGCAATTAATTTATAACTACTTATACCTATTTACATCCCTTTCTGACCCTACATTGCGATATAAAAACCTACCAACTGATGATTTTGATCGTTTTCACCTTTAGAAAGTTGTGAACCACACTAGCTTTTCCAGAACTCTTACTGCATTTTTGGATCTATAATACTAACTACCGATTTTGCAGTAGCTACCTTTCTACTTGTTTCTTGTTTGTCCAACAACACGTCCGTAACATACCTCTAGATAATTTAGAGTAGGTAGGTACTTCGTCTCTACCTACCAGGAAGTGCAGACTATTACAAAAACGGGAGTAGACATCTATCATACTAGTGTGATGATCTCGGTCCAAGTAGGTCTGGGTGTTTGAAATAATCACACGGACGAGAGGGGAATCGGTTTTTAGCACTGTATTGATCGTCAGTCAAATTAAGAATGAGGCCTCTTGCCACTTACAAAATCACGCTTTTACATATTTTCTGCACTCCTTGCACTTCATATAATTTTGGAAGGGGACTGGCCTACTTTCGTGGTCTCCCTATTGGAGTCGGCGATTGGCGTTGACACCCCCCTATCAACCGCTATCAGCACCACCACCCTTCATCCATGTCCCAGCTGTGGTCGCTGCGTGGACACTGGCAGCGGTGGTTGAGGGCTCATGTCACTAGAATAGAACTTATAGACGAACTTATAGACGTAACACCTAATGGGGGGTGTCACGCGCCCCTCTCGCCTGGGCCGGACCCCCCAGCCCACTGTGACGTCATAAACGGTCGAAACTTTAAAAATTCGTAGGAAAAGATTTACACACGCTAGAAGGTCGCGGTTGGTACCACAATTCTCAGAATTAGGTCTACCTTAGATTAAAAATTACAATAAACAGTTTTTCCTACCCAGGCGCACACCCTATTGCAGACATCCACAATTAACCAAATAGGTACCTACTATTGAGGTATTTTTAAAGTAGGTATTTTTTCAAAGGTAATGAACTTGATAACTGTTGTAATTTGACATGGAACTTACAAGTACGATGATCACAGCAAACGGAACTATCAATTGAAATTGAAATCTCAAATGGTACCTACTTACGTGTACTGACTCCAGTCGCCTGTTTATTGTAAATCTGTAGTTAGGTATGTTGGTAGATGAAGAAATAATATACAACATTAAATGAAAAACAAGGGTGCATTTATTCATAAATTTCATTGACATTCCAACAATGTAAAATTCGCACAGAGTCATCAATAGTATACGATGGATTCGCTTGATCTTGATGTGAAGATAACAGAATTCTGGTGACGAGTAATTTGTTTCAAGATATGAAAAACTTGATAATTCCAGGGAAAAAGAACTGTTCTTCAAATGAAAGCTAAAATCGAGAACCAAAACACGGGAGTCGAACGTCGGACACAACACAAAATCCTGCTACATCCGATCTAAATTGAAACTGGTTATAAAAGTGTGAGGTTATGAAGGGCACAGTCGTCAAGAAAGCCGTCGTCCTCGATGCCGCCAAAAGCTGGCATTTGGCGTCGTCTATGACGACTGAGCTAGCCGTCCGAGTCGTCACGCATGCGCAGCCACCATTTTCAGACAGTTGCATGGATATTACACGCGGACGGTCATCACAAAAGACATGGCGAAAACTCTCTATTGTAAATGTAAACCTGACAGCATATTTGAAGTGAGAATATGAGGTGAAGTAAATACGGGATGAAGTGTAGAAGTGAAGTAGGTACGAGCTGAGGGCGTTTGGCCGTCGGGGGGGTTATAAAGGGATGGGAATTTTGTTGGTGTACGGTATAACGAAGGGAGTTTTATTTGAGATGGATTTTCACGATGTTGGCCACCTGCCAACCAGCCAATCACATTCTCCAGTTATTTTAACGTTACATTTGGCGGGATTGTTTAACTGATAATTTTCCTTAGCACCTGTAATTTTTTGGGGGCTGTGATTTTAGTGTGTGTGATTTTAGAAAACTTCAGAAATCTTGCCTCAGCGTCTTCATGACTTTCAAAATGTTTCAGGACGAAGAAACACCAAAACGAGATGAAGTACGGGAAGAAAACAACGACGAAATCTGGTCGACCGATGAAGAAGAAACAAAAGTAATCACTCCGGCCGAGTGTTGGCTCAGGAAAAGTGTTGATTGAGTGCTGGTGGGAATTTCTTCAATTGAGGTGAGAAATCGTCCTCGTTCTTCATGTCGGAGGAAGGAGTTTTCCTGAGGGAGTAGGAGGTGGGTTCCAGTTCATCATCTTCCCGCAAGTGTAAATATTCATTTATTGACTTTATCAGATTCTTTTATTGTTATAAATACATTTACGATTGATACAAAATTCACTACTCAGAATTTTCCTTTTCTTTCTTTGTTAAATTGTTTCTTTCTTTAACACGTTGGTGCGAAAAAAAACGCGTTGGTCCACTGTGGTGGAGAAATTTTTTTCGCTGAATCGCTATAGCAGCAACATAGTATGTTAATATATTACATTAAAAAGTATTTTTTTCCAAAAATTTTGACATAAAAAAACGGGCGGCGGGGCGTTTGAAAGCCGCCCTCCGCCCCAGCCCATGATCTCCCCCCTGGCCCCCCTCCATATCGTAGAATCGAGAATCCGACGGCTATGATCAAGTTAGAAAAATCCCGCAAACGGATTCGTATTCTGATGAAGGTTCTGCAAGTGGCTATAAGGCCACTTTTTAAAAATGTTCAAAATTTGAACAAATTTTTGTTGGAACTGTGTGCAAAACATTTTTGCACACTTTCTAAACCAATTACCCGGAATTCTACGGTGATCTTGAAGAGAAATCCGTTTGCGGAACTAACATATCTCGATCCGTTCTCAACTGAGGAGTAAACAAAATTTTCTTCATTTTGGTGCTGCCACGTGGTGGCAGATTTCACAACTAAGCTCGGGACACTTAGCCTTAAGGGGGTCTCAGTCGGTTGTCGTTCGTTCCTAGTATTTTGCGAAATTGAAGGCGCAAAAACTTAAAAAGTTGTACCTAAATTTGAAATTTTAAAGGTTTTGCGCCTTCAATTTCGCGAAATACTAGGAACGAACGACGACGAGGAGGATCTTCAAAACGTGAGCTCGGACCATTTCTAGTTAGAGTTTTCTGTTCCTCAAAACAAATATGTTCACGATTCATGGTATACCAGGAACTAGGTAGGGAATAGTGAAAGATGGACTCGTCGAAAAAATAAATATTTTCTATTTACAGGAACCTTCTTTCGTACACACAAAATTCATAATATTCAACATACCTATTTCACTCCTTGGACATCAGTGTTGTTTCATCCACACTTTTCTTCAGTTCAGTCCATCCATGAGTAGGTTCGCTCTATCAGGTAGGTGTCTTTGGTAACTGGGGGGTTTTCAATTTAGCAAGGTTGGGTAATCTTCGATCGTTGGTGAGAGGAAACGTTCTTTTTGAGTCAGGGCCTAAAATTGCGGTCACAAATTTATTAACTTTTATTAAATTTGGAAGATGGTTATTCTCCTTCAGATAGATCTGTGTGCGTGGGACGTCCCGCTCTAGTGACATCCCTGGTGGCGGCCAGTGACGCCAACCTAACGGGAAAAAGTATCCTTGCGGCCAAAACTAACTCATTCTTAATGTGACCTACAGCTATGAGTGTCGCTCCCCTGTAACAGCTAATTTTTGCGTTGTTCTCATCAACTTCAAATTTATTTCAACTGTTTGTTGTAAAGGAAATTATCCTTTCGTTGTTTGTATACTGTGGACTGTTTTTGGACTATTCTTTCGGTTTTGGCGAGCATAAGTCAACGGGGACCTACTTTCCTACTTTGTGATGGCTACTTCAAGTAAAGCGTATAAACGAGGAAATTTTCAGGAGGCAGAAGGCTGTGTGAAATGCAAAACCCTTGAGGAGGTCTCACTCGGTCTTTATTCGTATTTCCGTAAATTACAGGGGCTGAAACTTTAAAAGTATTACGTAAATTTGAGGATTTCCGAAATTCATCAGTGCAGATGTTGTGTACGGAAAACACTGTCACTCTTACAGGGCAGGAGTCTCGGAAAGGGACGTCACTAGCTGCTGAGGAGACCATCTGGGTCCTACCGACTGAATCATCAAAAATTAACTTCCCTCGACCGGGGATCGATCTCCTATCGTTCCAATTCTGAATCGGAACTCCTACCACTGAGCTTAGGAAGCGAAATGGACAGAAATGCGGATAGGTCGCTGATCACAAAAGTTGCACCGGACCCGGATGGTCTCCTCAGCATTTTCCAGAGAAACAATAATTCATTAAGATTAAGTTATCAAAACAACTCCCTCCCAAGACACGAGTCGAGCCACCGCCTATTCGGACAAACGTTGAGGTCAGCAGATCCCCCGCCCTGTCAATAAGGAACAATAACAAAAACTCTTAGGGCCGGTTTATCAGTCACTTTTTACCACCCGGTAAAGCAGATTTATCCGACGGTCATCGGGTAACTCAATCGCTCGCGTTTATCAGTCCCCAGATAGCCGTTATCCGTAGTTTAAAGTTAACTGGTCGTCCGAGGACCAGATAAAAAGTTACGGGGGGGTAACTCGATTTATGCAAGGCTTTTTAACCTCAAAGAGAGTCACTTCTCGTGTTTTTGTTTCCCAGAACGTTCGTTTTTGCAAATTGCGTTGTTGATTGTTAGTCAATTATGCTACAATCGAAAATGGATGTGTGGGGCTCTTTTTCAGACAGCAGCGACGAAGATGTGTGTTTTTGGTCGAATTCCTGCAGTGGGGAAGAAGGCGGAAGGAAGAAAGGCGGCAACATAGTTTGATCACGGATTGACCATTTGGAGAAGTGGGACGATTGCGATTTTTTGATGAGATTTTGATTGGATAAAAGTATAAGAAACCATGTTGGTGTCTGTCGGCGACTTTAGTGGCGTCAGTAAAAGCTCTGCCTGTAAAATTGTCAAGCAGGTGTCCCTGGGAACTGCCAGGCTATCCGCCCAATTTATCAGAATACCAGCAACCAAGGAAATAGGTATTATTTCAATCTCGGATGGAATTTTATTTAAAAAACAAAAAAGCCAGGTTTCCTGGAGCTGTAGGTGCTATGGACTGCACGCATGTAAAAATTCATTCGCCAGGAGGGTCACACGCCGAAAATTTTCGAAATAGAAAAGGTACCTACTTCTTTATTAACGTACGAACTATTTCGTCTGCAAATTTGAAAATTCTTGACATAAAGGCTCGGTGGACGGGGATCTTGTCATGAACAGACAATTTTCAACAAAGGACAATAGTTACTGCCGTACCAAGAAGGAAATAAGTACCGAGATCTAGAAAAGAAAACACCAAAACAAAGAACATTGCTTCATCCTCTTCTAATTTATTCTTTTTTCTGATGCAAAACACACTGCGAAAACGATTTTTTTATGTGGAGGAAGCTCGATTTTATTACATGGAAGAAGTATTTCTTCCATGCATAATCGATTATTCGGCCTAACAGACAGTTAATTTTACCAGCCAGTTAATAGTTACCCGGGTGTAAATTTCGCACTGATAAACGGCACCTTTATAGTATCCATAAGTTATACCACCGTTAAAGTTAACAGGGGGATACGTAAACCCCGTTAACTTTGGTGACTGATAAACCGACCCTGAAGCAAGTCAAAAATACGCGTTCTCACTGGGTTAGAAAACGCCGGCCAAAGCTGCCTCTCACCTCCCTGACTAGGTAACAGAGTACCTAAGATTTCCTAACCGGGGGGGGGGGGGGGGGGGTAGATGTTGCTCCAATTCAGAATTGGAACGATAGAAGATTGAACACAGCAGCCTAGGGAATTGAATAACTAAAAGATTGCCGCTGGAATCATCAAAATCGAAAATGGGAAAAACCGTTTATTCAGTTTGGTTTTCCCCATTTTTCTCTGGCAATTATTAATTTTGATGATTCCAGCGGCAATCCTTTAGTTTTTCAATTCTCTAGACTGTTGCACTAATGAATTTCAAAAATTTCAAATTTAGGTACAATTTTAAAGTGACCCCCCCCCCCCCCCAGTGCCCCTGTAATTTACGGAAATATTAACCCGGAACGAGGAACGAACGGCGACCGACTGAGATCCCCTTAAATCTCAAGCTCGGTGCCTCATTTATGGCAATATTTCGAGGAAAAGAAAAATAAGGGACCCCTGAAGAATACAAAGAAAGTCGCTGAAAGAGTGTGTGATGCGCTTAGTATCCACTGAAACACCCTTTGCAAAATTATAAGAGAAGGGGAAGGTAGAGAGGAAGGTTTGAAAACCCCTGGGAAGAAGAGGACCAAAGTTTGTCTCAGGACGGGTATAGAATTATTTTCAGAAACGGCGGTTTGCAATGACGTTTACGGCTATTATAGTCGGAAGGAACACACCACCCTCAAAAAATTACAGCGTTCGTTAACACTTTCAGTGCGGGCGTCTACTCAGGTAGACGGAGAGTCTTCCCCAGCCCACTGCCGTCTACTCGGGTAGACTGAGCCCGTTGCATTGACTCATCGCATTCTAAGGTTAGTAAGTTACCGAAATAACCGTTACAAGCGCCAGTTGGGCGGAAAATTCCTTCAATACCTTCCTGGCTTCACGCTAGGTAGCGTCGGAAGCAGATTGGAAGGTTTGAACACAAGTTTCAGTCGTACCTTCGAGGCAACCCTTGTACGTTGATGCTCGGTCGGGCAGGTAGCGTGCAGTGGGTGGCGTTGGACGGCTAGAGGCTCCCGCATTGAAAGTGTTAAGAGATGCAGGCCTATTCGATGGTTCTCATTTATCGTTGTCCAAAATTCTTTACAATTTGGGCTTCAAATGGCAAAAAGTTAAACGCAGAATCTAATTTTACCAGTGCCAGAACTAGGTTTAAGGGGACACATATGTCAATTTTCGGCCCGGACGCACAAAATTTGTTTTCCATTATTTGTAAATAGACTCAATTCCGGAAATTTCAAAAAAAAATTCTAAATCCGATGAGTAGAAGAGCTTCAAATTTGGGGTAGAACCTAGGGAGTCACTAGTGCTGAGGCACGCTCGGAAGCCTGGTTCCGTTTCCATTTTGTTTATTTTCTCGGGATAAAGAACTAAAAACGGTCACAATATAAGAGTTTTGACAACAGTATATATTGATCTAAAACGGATGAACTAAGATGAAAATTAACAGCGGGTATAACAGATAGGAGCACCGAGCAACATGGCGGGTGGGCGTCGTTGGCAGGGTTACCCCAATGATCTGAATGGCAGTGGCTGCATAGAACTATTCTGCTCATTGAAGGACCTAATTATTCATTTCTTATTATTATTCTCCTGTTCTAGTTCTGGCTCATTATTGCTAAATAGGAGGTCCACCTAACGGTTGCATGATCAAAAGTAATTGTGAACTGATTCGCCAAGCGGCAGAACTAGGAACTAACTTGAGGGTCCAAACACATTTGATTGAGAAAAGAACTTGGCTGACGTTCGGCAGACTGATCAACTGACCTAAAAATACTTCCCTTGAACACTTTCTTCCTTTTTCTAAAAATCCGCGTCGATTTCGGCATTTTCGACTGAAAACTTCAACACGAAACACGACGAGACGAGCTCCTGTAAACATACACTCAGGGTATCATTCATTGAGGTTTTGATGCTAAACCATGTATTCTATTCGATATATATCGATGTTGAACTATCGAGAGTTGATACCGCAATTCCATTGATTGAAAACAGGCAGGAAAATTTCAATTAAAAAAAAATTGAAATTTCTTTCAAATTTCGATAAACCTGATCGCTCAAACTCGGCCGCGCGTTTTTTATTCAAACCGCTCTCCTGTAAAATTACGTTTTTGAGCTTATTTGTTCCTTTTTCTCAAGAACTATTCATCCGATTGGAACCAAATTTTTACAGGATGTTCTTCTAGTATGTACCTATAATTATGATGGAGGGTTTTGCCGAATAACGCCATGGAGCCTAAATATGAGTGTGTGAAAATTCAAAATATCGCTAAAAATGTAAAACCCTCTTAACTTTTTTTCTGTGAACTTCATAAAAACTTTGTTCATCAACTTTGCTTCACTAAGTATACTGATGGTGCTGTCAAAATTTCAGACCGATAGCTTGAGTATTCTGAGAGAAAAAGGAACTTTATATTTAAAAAATTAGGTTTAGAACAGCTTAAGTTTGGAATTGTAACTTTTTTTGGATGGTCTGACTAAGTTCAGATTTTCACCATCCAACCAGAATACAGGGTGTCCCCGAAAACGTCCCCCCCCCCCCTGCTAAAATCGTCCAGGTAGTGGTAAAAACAAAATTTTTTTTTTGAATCTTCATGATTTTTCCCAAGGATCTCAAATATGACCACGGTGCGCATTGCGCACGTGCGCAACGCACACCAACTTCGTTTTTTCAAATGAGACCCCCCATTTTTTATTGCAGATTCGGATTCTACGTGAAATTTCATGAACATTTCACCCCTCAACCGATTTTTTTTTGTTGCGCGCAACCCGCTCAGTGCGCGCTCAAAGATGCGCAACCGCAAAATGTGCATATACGAAGTACCTAAGTGAGACACATGAAAATTTAGTATTTTTTTACGCTGAATCACGTGGTGATGTTAGTTTCTTGATTTTACTGCATTTTTATCAAATTATCGACGAAAAATGAACTTTAAAAAAGGAAAATTGCATTTTTAAGGGCAAAACCACCCTGTCGACTTGAAAACTTTTTTCCAAGATAATCGAAAAAAGATTTTCAAGTAGACAGGACGGGGTTTTCACGAGAAATTACAAGTAGAGAGTCCTTGTGAAATTACTAGTGTAGAGGCCAGTGTGATAAACAATCGTTTTGACATAGATATGTCTTTTGGCGGCACTTTTTTTTTTTATCACAAAAAATGCAACGTATGCAACGTATTGTTTAACCAGTAAACAAAATCATAGCTACATATCGGTAGCTATGAAGCAAGGTTCTCTAGAATACTGCAATACATTACGTGCAATCGGAGTTTTTAACACAGAATGTGTTTTTGCGATGACCTACCGAAAAAAAATCGTCACGAAAAAGCGACAGAAAAAACCGTTACGCGCCTTTTATAATGATTTTCACGTGCAACCAAGCCGTTGGTAAGGAAATAGAACTCCCGCAGTGTTCATTGCACAGGAATTGTTCACCATTCGTTGGAAAGCTCTCAATTTATGTAGTATTTTTCTTGTAGTTACATATTTATTTATATAACATTTATAGGGTTTTAGACCGAATTAAATGTCTAACAATTATTTATTTTATTATTGCCAAAGACTCCACATTTATTATTGTTGTTTTTTATTTAACGGATGACTAGCATCGCAAAAACACATTCTGTGTTCCTATGATTTCATACAGAGTATGGAAAAAGAAATAAACCGGGGGGTGCAGGGGGGCGGAGCCCCCCGCCGAGGCGCAAAGCGCCGAGTTTTTTTTAAATGTCAAAACATGAATTTCAACATGTCTTACAATTTATTAACAAGGATGAAGTTAACGGATGGGCACAGAAGATGCGTAATGAGTAAAAATGCAATTTTCCTTTTAAAAAAGTTCATTTTTCGTCGATAATTTGATAAAAATGCAGTAAAATCAAGAAACCAACATCACCACGTGATTCAGCGTAAAAAAATACTAAAATATCATGTGTCACACGTAGGTACTTCGTACATGCACATTTTGCGGTTGCGCATCTTTGAGCGCGCACTGAGCGGGTTGCGCGCAACAAAAAAAATCGGTTGAGGGGTGAAATGTTCATGAAATTTCACGTAGAATCCGAATCTGCAATAAAAAATGGGGTCTCATTTGAAAAAACGAAGTTGGTGTGCGTTGCGCACGATTGCGCACGTGCGCAATGCGCACCGTGGTCATATTTGAGATCCTTGGAAAAAATCATGAAAATTCAAAAACAAAATTTTGTTTTTACCACTACCTGGACGATTTTAGCAGGGGGGGGGGACGTTTTCGGGGACACCCTGTATATTGAGGATTAGTCCCATAAAATTTCATCAAAATCGGACGAACCATTGAACAAATATCGCAAAAAAAAAAATTGCTGCCGTAGCGCTGAAATGACATAATTACACATAAACGCATATTATGAGTCCCCTTAAACTTAATCAAATGATAAAAACATCTGGACTTTATTGAAAACTGAACAAAACGGGCAGGAAGGGAAACTCTCTCAGTGAGAAGGGAAATATCCCCACAAGCGGCATCACTTTCATGGAAGGAGTCGCCCCACGTTGATGGCTCACTTCCACCCATGCACACAGAAACATCTGACGGAGTGGTTGTAGGTAACAGTTACGTTGGTACCTTCAACCAAGAAAGTATTTTTTGATCAAAGTGTAGTGACTTGTACAGATATAAAATACAAGGTAGAAGCCAGAAAATGTGGATACCGAAGACTTATTTCTCGTTATGTTTGAGAGGGGAAGGGGAGGGTCTTTGTTCCCTTCGATGTTTGTACTCCGCCACCAGATGTCTCCCAATGCGTAAGGCGGCTTTGTAGCTGTTCGGAGGTAAAATTTCCCTCGTGCTCTGGAAAAGAGAAGAAAAACATAAATTGCTTCCGAGTCTTCCAAGGTAGCATTGATGTGTAGATGGTTCCCTATGAGGGTAGTGGAAGATACTTAGAGATTAGCTACAAAGCATCGGATCATCTGTACAAAAGGGTTACAGATACGAGGGAGCTATGTGCCACAATCTTTTGTCGGACGTTTTCTAGTGCTTTGTCATTTTAAAATGTCCTTGAAAACCTGAAATTTGATAAATTATGATCACATTCATTTATATTTTATTTCATTTATAGCCCTGGAAAAAGACAAGGAAAAAGATAAGGATAGCATTGTCGATCTTGGCGTACTCCTAGACTCCCAGCTCTCCTTCTCCAACCACATTGCGCAGGTGGCATCACGTGGTATGCGTACTTTGGGCTTTATTAAGAGAAATACCCGGGAATTCTCCCAGGCATCAGCCCTGATCACTTTGTATAAAAGTCTCGTCCAGCCGATCCTGGAGTATGCGTCTGTGATCTGGAGCCCTCACTATGACTGTCATACCCATCAAATCGAGCGTGTCTTCAGGGCTTTCCTTAGGTTCCTCGCTTACAAGCTTTCCATTCCTCGTGTGAACCTAGACTACGATGAGCTCGCCCGCCGTTTTAGCCTACTATCACCCCATGATCGTCGCGTGTGTTCTGACGTCTCTTTCCTGCAGGGCTTGTTATCAGGGAGAATTGATGCCCCGGACCTACTTGCACGTGTCGGCTTCCTTGTGCCTCGCCTTGGATCACGTTTTGCCACACCTTTCGCTGTCACTTTCTCCGCCACAAATTACCTCTACCATCGTCCAATGTGGCGCATCCCTCGCCAAGTGTATGTCTTCTCCACGTCTCCTCCCTTCATTGACACCATGTCCTCGCCTCTCTCGTCTATTAAGACTGCTCTCTTCCGCCATCTCTGCTCCAAGTCTCTGTATGACTGTACTTAACCTGTACCTCTGTAATCTGTACACTATATCACACTTTATCTCTGTTAACTGTAAAACTGATTTTCCTCTTTTGTAATTGGGTTTGTCCCGTGAATAAATAAATTTAAAAAAAAGACGAAAATTGACACTGGGAAACTCAAGGAATTTTTTCTCAGGGAATCGCTGAACACCCTGTGGAAGCAAAATGGTGGCATTTCTTTGTACTCAGAAACGCAGTAGATTATCATGAATCAGTTTTACTCATGCAGTTCAAACTATGAAATTCTGTGTTGTCGTACTTACGAATGCGACACTCCTTCTCCCATGTAGTCGTACGTGCTGGAACAATTTTGATGCGTGAAATGCCACCACCCGTCGCATTTGAGTGCCATGAATCCTTTTTCATTATGAATTGATTCTATATAGTATCTGTAAGATCTGGAATGTGTGCAGACACCTGTGAAAATAAAGAATCGGGCTGTAGTGAATTTGAAGATGATTCCGAGTAACTAGAAACGTTTTTGGGTTACAAAATACATCGCATTCCTTTCAGACTTGAGATAAATATCCCTAAATATCTGGCTAGGGCAGGGTAGCTAACACAATAACGCCATAACTTAGTACAAACCATGAATGATACACTGAAAAGTAATCAGTTTTCGACAGTAGGTGTCCTGAACACCCAGTTCGTATTTTACGTCATTACGAGTAACGAGGCCCCATGGTTTTTTTCCGGCAGGGAGGTGAGAAACTCTTTAAATCCTCAGGTGGGGTTGGACCTCGTAAGATACCCGGAAGGGTCCGCGTCTTCGAGGTTATGTGGGATTCAAACCCACTAAAAACACCTCCTTTTCTCCCACGTTGGAAGCTGAGCCCGGAACTGTTTAACACATTACTTCTGGCTGAGTCCTGGGGCACTTTACCAGTTCTGGATGGCGGGACGGACCAGGTGCTCCCTTCTCTCTCTTTCCGTTCTAACAATGTCTTCCTTGTCAGGATACTCTCTGGGTACACTGCCACAGCTCTAGCTCTAGCTCCTTTCACCTTCCAGCATCTTGCTGACAACATCTTCTGGACGTCGTCAGCTGTCTTCCAAAGGAGAGATCAGAATTTGTTCTGATGATTTCGCCCATGGCTTCCCATTGCCTCACCGCCCTGGGCTATGATGAGGGGGGGGGGCTGAGGGCCGCTCGCATAAAAATTCTTCGCCGAGGCGAGCCACAAACTCACGGCTTCCCCGCAGTAGCTGGTTCGTACAAGTTGTAAGACACAGGGTGCTTTCTCAGGTCGAGCCCCAGTCCCGGGACCGGGCTACAGTCAAAAGCGGTAATCCATGCAAGAGAATGGGCTGCACTACCATCATCAGCAAGCGTCTCTTGCATGGTCTAGGGCCATTTACGGTCTAGGGTACAAACGATGTGGGCTCTAAGCAGACCTACCCAATTCTAATCCACAACCGGGCTGTAAAGGTCCTCCTCCGTTAGGGTAGAAGTCGGCGTGGCCGTAAGCCTCGTTTACTCCCAGGGTGTATCTACTTGTGTGGATGATGTCAACGAACTGGGCATCTGTCGCATCCAGCCTGTGAGACTCGTCCCCGAAAATCAGTGGCATGGCTGGATCCATTCCTGTAGTTGGCAACAATTTTTTTCAAGTTTATTTTATTTCGTTTATTTAACTTTCAAGGTTGTAGAATCCAAAAATAGAATAATAATAAAAGAATACAAATTGTCCCGTCCGTCCGATGTAGGTGCGCGGCAAATCCAGTGCCCAGTTCCAGTGGACCGATTTTGATGAAATTTCGTCCATCGGCTACATTTGGGGTTTAGTTGTGTTGATGAAAAGGAGGGGGAAACTTGTGGCTCAAAAACTTACGATGTACAGGTATTGTTTTTTCATTAATTAGACATTTCTTTCGACCGTTGGAATGAAATGTCTAAGCTACCTAGTGCAAAACTAGAAGCATTAAAAAATAAAACATATTTAAAAAATCAAGTAAAAAAGTAAAATTTAAATGTTTTGAAATTTGTATTGAAGTGAAAAACAAAAAACGGAATGGGCGCTCTTCGGAGAAAATATGTCCTGATTGTCCGTTTCCCTACGGTCTATCATTTTGTTATTTTAAAAGTTCAAATTAAAAAAGTTTGAATAAAAACGCTGCAAATTATTACAGGATTATTTTTCTATATAGATCACTCATCTGCAAAGAACACGGCTTTGGCATTGTTACCACCAACCAACATAAAGGAAAACATCGATCACAATTCGGTCAGCTATAATTTGAACGGAGATTAGGCCTCTTTTGCGATTCACACTCGTGTTTCTGATTTATTGTTAGTTCATCCTTTAAAGTCTCGTAGGGAGCGAACGGTTTGTTCTACAGGGCTCCTTGTGGTATCTAAAAATTCTTAAAATTCAATACTATCTTAAATTGATAGAAAAACCTTTATATACAAATTTTTTGTGTTTGGGCGTTTTAAAAATTTCAACCCTCATTTTTCAACCCTTAGAAGTGATCCACATCAATCAAAAGCTCCGGAGCACAACTAGACCCCAAATGGAGCCAATATACCAAATTTCATCAAAATCAGTCAATGCTAACTGAGAAAAGTGCCGCGTACGGACGGTCACATTTTTATTCGATTTTTGGATTCTACGTACTTTGAAACGTAAACCAACAAATTTTGATGGGGGTTAAACAATTTTTTCTCTTGGCCGATCCCAAAGGTTCATTATTGAAAATAATAAACCAAAATGTGTTTTACAAGAATATCTAGTGTTGCAATATATATCATGATCACCCTCGGCCTCAAAATGGCTACGACTTCGGTATCATTTTCTAATTAATTTTGGCTGGCGGAAAGTAGATTTTTTGAGGTTGAAACATAATGGGGTATTTCAGTCAATTTTTTTAATTTTTTTTTTCAAAAGAGTAAGGCTCAGGAATAACGGTAATGGGGTATTTGAGTCAATTTTTTTTATTTTTTTTCCAAAAGAGTATGGCTCAGGAATAACGGTAATCGGGTCTGTTCGTCGAGAAAATGTTTTTAAAAAATCAGAGAAGCTAAGGAAAGTTGAAGATTTGAATGGTGTGACGTAGCTAGCCAATCGTGACGTAGCTAGCCAACTGTCTTTGAAAAAGTATCCATGCACAGAAACCCCTCTTGGATACTACAAAATTCTACTCACACACGCGCGCAGCATAAGTGTGTGTGCGTTAAGGGAGTCCCGCCTTTTTTCAAACGTGTGATCTCTTTAAATAATTTTTCTACCACATGTTATAGTATCATTGGGCTTAAAGTTGGAGTATATCGGTTTTCAAGGGTGCTGAATCCAAATTTGAGGTCAAAAACCTGAATTTCCGACCCACCAAAATACCCCATTGCTAAGAGACATTTTTTGTTATACCTTGTAGAATCAAACCTTGAAATTTAGACCCTATTTTGTCATCATACGTAACAAAAAAAGGTAGTTATGCAAAATATGGGCGGTTACAATTGTTTTCTTCAAATTTCATGATATTCAAATAGCATTTACTTACCTGTTATCCTGGAAACGTTAACTTTCATTTCGAATCCTGCGAGTCCGGCTATGTGGGCACCCAAACTATGTCCGAGAATGTGGACGTCATCTGGATGGATTCCAGCATCCACTATGAATTCAACAAATTTTGCTATCTCTGGGGCTATAAAGAAACGAAAAACAATTAGCAGGTAGGAAGTAGTTTTGTTTCTTGATGCTTGTTTCTGGTGCCTTCACTAGAGTTGGTAACGGAAGGGGCAGGTTAATTAGAAATAACATTTGCGGTGTTCTAATACTGGATATTTCCCCATAAATCCGTAACTTTTTTTATAACGTTTAGTGGTGGCTACGTTTGTACTTCTGACTTTACGCTAGTCAACATCATTGCTAACGAATAAAGCAATTTTGGAATTCGACCCCTAGGTAGTTATCCCATAAACTACGTGGTTTTCTTTAGTTTTTCACCTGGACGTTCATTTTGGTCCCACGCTCCCATGGTATTGGTGCTACACCTTCCACCCACCAAGGTGGAATACACGGAATTACTTACTTAGGTACTTTCAGGGGTTGCCTCTGAACCACTGCCCCACATCCTCATGGCACTCACTGCACCTCCTTTCCATGTCAGGCGCAGAAGACCTCTCTTCCTAAGGCCTTTGGGCTACCAATTCAGAGCCTTTTTAGGCCATCTGTTTTCCGACATCCTTCTGTTATGGTCATACCATTCCAGAGTCAACAACTGCTCTGGTTGTCGATCATTCCACGAACGGTCTCATTTCGAACTCGCTCTAGTGGATTGTCTGCAGCTACGCCTGTGCCCATCCATTTCCTCTGCACAGTCTTTGTCGATTTCGCTGGGTCAGGGACCAGCCTTCTGAAGCATACGTTAACACACTTTCCATCAGAGCGTTTACAATCAGATTTTCGGTGCGGAGATGGACTTCCTGACCCTACAGAACTCCATAGACAGATCACTCTACGATTCTGGCCAGCTGTGTACGCCTATCCATATCACCCTGACAAGTCCATGATGACTCCATTATGGATCCCAAGTGCTTAAACCAGTCGAACCAGGGACTAGGATGACCCTGGACATGGAACGATTTGTGAACCTAATTCTCTCTTTACCGAAGTCTCTACATTAATCACTACCTATAGGACTACCATAGAAATTCGGCATCTATTTGGCACTCCCTAGGTGGCGAATGGGGAGTTTGCCTCAATTTTAGATTCAGGAATTTCAAGTCAAATCCTACAATAGGGCCCTAGGAGAACGATTAACACCAGGAATACCCTTAAGGAAAAAAATACCGTAGAAGAAAATGCCTAAACGAGTAAAGACTCTGTTAAAAAACACCACCAAAATCGAGAGAGGCTGAGGGCCACTAGCTACATCACCCCATCCGTGGTTTCCTTTCGCAAAACGACGCATAAAAGCGTAAAAGTTGTATCTCAGCAAATAGTATCAGAGAACGACAACAGGTAGAGTTGCAGGCGTCCTTGGGACCGAAATTTCAAATTAATGCGGGCAATGGCCCGGCTATCGAAAAAAAGTATCTCAAAAGCAGCGATAGGAGAAGATTAAGACTTATAAAGCTTGATAAACTGATAAGTAGAATCGTATTTGAAAAAAGAGTGAGTAAAATTGCTTCTTTTGGTCACTTTCGCTTCTGTATTTTTTCCTCCCCCAGTTTGCACTCTCCTGTGTTTGACCATGTAAGCTAATAGTTCATTTACGCTTCCAGAGGTATCACTACTGAAATAAGCGGCACAGATCCCCCTATGAAGTGACTCTTCCTAATACTAATTCCATGACTGGAATCAGATTGGTCAGGAAGGCGGATACGTCGCAACATGGCTGCCACTAGACGGATAGCTGATAAATTTCCATCTCCCTTAAATTCTCTAAATTTTTTGGATGCTTTTCCGAGCAGCACTCAATGGTTTTCTTCCTCATCAGTGAACCCTCTTTCGAAAGAAAAATTAAAAAATGTGAGGCAAATTCCCCATTCGGGAATGAATGGTCAAGTCTACCTTCCATGGAGAAACGTTCGCAGGAAAATTGGACTGGTGCGAAATTTTATTTGCACTGCGTACAAAATCCACGTATTTCACTGTTTTTTGTTGTTAGCAGAGGGAGAGAAAATATGTTTCTTTGAGGGAGATGGGAGCAAAGTCCCAGTAAACTAGAAGTTGATGGCGAGAAATTTAGGAATTTTATGAGCGAAATTTCGTGTTTTTCCCATATGAGCACTGTATTTCAATTTTTCCACTCCTTGCTACGATGTGGGAATGTGACTGAAAAGAATATCCTAGTGAAAAACTCAATTCCCTGCAACTGCAAAGTTCACTCGACGAATTTAAAACCTTTTCATGACGGACGAAAAGTCAATATGGGTGAAGTTACTTTGAGAACTCTTGAACTATCTCTGTTCTACGCACTGATAATGTGATACGCGTAGTGAAGCTATACCTATAACCTATACCTGTAAGTAATGTAAATGCTGTATAAATAGAAATAGGTAATACATGATTGAACTGCTCACCCACATAGTCTATGGAAAATCTGGCGAATGTGTAGAAGTTGTACGAGTACCAAGACCAGTCAGCTGTTATCACGTTGTAGTCGTGAGCTTCGAGGAACGCTGTGGATAAAGATATCGATGTTTTCTGGGTTACTGAGTTTAGAATGTTCCGCCAAATGGAGTTTTCCAGTTCCTAATTTTTAAACGATAATCAGATTTGTTTGTCGAGAAAATGTTACTGGAAAATTGGGAAAGTCGACGGAAATTTATTGGGAGTTTGAAAAAAAAGCTACAAATGATTACACAAAGGTTTAGTATTTCTATATAGATCACTCGTCTGAAAAGAACACGGCTTTGTCGGTCACTACCAACCTACTTCACAATGAAGTTATTTGGAAGAAATAAACGCCTCACCCTCAATACGAAGAAATAGGGAGTTCCTTCATATCGCACTGCGAGTTCACAAGGGGCGTTTTAGAAAAAGCGCCCCTTGTACCTAATTTTTTGAAATTGCACTGTCGGAACCGCAAAACCAAGATATACACGTTGGTAATACTGGTTTTTCGATACCTCCATCCGTTACCGAAAGAGAGCACTATAAGTCCTTATGGAATTTAGAGAAACAAAGGAAGAAATCCATAACCAAGGGGCGAGATGAGACCCTCAGTTGGTCGGTAGGAACATGTCATGTTCGGGTAGGAGGCCAATAGGCGTTTTACAAAAAGCGCCCCTTGTGCCCTCAGTTTCCTGTGAAGCGCCTTCTTCTCAATAAAATATACACAACTTTTTTCTCAAAGGGTCTAATGTGATTGGGCTCAACTTGATAAAGCAAGAAAACACAAGAGGCGCTTTTACAAATTCCAGCGTTTTTTTGGTGATTTTACGTTTTTTTCCCTATATTATTGGTTGGATCTGATTCAGTTCTTAGTTCCATCGATAGTACACCAAATTCTCAACAGAATGCGAAAAAAATTAAAAATCTAGCAAAAATAGCAGTGACACAATTGAGTTGGGAAAAAAGTAAAATCTTCAAGAGTGTTTTACTCGTAATTTTAAAACTTTGATAAGCGCCCCTTGTACCCAAAAGCGCCCCTTGAGAACTCGCAGTGCGATATGAAAATTTGAATACTGGTTGCTAAGGACACAAAACTGAGTACAATTCGAAGAAACGAACTGCGGTCGAATTTCGGTCAGCTAAAACTTCAACGGAGATTTGGCCTCTTTGGTGATTCACACTCGTGTTTCTGATTTATCGTAAGTCCAACCCTTAAGTTCTCGTAGGGAGCGAACGGTTTGTCCTACAGAGCTCCGGGTGGTCTCTAAAAATTCAATACTATTTCAAATTGATAAAAACACAATTACCTTTATACCGGGTGTCCCAGAAGTTATGGTCCACCCTTTTTATCTCCGTTGTTTTGAGGGGTAGACAAAAACTTCAAGCGATAACCCCCCTTAATTTTTTACGAGGAATTCAACTATCACACTTTCGCGCATTGCGCACTTGCGCAATCGTGCGCAACGCACACCAACTTTGTTATTTCAAATGGGAACCCCTATTTTTAATTGCAGATTCGGATTTTACGTGAAATTTCATGAATTTTAGACCCCTCAATCGAGTTTTTTGGTTGCGCACAACCCGTCCAGTGAGCGCGCAAACATGCGCAACCCCTGGATTGCACCAAAATTGAGATGGTGATAGACCCTAAGTGTGATACATGTTTTTTCATTAATTTTCGACACTGAATCACGTGGTGGTATCCATTTTCGGATTTTACTGAAATTTTTCGAAACGGCGGCCAAAAAATGAGTAGTTTTTAATACAGGGTGTTCGCAAATTCGTGCACAACGCACACCAACTTTGTTATTTCAAATGGGAACCACATTTTTTATTGCAGATTCGAATTCTGCGTCAAATTTCATGAACAATTCACCCCTTGAACGAATTTTTTCATCGCGCACAACATGCTTTAGCGCTATTTTTCCACCCCGAATCAGGGCATGATATCCGTTTTATTATTCAACTTGATTTTATGGCGACTATTGCCGGAATAATCAATTTTTCTAATCAAAACTCATCATTTATCGGTCATTCAACTCTCAGTGTGAATCGAGTAATAATTTTAAAATAATTAGTAATTGAAAATGGTTACTCAAAGAAATCGCGACTTGAAACATTTGAGAGCAAGCAGGCATTTAGGGGTTTATTCCTTGATTTATTGTTTACATTGGAATAAGTGGATAGTTGCCTAATAAAAATGAGATACTTTGAAGCTGGTATCGACATGTCATCCCTCCGCCAGTCAGATTCTGACGACAAAACAGGCTCAACTACCTATTTTTCTGCCGCCGTTTCAGAAAATTTCAGTAAAATTCGAAAATGGATACCACCACGTGATTCAGCGTCGAAAATTAATGAAAAAACATGTATCACACTTAGGGTCTACCTCCATCTCAATTTTGGCGCTATCCAGGGGTTGCGCAAGTTTGCGCGCTCACTGGACGGGTTGTGCGCAACCAAAAAACTCGGTTGAGGGGTCTAAAATTCATGAAATTTTGCGTAGAATCCGAATCAGCAATAAAAAATAGGGGTTCCTATTTGAAATAACAAAGTTAGTGTGCGTTGCGCACGATTGCGCAGGTGCGCAATGCGCAAAAGTGTGATTGTTAAATTCCTCGTAAAAAATTAAGGGGTGTTATCGTTTGAAGTTTTTGTCTACCCCTCAAAACAACGGAGATAAAAAGGGTGGACCATAACTTCTGGGACACCCGGTATAGAATTTTTTTGGGCTAGGGCTTTTTCAAAATTTCAACCTTTAGAAGACTGACATCAACCAGAAGCTGCGGGGCACAACTGGACCCCAAATGGAGCCTACATACCAAATTTCATCAAGCATGGTAACTAAGGAAAATGCTGCGTACAGCCGACGGCGGACGGACGGCAAAATTTTTGCTTCTGAGTCTACCGGAAGCGGAAGCTTTGTTTTCAGTTTTCAAGGATGAAAAAAGAAAGTTCTCCAAAATCAAAATTTTCACTCGCCTTTTTCGTTTTAGACCTTTCTGAACAATTTTGGTTCCGTGGTCTGTCTGTCTGTGTGCATTTCAACACACAGCAACAGCCGTGCATTTGTCGCCCTCCCAATTCTGTCCCCGCGTAATTTCACATGTGTGACGTGAGAATCTCAAATCCTTGGCACTCATCAGGCCTCAATAGCTCAGAGGCAGCGCATTGGACTCCCCCCCCCCAGGGGTCCCGGGTTCGAATCCTAGGTAAGTAATTTTTTGATCCAATCACATATTTAATCTTTGACACTGTGCTCAAATCCCTAGATTCTTACTACTCACTTATATTTTTCATCCGAATTTGATGAAATTTTCTAGGATTGTCCAAATTAGCGTGTAGATGGTCCCCTATGAGGGTAGTGAAAGGTACTTAGAGATTGGTGTTTTGAGATTAACTACTATGCATCGGATCATCTATACAATATGGGTTATGGATACGAGGAAGCTATGTGCCACACCCACTTGGCAGACGTTTTTAATTCGATTTTCACATTCCACAAAGGTACCTACCTTGAAACGTAACCAACAAATTTTAAGGGGGGGTTAAACTTTTTTTTTCTTGGTCGATTCCAAAGGTTCATCCAACCAAAAGCGAAACTTGGCGAAACTTCGCCACCTTTACTGGAGTGTGTTTGAATATGGCCCCCTCATAGGTAATTCGATAGGAACAGCAGTTGAACAGAAAGCGAGCTGTTCCAACTTGATAATTCAGTTGAACTGCAGTTGGATAGAAGTTGACAACAAAGGAGTTCTGTTGATCTCCTACCATTCATTTCGACTCACCATGAAACCAATCTACCTACGTTTTTTCATAATTCAATTCACCTAGTGAGTTTTCAACATTTTCAGTACCTATCGAATATTTTCTTCCTTGAAATCCGTTTTGGAATATTCTGAAACGATTCAAAAAGTTCATCTCTTTTTGTATACCGGGTTTTTCCCGCTTTCAAACACAGATTTTTCCCTTAATTTCGATTAGGATGAGATTTTTAGGATGTTTTTGCTGAAAACCTCACTGATTTTCCTCTACAGGAAATAGGAGAAAATCTCTTGAGAAATTTGTCAAGAAGACTCGAAAATTGCAAAGTTTTAAGTTTGGACTAGAAATAATCTAACCAGATGCGAGGTTTAACATGTGTATTGTTGCTCATCTAATGGGATATTTAATGCTCTTTTCAACGGTGTAATCAGATTGGAATTTCCATGAAAAATAAGGGATCTATAGACATTTCAGTGAGACTAAGTTCAACATACGAAAAAAATCTTTAAATTAAAAATACTTGAAAAAAACATGGGGTTTAAATTAATTTGATAGAGTTGATAGACATTTTTTGTTGGAAATACCTTGTAGAATCGACCCCTGAAGTTTGGCCGTACCTTTCTGGGACACCCTGTGCAGTGCCTTCGTATAAAATTTATCTAAATTGTCAAAATTTCAAAAAATATAGTTGAAGAAGTTTTTTGAATTGTTAATGTTTTACTAGAAATTTATATTTTTAACTATTTTACCTAAATTTGATGAAAAAATGTCGATTCATAATTAACCAGAGGTGAACTTTCAAACTTACAGATATTAAAGATATTACAGAACTTACAGATACATTCTAGTGGCGCTCGCAGATTTCAAATCCGAGTTCCCAGTCATGAGAAAATGGGAAATGAAAACGTGATCATTTCAAGACGCTTCTCGGCGGCGTATTTAGAAACTAAACCTGGGACACATAACCCTAATAAAAGCAAGGTTTTCAAAAACAGAAAAATACCCATTTTCTATTTTAAGTTTGCATTAGCGAGGACATATCTGACCCTCAAAAGATAGCTGAAAGGTGGACTGAGTACTTCCAAACCTTACTGAACCAGGACTCTACAAACATGCAAGGGACCCCCTTGAACCTTGCGGACGACCTGAATACCAGCTCAATTGTACCACCAACTCAGGAAGAGATCTTTGGAATAATAAGAAGCCAGAAAAATAATAAGTCCCCGGGAGTTGACGACATACCCGCTGAGCTCATCAAACATGGAGGAGAGGATGTTTGGAACGAGCTCTACAAGCTTATGCTTATGATATGGGATACAGAAGAAATGCCTGACGAATGGAATATAGCTGGGATCTGTCCAATACACAAAAGAGGAGACAAAATGAACTGCTCAAACTACAGAGGCATAGCTCTACTGTGTACAGCGTACAAGGTACTAACTTGTTGGTTGAACCAGAAGCTGGTGCAGCACATGGAACGGGAGGTAGGTGAATATCAGTGTGGTTTCCGCCGCAATCGATCCACAGTAGACCATATTTTCACATTAAGGCAGACCCTTGAAAAGACGTACCTACGAATATAATGTGGATCTTCACCATCTCTTCATTGATTTCCGCCAGGCTTACGACAGTGTCATTAGAGACCAGCTGTATGATGATCTGGTGAAGCTTGGTGTCCCAAAGAAGCTGATTCGATTGGTTAAGAGACAATGAAGAGTAAAGGTGAGAGGTTCCCTGGCCCAAAGCTATCCTGTAAATACTGGCTTGCGACAGGGAGACCCATTAGCAACAACGCTGTTCAATTTTGCTCTTGAGAACGCAGCGAGAAGTATCCGAACTAACCCTGGAGGAACTATCTACAACCGGCTCACTCAACACCTAGCCTATGCCGATGACGTTGATCTCATGGCGCGAACAACTACCGCCCTTTCAGGAGCGGTGGAAGAGTTCGAACGAGCAGCAAAGGTAAGAGGCCTGCAAATCAACGAAAAGAAATCTATGTATATGAAGACCTCAAGGAAACCGCCGCTTACCCAGGATACCTTCCGGATAGGGGACCATGACTTCCCAATTTGTCACAATTTCAAATATTTGGGCGCATTAATAACGGAAGACAATAACGTGACAGCTGAAATAAAAGCTCGTATTGCATGCGGCAACAGATGTTTCTGGGCAGTCCAGAGGTCCCTGAAATTTCGAGGTCTAGCGCCGAGCTAAACTCACAATTTACGAAACAATTATACGTTGGTCACATATGGGTGTGATACATGGACCCTGACTTCTACGAGTGAGCGATTGTTAAACTGCTGGGAACGCAGGATTTTGCGTAAAATCTTTGGACCCATCCATGAGGATGGTGCATGGAGAATCCGGAAGAATGCTGAGCTCAAACGCCTGTATGGTGAGCCTGATATAGTGGCATTCATCAGGCGTGCACAGCTCAGATGGTTAGGCCACGTGGAAAGGATGCCCCCTGATCGATACCCACGGAGAGCCATGTATGAAGTGCCTGGCGGGAGGCGATTGAGAGGGAGACCGCGACTTCGATGGCTGGAGGATGTGGAGGAGAACCTGAAACAGCTTGGCGTCCGAAGATGGAGGAGTCAAGCCCAGGACAGGAAAGTGTGGAGTGGTATTGTTGAGAAGGCCCTGGTTCTCAGAGGACCGTAGCGCCAGTTAAAGAAAAGAAAGAAGATTAGCGAGGACATACGAGTTCGGAACGAGCGATTACTCATAAACGAAAATTTTGGCGTTTGTTTCTGCAGGGCCTTCAATTATTTAGGTATCTCTACTAGATTGTAAGTACACAAAATTGCCTTTCTTGTCTCTTCAATACATCGATTTTGCAGAAATTCACCGTTATGTACGTACTTTCTGCAATAATTTCATCTTACCCTTCTTCATCAGGTCTGAATAATAATTGTCTTCCGCACTTAGCCATCCGTGAATTATGATTTTGGTTTTCACTTCTGAACTCAAACAGGAATCCGCCAGAGACTCGATGTTACCCACGACGATTCTCTTTGGCTCACAGTTCCTGCAAAACAGTCGGCGAAATGTAATTGCCCGCCCCAAAAAAAGTAAATTTAGGAACCTACCCAGTTGGTTTATCATTTTCTATAGTCTTTGGAATTCAGCATGAAAAAAAAAATTGTAATCCTCCATCAAAATTATAAATCGTCGCTTAAGATGCATCATGGCACATCTAACATTTTGTCGAAAATGAGGTTAGAACGGTTTCTTATGTGAATTTTCGCGCCTGAGTGATTGGTGGACTTAGTTTTTTGATTGCTCCACTTGAAACGCTGTAATTTCTGATTTAGTTATCATAGCACAACTAAAATCATCTGACATCTTGGCACATCTACAATCTTCAACATGGCGGAAGGCTACAGCTCAGATGATGAGCTGGGTTTTGTTTGACTACGTGAATGATTAGGGAGTGTTTCCTGAAAAATTATTTTGTAATCTATTCTCCACTAAATAAACTTCAATAAAAACAAAATACCATGTCCCAAGCTTTCTGGAATGACAACTAATTCTTCGTTGAAAGTTGCAGATTTACTTGTGCTATGATGGTATGTTTTGAGAAAGTTTGATGTGCCATGATGTTTCTGGTTTTTCTAGTAGCTTTCCTATAGAAAAGTTGCCAATTACAAGGGGAAGAAACGCCCCAAGTCTTCCGTTGCTGCACGATTGCCTGCATGAAATTTTTTAAAAATACCAAAAAAACTGATTTTTATTCACGATGTATGACAAATTGTTAGGAGGAAGGCTCTAACCACAGTTCGGACACGCCTTTCACTCATGACCTTCCTTATAAAAGGCCAAAACAGGCCCTAGTTTACCTGGCATTCTAGTTTACCGACCAAAAAGAGACTCTCTCCAATTGGTCTTACTCTATGGCTGTATTCACTAAATCACAAAACTGAGTTCTCTAAACTTCTTTCTTAAAGTTTTTGGGACCTTACGGCTAAAATTTAAATTCTTATAGTCCCAAGTTGTAAGGCGTCAGTAAGTGTCTCCATCACTTTACAAATCTTTCTATTTACAAATTGGAAATTAGCTAAAACTAAACTACCTATCTTGGGTCGAAAATTTGAGTGCTTGCTGTGCTTTGTACCTAATGAAAGAAAAAATCTAAAAATAGAAAAATTTCAATACCCGTGTTAGGGTACTACTAACGTGATATTAGGCAATCTTGGTTCTTGACTTGAGATTGTGCCTTGGGAAAACTAAAAACGTGATTTTATTGGTGATTTACGATCTCACAAATCAAACCTTGAAACTTCTCAACTCTCTTCTGAAGGTGAAGTTGCATTAAAATTGTGACTTCTCTTGGTGCATTGTTTTACTTCTCTTGGTTGAAAAAAAAAGTTCTCCAAAATCAGATTTCCACTCGTGTTTTACGTTTCTAGCCTTCCTGAACAATTTTGGTTCCGTGTCTGTCTGACATAAAACTATCGAAGTTATGGTCCGATTTCGATGAAATTTTCAGAGATTGTGCGGATTTGCAGAATTGCAATGATTTCTCTTATTTAATTCTCGTACTCGTGCATTTACTTCGAGAAGGATGAATTTCATAGTTTTTCAGTAAACTACATCTCTGCCAGCTACAGAGTATTGACGTTTCACCACGAAACACAGAGAAAATGTGGTACATCATAGCACAAGTGAGAGGAAAAATTTCAACAGCATGGCACATCTACAAGATGTTTTGACATGTGATGTTTACTGTACTATTAAATGCAATTCAAGTTAGCAGACTGTAAATAAAGATAGACCGATGAATAAAAATTTTAAAAACTATAAAATTTATGGACCAAATAAGTTTTTTTTTGCCCTCCTCAAAAGTAGGCAAACGTTAGATGTGCCATGATGCATCTTAAGCGACGAAATATTGCGTTTCAAGGAATGTTGAATCCAAAACGCTACAAAGTATTACACAATGGTTTATTCATTTAGTGTATAGATCACCCGACTGCATCGCTATCCGAGAGCTGTGGGTGCCTTCATAACGACATTTTAATTTTGGTTGCTAAGGACGCACAACTGAGTAAAACACATAACACATTTCAATGAAACAATGATCGCATTTGGTAAACTGAAATTTGAACGGATATTGGCTCGGTGAACAGTATTTGCGATTCACACTCGTGATTCTGATTTATCGTAAGTCCAACCCTCCGTCGATCGCCGTCCGTTCTTAGTATTTCGCGAAGTTGAAGGGGCAACAACTTGAAAAGTTGTACCTGAAATTGAAATTTTAAAGGATTTTTCAAACTGAATAAACGGTTGTTCCCATATTTCTCTGGCAATTATTGTTCAATTTTGGTGATACCTGCGGAAATCTTTCAGTTTTTCAATTCCCAAGGCCCATGCACTAATGAATTTCTAAAATCCTTGAAAATTTCAAATTTAGCTACCTACATTTTATGGGAAAAACGCAACTGCAATAAAATTCTACTATTATTTAAAATTTAGGTACAACTTTTAAAGTTTTTGCCCCTTCAATTTCGCGAAATACTGACCCGGAACGAGGAACGAACGGCGATCGACTGAGACCCCCGGTTTGCCTTACAGAGCTCTGGGTGGTCTCATTCGATTCCAAAAATTCAATTCTAAAATTGGTGAAAAAACAATACTTTTATACAGGGTGTCTACACTCAAGATGGGCATAACTTCAGGGTTCGATTCTACACAATATTTCCAACAAAAAATGTCTCATAGCAATTTTTTCATAACCCACTCAAAATGCCTTTTTTTTCACTTCAAAGTTTTTTTTTCGCATTTTCGACCTTACGTCATAAAAATTGTCATAACTCCTGTTGTTTACCAAGTAAATTCAAATGTAAGGATATCGTTGGAAAGAGCGTTAAATTTCCAAGCTACCTAGTGTAGAACCAAAATCCTTTAGAAGTAGAGCATTTAAACAAATCAAGTCAAAAAGGAAATTATAAATTTTTTCCCAAAATTTGATTTTTTCTTATCGAAGTTTTCACTTTGAACACCTGCCCATTTCGATGGGCGCTCTTCGGAAAAAACATGCCCAAAATGTCAGCTTTCCAACTAGTCCAGTCAAATTAGCAGTTAGGGTTTGCATTAATTCCGGACAAAGCGAAACTTTTATGGGTGACTTGTGGGTGCCTATGGAACATGTTTTTAGTATATTCTACTAGATTCTCCTTGTGCTAACTTTTTGGTGCCCGAAAAACCGCGATTTTTCGGCACTTGTTTCAGTTTTTTGCCTATAACTCGTACACGATGCATCCTACGGAAAATGTTACTCAATCCTTTATTAAACAAGATGAATTTCTGCGTCGAATGACCACCTGAAACGTTAAGATCGATTCAGCCGTTTGGCCGAAATAGATCGTTGAAGTTTGGCGATTTTTCCCAAATTGGTTGAAAAATGGGTTACGCTCAAGTTTCAAGGCCTGTACATCAAAAACGGCGTATCCAACCAAAAAATGTCACATAATCAAAGTTGTAGAGAATCAAATTTTGTGTAAGAAAAGCATCCCCCCTTCCTCCCCCCCTCCCACCCGCCCCTACCAAATGATAGAATAACGAAACAACTTCTGAGTAAACGAAATTATGAGTATTGAAAACGGTGTTGCAATCAAAAAATGTCATATAATCAAAGTGAAACGTCTGTTGTTCGACCTAAGGCACTGAAGTACTTATAATAATAGAAAAGGCAAAAGAAAAAATATCTCCTAGATTCTCCTTTTGCTCACTTTTTGGTGCCCGAAAAACCACGATTTTTCGGCACTTGTTCCAGTTTTTCGCCTATAACTCGTACACGATGCATCCTACGGAAAATGTTACTCAATCCTTTATTAAACAGGATGAATTTCTGCGTCGACTGACCACCTTCATTTTTTAGATCGGTTCAGCCGTTTGGCCGAAATCGATCGTTGAAGTTTTGGCGATCAACCAATTTGGGAAACATCGCCAAACTTCAACGATCGATTTCGGCCAAACGGCTGAACCGATCTAAAAAATGAAGGTGGTCAGTCGACGCAGAAATTCATCCTGTTTAATAAAGGATTGAGTAACATTTTCCGTAGGATGCATCGTGTACGAGTTATAGGCGAAAAACTGAATCAAGTGCCGAAAAATCGCGGTTTTTTGGGCACCAAAAAGTTAGGACCAGGAGAATGTTTTTTCTTTCGCCTTTTCTAGTATTACAAGTACCTCAGTGCCTTAGTAAGTTGAACAACAGACGTTTCACTTTGATTATATGACATTTTTTGATTGCAACACCGTTTTCAATACTCATAATTTCGTTTACTCAGAAGTTGTTTCGTTATTCTATCATTTGGTAGGGGCGGGTGGGAGGGGGGAGGAAGGGGGGATGCTTTTCTTACACAAAATTTGATTCTCTACAACTTTGATTATGTGACATTTTTTGGTTGGATACGCCGTTTTTGATGTACAGGCCTTGAAACTTGAGCGTAACCCATTTTTCAACCAATTTGGGAAAAATCGCCAAACTTCAACGATCGATTTCGGCCAAACGGCTGAACCGATCTTAACGTTTCAGGTGGTCATTCGACGCAGAAATTCATCTTGTTTAATAAAGGAAAGAGTAAAATTTTCCGTAGGATGCATCGTGTACGAGTTATAGGCAAAAAACTGAAACAAGTGCCGAAAAATCGCGGTTTTTCGGGCACCAAAAAGTTAGCACAAGGAGAATCTAGTAGAATATACTAAAAACATGTTCCATAGGCACCCACAAGTCACCCATAAAAGTTTCGCTTTGTCCGGAATTAATGCAAACCCCCCCCCCCCTTTTTTGGCTAATTTGACTGGACTAAACGGTCTATCAATTTTTCTTTTTAAAATCGAAATTGGAAGAGTAAGTCAAGTTTGAATGCAAGAAAACGTGTGTTTTACAAGAAAATTGAGTGTTTTATGCGGTGCATGGTCTCCCTCAATCTTGACGAGTTTGGTATCATTTCCTACGTAATTTTTTTACGCTAAATCCAATGGTGGCACTTCCAAATAATTCTGACAGCTAGAAAGTGGATTTTTTGAGGAAACCACCATTTTTTGTCCATAACGTACGCACTATTCGTAGATATGGTAGTGAGCATAAACTAACCAAACCATCTCTACTCAATAAAAACATCAAATTTCTAGCTGATTGATCAAACATCAATCACAATTTTTATATGACGTAAGGTCGAAAACGCGAAAAAAAACTTTGAAGTGAAAAAAAGGCATTTTGAGTGGGTTAAGAAAAAATTGCTAGGAGATATTTTTTGTTGGAAATATTGTGTAGAATCGAACCCTGAAGTTATGCCCATCTTAAGTGTAGACACCCTGTATAAAGAATTTTCGATTAAGGGCGTTTTGAAAATGTCAACCCCCATTTTTCACTCCTTAAAAGTGACTGACACTAAGCGAAGGTTTCACGGCACAAGTAGACCCCAAATGGGGCCCATTTGCTATACATATACCGGGTGTAACGGTTAAGGTCGTACAACCGGCCAGGGTTCGATTCTACAACTAATTTGTGACTTTTTTTGACTCTTGACTTTTTTTCTTAACCCCCTTAAAATCGGACTTTTTCCACTTTTAAGATTTTTTTCGTGTTGAACAGGGTGGTTTGATTACTTGCGATGACGGGAGGAGGATGGACATTAAAAACATACCTTCGACCTTATTGTCAACGGTAGTAACGTTTAACTTGGCAGATCTAGTAATAAAAAAATTGGCATACAAATTAACAGAAATTAAGACAATTTTCGAAAAGTGAATTGGACAAGATATCAGTGACTGCTTTTTCGATAAGTCTTGAGTCATCATTTGACTCAGTGAGACAAAGTACGAAAAGATGGCTGCCTAACTCATTTTAGGGTAAAAATGCGGATTTTGGCGAAACGTCGATTTTTACTGGAAGATCCACGGTTTTTGGCACGGGAACGAGGATTTTACACCATTAGTCTACTGTAAACAATTTTATGGCTATACCGTTGGAAAGCTGAGATTTTGAGCCAACTTTTGGGGTTACAGTGTGAACTTAACCGGCAGTTTCAGTTAGTGTTACAAACGTTTGAAAAAACGAAAAATTTCCGAGATTTTCGAGATTTTACTATTTGTGCTCATTTTTCAACATTTTAGTCTTCTTCAAGAAGTTTTATTTAACACTAGGGAGATAGAGAATTTAACGCTCTTTCCAACGGTATAATTACATTTGAATTTTGACTGGAAAACAAGGGAGTTATGGCTGTTTTAATGGCGTAAGGTCGACAACACGAAAAAAAATCTTAAAAGTGGAAAAAGTCCGATTTTAAGGTGGTTAAGAAAAAAAAGTCAAGAGACAAAAAAAGTCACAAATCAGTTGTAGAATCGAACCCTGGCCGGTTGTACGACCTTAACCGTTACACCCTGTATAGCAAAATTTACATACAAAACCATTATTTTTTTTCATGATATTCGGTTAAATTTCAAGATTTTAGTCACTCGGTTGATTACTCAAAATGTTCACATATGTGCAATTTACCTATGAACTATTGTGTGCTGGTTACCTTCGGTACAGTGTGAAAAATACGTTGTCGTTGAAATGGAAGAACCAGGTCATGAGGGAACGCGCGTTGAATTTGGGTAAGACGTTGAGTGCTTGATTGAACCACGATACTACCAAGTCTCTTCCTTTTTCGACGAGTCCAGCTTGTGTACCTGGAAATTATGAATTATTTCTTTAGAAGGTGGTATTTTTGTAACTATTTGTACACATTTTTATCACAGAAGAAACAAATGTTTATTGAAAATGAAAGAATACACCAATACAAAATAGGTAGTTTGGGAAAACATAAATAGGATTTGCATATCACCGTTAATCCGACGCACACTATTCATTAGTTATAACTAGGGCTCGGCATTTTGCATATTTGCATATTTTTTTGCGATATGCCCAAGCTGTAAGGAGCCCAAATATGCCATATTCAAGCCATTTTGTCGCTCCAAATTTAAATTTATCGTGCATATATTTGCATGTATTCGCAGTTTTTGGTATAAGTGCATATAATGGGCATTTCTTGACAAAAGCCATATTTTCCAGTTTTGTCAGCTATTTCCTCTAATGAGGAGGCGTTATCATGGCCCGGAAAAACAGGTGAATCCGTTCGAGAAAAATTAGAGTGTGTACTCAAACGAAATCCTGGCTGGAAAACTGTCGTGTTGGCGAAAGTGTTGGAAGGCGACTCACCCAACACCAGCAATTGGTCATACACTCCTCAAGAAGTGGCGTCTTTCAAATATCTGGGTCATTTCAAAATTTGGGGTTATTTTGTCCTCGAACTTTTCCATAAATTATTGTTGAAGTTTTTATGTTTTTTCTCCCGTAAACGTCCTTTGTTTTGACCTCTGAGGCAGATCCTGAAGTGGGCGCACACTTTATCAAGTAGTTTCAAATTTATAGAATTTTGAATTTTTTTCCATAATTTCGACTTTGTAGGGAGAGAGAAAACCAAGTGTGAGTTGAACTCATGAAACCTTTTTATTCTTTCAAAATACGAGAATCTTAGTTTAGGAGTCTCTTTTACTCATCGCAATCACAGTCCGAAGCTATAATCTAGGTACATCAGAATTATCAGATTCTTCAAGTCTTTCAATCAGTCCAATCTTTCGTAAAATGTGGGTTAATGAAAAGTCAGAATTATATGACCCAGCGGTGTAAATTGTTCAGGTAACTCTTAAAAATGTAAACGGCTTTGAAAAAAAAACTTCTCTCCCTGCAATTCCATCTCTCTTCCTACAAACCAGCCTCTTCCCAGAAGTTGTAGGGAGAGAGGTTGTAGGGAGAGAGGTTGTAGGGAGAGAGGTTGTAGGGAGAGAGGTTGTAGGGAGTGAGATTTGTGAGGTTATCACTCTCTACTGGCCTCACCAGTATTGATTCTGAACGTTAGAAAAAATACATAACACTATGGCATTCATAATTGTAATTTGAGTTTAATTATACGTATTTGAACACTTACCCTGATGAGTGAGGTGGTTGTAGGGAGAGAGAAAGTATTTACCTACTCTCAAAGCTTCAACACTTCACAACATAACCCACACAACTGGGAGCTTGGAAATTCAACAAACTTCAGTAGCTTCGGAAGCCATCTTGCAGCAGTGTTCACTTTTGTTTTTCATGACACAAAATAATCGTTTTCCAGGAGTGGGCAGGCATTTCAAAAAAATTGTAGGGAGAGAGAATAAAACCTTGTGACAGCATCAAAACATAGCAAAAACCCTTCCAATTCATGGAATTTTCGTTCGTTTCTAATTTATTCCTGAAGTGGAGAGTATCCTGGACCAGTAACGTTTTTTACTTAAATTAAAATATGAATATAGAGTTCTCCAAAAATTTTCAAAGTTCCCAACCTACCCTCTGTGACAGGTGTAGGGAGAGAGAATTGGGATCATTAATGCTTTTTAATTATCTGAGTTAATTGATTAGTGAAATTCATTCTATGTGATCTTTGTAGACACCAACCTGCTGTATCCCCCTGAAAAAATTCTGAATTTCCAAGACAAATAGAGTGTTCACAAAAGCTGCGTGACAAGAAATAACCCCAAATTTTGAAATGACCCATCTACCAATTGTCTCAGCAGATGTGGAGCGGTCATTCTCCCGTTAGAAACTATTATTGCACGATTTGAGATAATCTTTTGCAACTGAAAATTTAGAAAAGCACTTGGTAATACAAGCTAACATACTTTAACAATTAAATGTTTTGTCTAAAAACTGAGTAAAACTATTGTAAAAATTGTATAAAATGATTTTGTATAAAAATGTGCATAGAAAAAAATTGAATAAATACAAGTAACTATATACTGAAAAGACTTTGTTTCCCACTTATTATTCAATTGTTAACTATCTTGAACATATTTTGAAGGCATATTTTCGGATTTTTTCGCGCATATGTACAAATGGATATATTGGGCATCTACGTGTATATTTTGAGGTTTTATTTCGCATATATTGCCGAGCTCTAGTTATAACTTATATTGTAGAACCTACATCAAGTACTAAATGTACAGTGATGAAAAAATTTAAGATATTTTAATAATATTACCAAATCAGTTTCGAATATCTCTTATCCTTTGTAACTTTACTTGAGTATAAACTTCACTTTCGCGTGATACATAAAATTAAGAAATAATTACGAATTTCAGAAATTAAATTGCTCTACCAAAAACTTACTGTAGTTGATCGCCTCTTTGAAACAGTTATAAAAACGCTGCAAATTATTACACAAAGGTATTATTTTTCTAAATAGATCACTCTTCTGCAAAGAACACGGCTTTGCCATTGTTACCACCAACCAACACGAAGAAAACATCGATCGCGTTTCGGTCAGCTAAAATTTGAACGTAGATTAGGCCTCTTTTGCGATTCACACTCGTGTTTCTGATTTATCGTAAGTCCAACCCTTAAATTCTCGTAGGGAGCGAACGGTTTGTCCTACAGAGCTCTGGGTGGTCTCAAACATTTTTAAAAATTCAATACTATTTAAAATTGGTGAAAAAACGATCCCTTTATTTCGATAGTTTTCGAGCTAGGGGAGTCTTGGAAAGTCTCAGCCCTTATTTTTCACTCCTTAGAAGTGACTGACATCAACCAAAAGCTTCGCGGCACAACTAGACCCCAAATGGAGCCCATATACCAAATTTGAACCAAATCGGTCCAGTGTTGCTAAGAAAAGTGCCGCGTTCGGCGTACGGCGGACGGACGGAAAATTGTTTATTCGATTTTGGGATTCTACGTACCTTGAAACGTAAAACATCAAATTTTGAGGGGGGGGGGGGGGGTTAAAATTTTTTTTCTAGCCCGATTCCAAAGGTTTATTATTGAAAATAATAAACCAAAACTGAACAATATTTAGAAATCCAACATCGTCCATGGATACACCCGATTAATATATTACACCCAACTCGTATATTTGACACCTTCCTCCTTCAACGTAAGCCACATCTAGTTCCCTAAGTTTGAATATCCATCTACACGCCAACCCGCACAATCCCTGTAAAATTCATCGTAACCGGACAATAACTTCGAAGCACGTTACAAGGATTTCATGACAGACGCACAGACAGACAGACTCGGAACTAAAATGGTTCAGGAAGTCCAAAAACGTAAAACGCGAGTGTAAATTTTGATTTTGGAGAAAAATTTTTTTTTCAACCTTGAAAAGTAAACATTGCTTCCGCTACCTTGGTAAACTAGGAAGCAATGGGGTGAGCGCCTGGGTCGGAAAAACTGTTTATTGTTCTTTTTAATCAAAACTAGACCTCATTCTGAGAATTTTGACACCAACCGCGACCTTCTAGCGTGAGAAGACCTTTTTCTATGATTTTTCAAAGTTTCGAATGTTTATGACGTCACAGTGGGCTGGGGGGACTCATCCAAAAAGAGAACGGCTGGTGTCAAAATTCTCAGAATGAGGTCTACTTTCGATTAAAAATTTAAAAAAACGCTGCAAATTATTACACAACGGTTTATTATTTTTATATAGATCACTCGTCTACAAAATCACCAACCATCCAATATGAAGAGAAAAAGAAAAAAAAATAAAAATAAATAAATAAAAAAATAAAATTAAAAAAATAAAAAAAATCAACAAAAAAAAAATCAAAATCACCAACCATCGATCGCATTTCGGTCAGCTCTAATTTGAACGGAGATTAGGCCTCTTTTGCGATTTACGGAATTGTGGCATGGGGTATGACTTTTGCTACTAAAATAAGACCCTTGTACGTCATGCAAAAATGATTGATGAAAATATTACTGAAAAAGCCAAGACAGTATCCTTCTACGCAGGTTTTCATGGATCTTCCTGTGCTGAATTTGCATGAATTAACTGAAAAGTGTACCTTGAGTTTTGTGTACCGGATGTATTTATTGGGGAAGATATCTAAAGTTGTGAGCTTTACAAGAGCGGGAAATAGATTAACTCTAGTTAAGCCAAGGATGAATATGTCGTTGGGAACACGTTCATATTTTTCATGGGGGGTGGATATTTTTAACCAGCATCCAATTCGGTTGACAGAGTGTGAGATGCCACTAAACAAATTTAAAGTAATAATAAAAAAATATTACAATGATAAAATACAGCAGAGAATTGAAAAACAAATATTTGAAATACCCACATAATTTACGTTATTATAAATAGTAGTAGTTGAGCACTGCGAATTTTTTTTTATTTTTGGTAATCAAACCAGTATTGTGCCTGAATTTAATATTGAAGTAAGAATGCACTTTCATTTGGTAATAGATAGATTGAGAAAAGATGATAGATAAAATGTAATAATAATTGTTCTAGTTTGTAGTAATGATCATATATAAATTTTGTACCACTGGGTGAGGCGCCGGCTCTTAGCACGAGTATTTAACTTACTCATAAAGAGCCGTAGCATTGTGATTGATAATTATATCAATGTATATACAGGGTGTCCAAGTAACTACGCTCCCCCCACTTATTTTCTCTAATAGTGTAAGAAAAAAAATCGGATTAACGCTATTCTTCATAATTTTTTGCGTAGAATTCAAAAATGACAAAATTGCGCAGTGCGCAATCGCGCAACCATGCGCAATCATGATCAACTTTGTTTTTTCAAATGAGAACCCCCATTTTTTATTGCAGATTCGGATTCTCCGTCAAATTTCATGAACATTTTACTTCGACAACTTTTTTTTTTGGACGCGCGCAGCCCGCTCAGCGAGCGCTCAAAGATGCGCAACCCAGGGATTGCGCCACAGTTGAGATGAAGGTAAACCTCAAGTGCGGCACATCACTTAGCACTGTTTTTCTACGCTGAATCGCGTGGTGATGTCCCTTTCTTGGTTTGATTTCATTTTACCGTATCTACAGCCGAAAAAATTACTTTTTGAGGAGGAAATAATCGACTTTCTTATGAAGGGTAATGAATCGTCCTAATAAAATGTGATAAAATTGAATTTTTAAAATTGTAAAATAAAGGAAAACTTCTACATAATTATCACTAAATTTTGCAAAATAATTTTCAGTCTTCTAAAAACATGATTGGATGAACAATGATTGAAACAATTAAGCGATAAACTCTTAATAAATTAAGAACTCTTAAATAAACTCTTAATAAATAATAACTATTAATGTAAACTGTATTGTCTACCTGCACAAAGGAGTAATAATTCGAGAAGAAAACAATACTCCGAAAAAATTCCACGGAAAGTCGATGATTTCCTCCTCAAAAAGTGACTTTTTCGGCTGTAGATACGGTAAAATGAAATCAAACCAAGAAAGGGATGTCACCACGCGATTCGGCGTAGAAAAACAGTGCTAAGCGATGTGCCGCACTTGAGGTTTACCTTCATCTCAACTATGGCGCAATCCCTGGGTTGCGCATCTTTGAGCGCTCGCTGAGCGGGCTGCGCGCGTCCAAAAAAAAAAGTTGTCGAAGTAAAATGTTCATGAAATTTGATGTAGAATCCGAATCTGCAATAAAAAATGGGGGTTCTCATTTGAAAAAACAAAGTTGATCATGATTGCGCATGGTTGCGCGATTGCGCACTGCGCAATTTTGTCATTTTTGAATTCTACGCAAAAAATTATGAAGAATAGCGTTAATCCGATTTTTTTTTCTTACACTATTAGAGAAAATAAGTGGGGGAGCGTAGTTACTTGGACACCCTGTATATATATGTTACATGATGCATTAATAAAAAAAAATTAAAAAAAAAAAAAAATGTAACTTGAAACGTAAACCAACAAATTTTGAGGGGGACTTAAACATTTTTTTTTCTTGGTCGATTTCAAAGGTTTATTATTGAAAATAATAAACCAAAAATGAGTCAAACCAAAGGGAGGCGAAGCTCGAATCGAATTGAACGTCCAATGATTTGTATTCAGTTGTCATGTTGGGGCACGCACGTGTCGAGTCGGTCCCGCCAAATTCTCGAACCCGCGGGATTCATTATCACTATAGTGAGATCTGTTGGGGGAGTCTTCCCATCGAGGACAATGTCGATGCCGCGGTAAAAATTATACGTTGGAAGTCGACAATTACTGACTAGGGATTCCTCAAGAAGGTTCCTTTTTTCACTAACGAAATTGAGGTCAATGTTGAAGTGTTTCTTATGATTTCTTACCTGTGACGGAACATGCTAGGAGGACGAGTAGCAGAAGTACCCATGTGGTCATCACATCCCCTGCGAATCAGCACTCAGTCGAGGAAGACGCTGGCGAATGAGTGGGGCCGCAGCTACCTCCTGTTTCGGGATTATACCATTGTTGCACTCCCACTCTTCGGCCGATCGAGCCGGCGCTACAATGATCCTTCGGCGCCTTTCAGTCCTTTCCTGCGGTAATTGAGTCTTCACACAAAACAATCAATCCCTCTCCTTTCATGACAATACTTACCGTTAGTGGTTAGTAGGTAAATTGATCAAGAAGATGGAATATCTCAATGCGACCCGTACCACTTATCAAGGCCCCCACCCATCAACATAGCGATAGTAAAAGTGAAAACCCTCGTAAGTCGAGGTAGGTTTCAATCAAAGTCGTAGGTCATAAATACCGAAATAAACACGAAATTTGTGCAAAGAAGTCTTGCAAATAGAATTCACGATCCACTAGCTTAATTTTAATATAAATCTCCAGGGGAGATCTAATGCGCTCCACACGTCACTTCGTCAGTAATGGCGCAAACAAATGAATACAAGTAATTGGTAGAAGTTAACTCTCAAGCCAAGAGTGGCAGTCGGACAAAAATCCAACCTGAATTTGTTGTTTACTTAATATATGCATAAATCTCCATCCATAAGAGATACAGAAAGGGGCAGCCCCTGAAACTACTTATTTTGCTTTCGGGTCTAGCAAGGTAGCGGAAGCTTTGTTTTCACCTATCAAGGTTGCAAAGAAAAAACGTCTGCCAAGTGGGTGTGGCACATAGCATCCTCGTATCCATAACCCGATTGTATAGATAAATCTCTAAGTACCTTCCACTACCGTCATAGGGGACCATCTAAACACTAATCTGTAACATCCCTGAAAATTTCATTGAAATCGGATGGAAAATGTTGAAGTTAAGGCCGTTACAAGGAATTCACGTTTGCGCATGCGCAGTTGCTTCTATCAGTCCGGGGATGATGATTTTCATATGGGACCGTCTACACACCAACCCGCACAATCCCTGAAAATTTCATAGAAATCGGACAATAACTTCGTATAGTTATGCCCGTTACAAGGATTTCATGACAGACAGACACGGAACCAAAATTGTTCAGGTCTAAAACGCAAAACGCGAGTGAAAATTTTGATTTTGTAGAAATTTTTTTCATCATCCTTGAAAAGTGAAAACAAAGCTTCCGCTACCTTGGTAGACTCGGAAGCAAAAAGTTTTCCAAAGTCAAAATTTCCACTCACGTTTTACGTTTCAGACCTTCCTGAACAATTTTGGTTCCGGGTCTGTCTGTCTGTCATGAAATCATTGCCACAGCCATAACTTCTACAATTCTCATCTGATTCCCATTTCTTCCCCCGAAAAACGTCTATTTTCCACAAGGATTTACACTTTTACTATCGCTAGACGAAAGTAGGTACCATCTCAGGAACATCACAATATTTATGAGTCAAACATTCGGAACAAACATTTTCTGAAACATCTGTTACACGAGTTGGGCGTCTCGGCAGTTGTACTCCGTGGTATCACCACCTGACCTCTTTCTCCGTTCAGACCTGAACTGGTGGTCGTTTATGGGGGCTCTTCCATGCATCCATCTCTCCCATCCCATCTTTCTCTCCTTTCATCCTCAGCGTCTTCCCCATTGAAATTTGGTTTATTTATTTTCTTCTTATGGTGTGCCCCCTCCATCTGGGAGAGTTTATGAGAAAAATAAAGAAATAAATGCAAGTTGAGGGTGCATCAGGAACCAACGGGCAAAACTTGAGTGGAAATTTTGGTTTTGGACGATCCACCTTTGGCATACAGTAAGAAATCAAGAAATAAAATGATAACTCCCCACCCCTCCGCACAAAATTTGATGATTCATCTTTCAATGTTCGCAGAATCAAGGTTATTGGTGAGGGGAGGATAAATTGCGGCGGATCCTCAGTATGTATGTTGTTTATTTCGCATGTCGAGCTAGCTTTCGCCCAAAGGGCATCTTCAGGACACTTTCTTAATAATTTTCAATTGCTTTGGTAGTAGATGTATGGTTGGCGTTCATTTCTACTGTAGTTACATTTGTTGCATCTATTGGCCCAAGCAGAACGGTGTTGGGTTAGGTAGGATTGTAATTTACCCATTTAAGTTAAGCTGTATAGGTAGTAGTTTGAGTGACCAGTATAGTTGATTTCTAGTTGATACCAGTAAGGTCCTTTCTCCAGGTAGCATTCGTACTTATAATTAGTGTTATAAATTTGATGGGATGTGGTTTGATAGGCAAGGTTCTAACTTCCAGATCCTGTGTCTTAGATTTGATTTTTTCAATATTGGTCCAGAGTTTAAAAAAAATCCCAAATCCTTTAAATTTAATGCGTGTGTGGGTAGATTCTACAGTAGTTGTGTTTAATCGCCCCAGCTGTTCTTTTCAAGTGTTTTTAAATTATATTATTTTTTAAATTATATATGTTACCAGGTATATACGTGCCTCGTAAGTGCTGGGGCTTATATGCTTGTATTGCTTCCGAGTCTACCAAGGTAGCGGAAGCTTTGTTTTCACTTTTCAAGGACGAAAAAAAAAAGTTCTCCAAAATCAAAATTTCCACTCGCGTTTTGCGTTTTAGACCTTTCTGAACAATTTTGGTTCCGTGTCTGTCTGTCTGTCTGTGTGTCTGTCTGTCTGTCATGATTTCCTTGTAACGCGCATAACTATACGAAGTTATTGTCCGATTTCAATGAAATTTTCAGGGATTGTGCGGGTTGGTGTGTAGACGGTCCCCTATGAAAATCATCACCCCCGGACTGATAGAAGCGACTGCGCATGCGCAAACGTGAATTCCTTGTAACGGCCTTAACTTATACATTTTCCATCCGATTTCAATGAAATTTTCAGGGATGTTACCGACTAGTATTTAGATGGTCCCCTATGAAAATCATCACCTTCGGACTGATAGTAGCCACTGCGCATGCGCAAACGTGAATTTCCTTGTAACGGCCATAACTTCCACATTTTCCACCCGATTTCGAAGAAATTTTCAGGGATTATGTGGATTAGGTTGTAGATAGTCCCCTATGAAAATCATCATTCCCGGACTGATAGAAGCGACTGCGCATGCGCAAACGTGAATTACTTGTAACAGCCGTAACTTCAACTGTCCCCCAGGGGTCGCGGGTTCGAATCCCAGCCGAGGCTAAGTATTTTTTTGATCCAATCACATACAATGTATGTGCTAGTATGTAGATGTCATCTACTCACTTACATTTTTCATCCGAATTTGATGAAATTTTCTAGGGTTGTTCAGATTAGCGTGTAGATGGTCCCCTATGAGGGTAGTGGAGATTGGTGTTTTGAGATTAACAACTATGCATCTGATCATCTATATTATCGGGTTATGGATACGAGGAAGCTATGTGCCACACCCACTTCGCAGACGTTTTTTTCAATTCAGTAGCTGTTACTTGCTGAGTTCTAGAATCAATATAGGAGGGTATCCCACTTTTCTTGAAGAGATGTTACAAATTTAGCTGATTAAAGGGGCACCACATGTTCAGGGCCAATAGATGTAACAGATGTAACTACAGTAGAAATGAAAGCCAACCATACATCTACTACCAAAGCAATTGTAAATCATAAAGAAAGTGTCCTGAAGATGCCCTTTGGGCGAAAGCTAGCTCGACATGCGAAATAAACAATGTAACCCCAGGGTCCCACCCCTGAGGATTACCGTGGATCGTTCATCAGTCAAACGAACGCGGGCTATAGGTATTTTTACAGTAAATTCACTTGCTTTGCTTAATCAACCCTTTAATGTAACTTCACTTGACAATATCAACTTCATTTTTATTAACTTAACTTCAACTAGTCAACAGACTAGTTCCTACTTTCTAAGTAGGTGGTGGCAGCTCTACATCTCCAGGGAATACGGACAGCTAAGGTAAGTTGTATCCGCATCAATTCATAATAGCAGTACAGAACAGGTCCTTGAAGTATCTTTATTTGATTCTCTCTATTAGACTCTTATTTAGATTCTTCTGCTCCCTCTCGAGGGTTCCCTTAGTGATAAAAGGGGTTACAACAACATACATACTGAGGATCCGCCGCAATTTATCCTCCCCTCACCAATAACCTTGTCAACAAGAAGGCAACTAACTATGAATGTTCGCAGAATCCAAAAATCGATTTTTTTTTCTGTCCGAATGCTCAGCTCCATTTTTTCAGGGATTGTGCAGGTCAGTGAGAGTAGACAGATTAATATTTTGAGATTAGCTACTATGCATCGGATCATGTATTCAATCGGGTTATCGATCCGAGGAAACTTTGTACCCCACCCACTTGTTGTTTTTTAAAAAACCTATCATTCAACCTTAATAGAAGTGGATTTCGTAATTTACAAAAGTAATTTCGAAACCATTATGAAAACGCTGCAAATTACTACACAATGGTTTATTATTTTTCTATATTGATCACTCGTCTGCAAAGCCACCAACCATCCAACATGAAGGAAAACATCGATCGCATTTCGGTCAGCTAAAATTTGAACGGAGATTAGCCTCTTTTGCGATTAACACTCGTGTTTCTGATTTATCGTACGTAAAACCCTTAAATTCTCGTAGGGAGCGAACGGTTTATTCTATAGAATCTTAAATTGAAGGAAAAACAATACCTTTATATGGCAATTTTTTGAGTTAGGGCGTTTTCAAAATTCATTTTTTCACCCTTAGAAGTGATCTACATCAACCAAAATCTTCGGGGCACAGCTAGACCCCAAATGGAGCCTAGGTACATACCAAATTTCATCAAAATCGGTCAATATGATATCAATACGAAATTGGGCAAAAGTGCCGCGTACGGCGGACGGACGGCTACATTTTTATTCGATTTTTGGATTCTACGTACTTTGAAACGTAAACCAACAAATTTTGATGGGGTGTTAAAAAAAAAAATTTTCTTGGTCGATTCCAAAGGTTCATTATTGAAAACAATAAACCAAAAATTGCTGAGGCAACCTACGTAATTATTATTTATGCTAATCAAAGTTAGGTACTTACGTAGATTAGATTTCTCAATTAAAATAACTCGTGCTCTCAATTACAGCAATAAGGCAGATATCGCTTTTAATTAAAGTTCACGATTTTCATTGTGTTCGACGACACTTTCCTTTATCGTGGCGATTATTTGATGTGGCGATGAAGTTTAATTTCCGAATACGGTCATCGACCTTCGCGTACCGAGTTGTCATTGAGTGGCCGTCCATTGAAAGGTGATTCCTCACGGCCGCATTGTTGTAAACTCGATGTCTCAGCGCTATCACCAGGAATTTATCTAAACATAAGGATCCCATCACAACAACGTTGTATAATTATTTGAATTCGCGGAGCTGACGAGGAAGTGAGGACACCTGTTTTCAAGGTCTGCAATGTAGGGTAGGTAGTGAACGGCTGTGGCACTTGAACAAGAGGTGAATACACGGAGAAGGAATGAACATGTAGATTTCATAAAGAAGATATCGCTCATATCCTAGAAGAGGGGTACAGGTCCAAAAATGTCATTTTTGAGTTAGGAACAGTTTTGGGTAGTGGAAGTGCTGTTTTTCATCCCTAGAAGACAAACTTAAGCCTAGCTCATTCCCCCTCCGCCTGAATGCTGAAAGTTCTTTGTTCGATGGACGGGGCGAGCCACCTACGTTTGCAGAAGACAGGCACAAAGCCCAGTGCTACCCTCTAAAGTGGACGTATCGCCTCTATTAAGTGATTTCCTCAATGAAAGATACCTAGTGTTAAATTTTTTGGAAACGACTATTACAATCAAGACGATCAACAATGATAAATGCATGTTTATTGTGCAATTTATCGGAACACTTCGTTCCCTCGAGCCTAGCCCAAAGGACCCCCCTCCTGACCTTGTCCCAAGAAGTTAGTTGACTGGTGATCTTTACAGAAAAATAATAATTGCAATAATAATCCCAATTATGATAATTTACTGTGGTTATTTAACAGCATGTAGGTAGATGGTTAACTACTTGTGTTTCTAGGACGTTGTAGGACTTGGGCATCCTTGAATATGTGATGGTGCAACTGTATATGTACTGAATATGTGTAACTGAATATGTACTGGTGCAAAAAATCTTTTCTTAAAGGTGGACTTCACTCAACGGAAAACAGAATAACCAGATACTAATCCGTTTTAGTCCCTTCAAAACCCAAATCCACGGAAGAAAATCCATCAGTCTATGTCTCTTGTGTTGGTCCAGGCATTATTCCCCAACCGATTCGCGTGGTTCCTCCATTGTTCAACGCTAAAATTTATCTAGAGCTGTGGACTACGTCATCCACATTAAATTTTGCCTTGAAGGGAAGGGGGGAGTAGAAACTATTAAAATTTGGTTTTTTTAAGCATAATCTTGTTTATTTCGCCCAAACCTCAATTCCCCACTGATTTGAGTGTTTCTTTTTTGTTCGACGTGGAAATCTATCTAGCTTTGCACTACATTGCTGGAATTTTGAGATTAGAGTAAACGGAGGATGAACGAGGGGTTATTTAGTGAAAGTAAGGCTCATTATGACAGCACGTTGAGCGCGCTACCTACTCCTCAATTTCAACCGATTCGCGTGTTTCTTTTTTTCGACTCAGATAACTAACTGACTAACAGAGTTAGTACCTACTGAAATTCTCATTTCGTTAGCTCACAAGAGAAATTCAGTAAGTCAATTTTTTCAATTTCCGGTTTATTTGCTACTCCTATGTATTTTTTGACTCCCGAACGATTGGTGAAGTCAGTTTTGAGACAGTTTTGAGGTTTCCTTGGAAACCATTCCTCGGATCTCAAAAATGACTTCACCAATCGTTCGGGCGCCAAAAAATACATAGGAGTAGCAAATAAACCGGAAATTGAAAAAATTGACTTAGTGAATTTCACTTGTAAGCCGACGGAGGAAGAGGCAAGTGGAGGGATAATATTCACAAAATTACTTTGAATACATTAAGCTTTGAATCTTTATGAATAAACCTTTGTATTTTCATGAACTATAAATTTTGACACCATAGAACAAATTAGTGGTGCCACTGGTGTGTTTCACCTTGAATGTCTACTCCCACGGACTACCTACCGAAACTACCGATGAAATTTGTACTGGTTGTACTGAAACCGTTGAAGAAGGAATGGTGTGAGGGGGTGGGGGTGGGGGATTGAACTCGAAATCGCACGTTGGTTATCTTTGATAATAGATTTTAAGAAGCTGTTGCAATTACTTAAGAAAATTTTTGGAGACAGGATTATAAATATCTTCCGTTTTCTATCTGTTTTATTTTTCTGACAACTCCCAATCTAATTTAAAACTAAATCCCAATCTAATTTAAAACTAATTTAAAATCTAAATTTAAACTAAATCCCAATCTAATTTAAAACTAATTTAAAATCTAATTTAAAACTAAATCCCAATCTAAATTTAAACTAAATCCCAATCTAAATTTAAACTAAATCCCAATCTAAATTTAAAATAAATCCCAATCTAATTTAAAACTAATTTAAAATCTAATTTAAAACTAAATCCCAATCTAAATTTAAACTAAATCCCAATCTAAATTTAAACTAAATCCCAATCTAAATTTAAAATAAATCCCAATCTAATTTAAAACTAATTTAAAATCTAATTTAAAACTAAATCCCAATCTAAATTTAAACTAAATCCCAATCTAAATTTAAACTAAATCCCAATCTAAATTTAAAATAAATCCCAATCTAATTTAAAACTAATTTAAAATCTAATTTAAAACTAAATCCCAATCTAAATTTAAACTAAATCCCAATCTAAATTTAAACTAAATCCCAATCTAAATTTAAACTAAATCCCAATCTAAATTTAAACTAAATCCCAATCTAATTTAAAACTAATTTAAAATCTAATTTAAAACTAAATCCCAATCTAATTTAAAATTAAATCAATCATTTGTGAAAGAATAAAAATCGTCCATGAAAAAAAGTGACATCTCTGAAATAAAGAAATATTGTCCACGAAAAAAGGGAACAACACCAAAAATCGGAGAAATTTGACAAAAATATTCCCCCCACTCCTTCCTCACTAGCGAAAAGAATAATTTCGGTCTATGAGCTGTAGAAGCATTAGTACGGGAACATTTTCCCCAAATATAATTAACATTAAACGTGTTGTCATGGAGCTATTTGTTTGAGTGTAAAACTTTGAAAGCGATTTCCCGAAAATCACATTTTTGGACTTGTACCCCTCTTCTAGGATATGAGCGATATGTTTATAGATGTGGTAAGGCTGGATGTAAAAATATGGCTTGTTCTTTATTTAATTAAGTTACTATTGTACACAACTTTCCATAATGAAGCGATAGCCAAAGAATTTGCCGCCGTAATGATCAGTGTATGACAACATCTGCAGATCTGCTGTATCTTCAGTCATTCACATCTTCTCAGTTAAACATTAGGGAGTAATTTCCCACCGAGTAAGGCATCACTCCCGTGGTCTTGAGATAATATCTCCCTCGTGCCCTGGAATGAATGGAACAACTAAAATGTGTTTTTTCTTATCAAGTGCAGTAGGTGCCTACAATTAATTAGTCACTACGAGGGTCTTGCTGGGAATACTCTATTAAAGACTTTGAAAACAGTAAAAAATGCATAGGAAATGGTCAATGGGGGAAATGAACCGACGTTCTTCAAGCTTTACGGGAGAGTATGGAACGAAGAAGACACATTGCCTTAGGTACATCAAGGAAAATTTGGACGACAATACAGTGAGCCTTGGCCGTTCTTTTGCGATTAATTTTGAGTTAAGGAGGTTAACACTCAACGGAAAAAATACACATAAGAATCCGTTTCAGACCATTCTGAATACAAATCTGCAATAATCGACAGATTTATGTCAATATGTGAGTACCTATGTACTTGTGTGTGTGTGTGAGTATTTACGTATATGACAAAATCATGTGTACTCTGCTCGGCCTCAGTTTTCAATCGACTTGAATGGCTAATGGGGGTCCTGATTTTTTTTAAATTTTTAATCGAAAGTAGACTTTATTCTGAGAATTTTGGGATGAGTAGATCTTTTTCTATGATTTTTCAAAGTTTCAAATGTTTATGACGTCACGCGCCCCTCCCGCCTGGGCGGGACCCCCCAGCCCACTGTGACGTCATAAACGTTCGAAACTTTGAAAAATCATAGAAAAAGGTCTTCTCACGCTAGAAGGTGGCGGCTGGTGTCAAAATTCTCAGAATGAGGTCTAGTTTAGAATAAAAAAGTCTGCCAAGTGGGTGTGGCACATAGCTTCCTCGTATCAATAACCCGATTATATAGATGATCCGATGCATAGGTAGTAGTTAATCTCAAAACACCGCCTACACACCAACCCGCACAATCCCTGAAAATTTCATAGAAATCGGACAATAACTTCGTGTAGTTATGCGCGTTACAAGGAATTCATGACAGACGGACAGACAGACAGACACACAGACAGACAGACACACAGACACGGAACCAAAATTGTTCAGAAAGGTCTAAAACGCAAAACGCGAGTGAAAATTTTGATTTTGGAGAACTTTTTTTTTCGTCCTTGAAAAGTAAAACAAAGCTTCCGCTACCTCGGTAGACTCGGAAGCAATAACAATAAACAGTTTTTCCGACCCAGGCGCACACCCCATTGCTTCCGAGTCTACCGAGGTAGCGCAAGCATTGTTTTACTTTTCTAGGTTGAAAAAAAAAATGTTCTCCAAAATCAAAATTTACACTCGCGTTTTACGTTTTTGGACTTCCTGAACCATTTTAGTTCCGTGTCTGTCTGTCTGTGCGTCTGTCATGAAATCCTTGTAACGTGCTTCGAAGTTATTGTCGGGTTACGATGAATTTTACAGGGATTGTGCGGGTTGGCGTGTTGATGGATATTCAAACTTAGGGAACTAGATGTGGCTTACGTTGAAGGAGGGAGGTGTCAAATATACGAGTTGGGTGTAATATATTAATCGGGTGTATCCATGGACGATGTTGGATTTCTAAATATTGTTCAGTTTTGGTTTATTATTTTCAATAATAAACCTTTGGAATCGGGCAAGAAAAAAAAGTTTAACCCCCCCCCCACCCATCAAAATTTGATGTTTTACGTTTCAAGGTACGTAGAATCCGAAAATCTAATAAAAACATTTCCGCCGTACGCGGCACTTTTCTTAGCAAGACTGGACCGATTTGGTTCAAATTTGGTATATGGCCTCCATTTGGGGTCTAGTTGTGCCGCGAAGCATTTGGTTGATGTAGGTCACTTCTAAGGGGTGAAAATTAAGGGTTGAAATTTTAAAGGGTGCCCTAGCTCGAAAACTCTCGAAATGAAGGTATCGTTTTTTCACCAATTTTAAATAGTATTGAATTTTTAAAAATGTTTGAGACCACCCGGAGCTCCGTAGGACAAACCGTTCGGTCCCTACGAGTACTTAAGGGTTCTCCTCGATAAAACAGAAACACGAGTGTGAATCGCAAAAGAGGTCTAATCTCCGTTCAAATTTTATCTGACTAAAATGAGATCGCTGTTCATTTCTTCGATTTGTATTCAGTTCTGCTTTCTGAGCAACCAGTCAATCAAATTTCCATATGAAGCTTTCTATTTTTCGAATCGAGAGTGAAGCGTTTAGTTCTTTCTAATAAACTTGATTGTGAAGGTGTGAAGGCATGGTAGGTAAAAGGTACCAATAGTTGGTAGGTAAAAAAAAGTTGGTAGGTAAGAAAAAACGTCTGCCAAGTTGGGTGGGCAGTATAGCTTCCTCACTCATTGTAAAATGGACGTATAGAATCAGTTGGCGAAAAAATTATGATTCAAAGAGTTATTGAATACCAAAATATTAGCGGTCCACCGTCTAGGACCTAACCCACACAATCCCTGAAAATTTCATCGAAATTGGTTGAATAGTTGCGGAGTTTTGGTTGTAACAATAAATTTAAAGTTCGCGCATGCGCAGCGGCTATTGCTTGACCAATTTGATTGAAACTTATAGGGTGTCTTTTAGAAGTTAGTCCCTAACTAACCTCCAAATTTGAGCAAAATCGGTTCATTAGAAACCGAGAAACCGAGGTTCCAGGAAATCCACGTTTGCGCATGCGCACTCGCTCCTATTGGTCCGAAGGTGCTGAAATTGATAGGGGACCGTCTAGGACCTAACCCGCACAATCCCTGAAAATTTCATCAAAATCGGACCACAGGTTAGTATAGTTTTGCCCGGGACAAGGATTGACCACAGACAGACCGACAGACAGACAGACACGGAACCAAAATTGTTCGAGAAGCTCTAAAACGCAAAAAGCAAGTGGAAATTTTGATTTTGGAGGACATTTTTTTTTCACTTCTTTCACGAATACAAAGCTTCCCTACCTTCGGTAGTGAGGAAGCAAAACGCTGCAAATCATTGCCCAAAGGTTTATTATTTTCTGTATAGATCACCCTTCTGTATAGATCCCTCCCTACCCTACCAACTGTAAGTACCTACCACCTACTAGGGCATTTTTGAAAATTTCAACCCCAACCACCAACCAAATGGAAATGAAGGGTTGAACTTGTCAAAAATGCCCAAGTAGGTAGTAGGTACCTACAGTTGGTAGGGTAGGGAGGGATCTATACAGAAGGGTGATCTATACAGAAAATAATAAACCTTTGGGCAATGATTTGCAGCGTTTTGGATCTCAAGATGTTAAAAATGTTGTGGTGCTTCCGTAACATACCTACTTACTAAGAAAAATGAAATGAATATGAAACTGTTTTATGATGTAGACATGTAATTATAAACTTATTTCTATAATTTACTGGTTGGAATTGAATGTTTTACTCCTCATCCAATGGGACGTTCCCTGGAATGCATGCTTTACTAAACGATATGTTTATTATTTCTTGTTATTTTTTCCGTTTCCTTATTCCTAAATGAGTTTAGTAAACAAGTATGTAGTATACCTAGGTTGGTATACAGGGTAGTAGGTGTACAGGATATTGGAAGTAAAATACGTACCTACTCCTACTGTTTGTTCTTTCGCGGATTCAACAATAATTAATTGTTAAAACAAAACTTATCCTCCTCATATTGAGATGAAGTAACTTTACTGCTACAAGCTCCTAACGTTGGTCCAGCCCCTGTACAAGTTGAACTTACTTAGTTGACACGTAGTATCCCATTTCCGTCACATTATTTCCTTTGCATTTACCAGATTTGTACGTTTCCCAGCTGTCACATTGCAGAGCTAGGAACTGTTCTGGGTTCAAAATCGAACTTGCGTAGAGCCAATATGCTCTTTGGTGGCTTCGAAATCCTGCAAATAGTGTTTCATTGAACCTTCAAAGTCGAGCATGAAAAAAATTATAACCCCCCCTCCCCCTCAAAATTTGATGGTTTACAATTCAAGGTATGTAGATTCCAAAAAACGGTGCAAATTATTACACAACGGTTTATTATTTTCCTGTAAAGTTCACCCCCTAATGGCCAGGGGTAGGTGAGAGTGGGAGGGGAGGAGTTTTGGTCCTTATGGCTAGGAACAGGGGACCCACGTGATCCTAATATTGTTTGTTGTGTCCTGGACAATAATGAACAACTACAACAGAGTAGGTAGCCAAGATGTAACCTTCAGTTTTAATTCATTCAAGTAACACAAGTTTTGCTGTCAATATAAACCACGTTTTCTTTCATCTCGGTTAATTATTTAATTACCCTCAATGTTATTTCATAACATTGTTGATCGTCTGGGTGGTATCATTCGCTTCTTACAATTTAACAATAACGTTTTTAAATTGACGAAAAAAGTCATTGAAAATCCATTTTTTGGTAATCAACTATCCTAATTAATAGAAGGGTTGGTCCTACAGATCTTCCTGGATGATGTCAACAATTCTTTAAAATCGTCGCTATTTTAACCCATTTAATGAAAGAATGAAAGATTGAAATGATTTAATGAAAGAACAATGTTGAAAATGTTTTCTAGCTCTTTTTACCCCTTAGAAAAACCAAAAGTCCAAATACACCATATTTCTTCAAAATCTACAAAAATAAAAATTTCTCCTTCCACTTTGCCCTGTTTTATGGACCAATTTTTAAAAATTTGGTATATTGGCTCCATTCAGGATCTGGTTGTGCCCCAAAGGTTATGGTTATTGTACATCACTAAGGGGTAAAAAGAGGGGAAAAACGTTTTCCAAACGTCCTAGATCAACAACTTTCATATGCGTGTATAATTTTTTCGTTAATTTAAAATTACCAAAATTTTAAAGAATTTGTTGATTTTAAAGAAGAGTTGTGTAGGACCAATCGATCGCCTAATGAGGGTAATTAATTATCTAATTAATGAACGCTCCGTGACTTTTTTCCATGAATTAAGGATATCGATCGAAGAGTTCATGCCTGTCTAGTGTTGTCAGATCATCGTATTGATGAAACCACAATAGTCCATAATATGTGATTATTTCAAAAATACCTAGTTTTTTTTTTGTTATTAAAAAAAAAATATTGTGACATTTATCAAACCCACGTTTAGTATAGTATGTCCTGCCCGAAAGGACCCACGAACCCCTCCCCCCACCCACCTCTTGTCCTTTGAAGGGGCTTTTTGGCCCGTTGTAGGGGAGTCTTGGCTCCGTACGTTTGACTAAAGATGAATCAGAAAAACAAGTGTGTGTCGCATATGAACGTTCACTGTAAATTTCAGCTTTTTCTCTCTTCGAATAGAGTTTCATGTCACTCAGATGTGCTTCTATAGCAACCAAGAACCTAATTTCGTCTTGAGAACACCCACAACTCTCAGATAACAATGTACCGTCCAAATGCACAGTCCAAAAAGAAAGAAAGAAAAGAAAGTACTTTCTTTCAAAATAAACTTGATGATCAACTTTCGAAAACATATTTGTTACGTACTGATAAAGGAAAGTTGTGTTCTCAGCAGACCAGTGATCTATACAGAAAAATAATTAATCGATGAATAATAGTAATAATAATTAAGTATAATTATAATAATTTTCAGCGTTTTTATGTAGAGTATAATAATTTATGTTTGGAAGTAGCAATAGGTCTGCTGGGAAACATCTGCTTTACTTACGTTTAAGTGACCCCTTGAATATAAAACTTTACAAGTGACACCGCCGGACTGTATCACGAAATGAGTTTACTTTTGCTTTGCTGTAGGTGTAAACTACGGGGTACCCAACCTAAGGTACCTTTCCAACAGATAATTAGGAATTCAAGCAACTCTAATCGGTATACCTGTATAATCCCAACCACAACCAGGCTGAATAATAACACCATCGTTTGGGTAAAAGTCGACGTGACCAACTTCATGGTTGAAGCCTTCGATTCCTCTTGCCGTATGCATAACGTCCACAAAGTCGGCTGAATTCGGCGATATCCTGATTTCGTCTTCCATGGAGTACATTGGTCCTGCAGGGTCTAAACCTATAAGAGTGAAGAGAATTATTAGCTTCATCTACTCCAAATGAGTTACAAAATCAGATGATGGATTTATTTTTGATGTCAAGGAACTCACTTCGTCCATGATCTGCCTTCATTACCTACCTGTCACTCTAGGCAGCTTCCCGACAGTCGTATGAAGACCCGAAATGCCCGCTATTTGAGCTCCGAGGCTGTGGCCGATGACGTGGACATCCTCCAGCCTCACTCCAGCTTGTGAACAGAGAAGATCCACCATGAGAGCCACCACCTGCCCCACAGTCTGTGCGTAATCTTTCGATGCCCAGTAGGTGAGTGTTGACTCCAGGTCCCAGCTGACGATTATCACATTCACGTCGAGCTGGATGAGGAAAGCTGCTCAGAACAAGAGAATGTGTGAATTTGCATGAACTTCAACGTAGACATACCTCTGTTTTTATTGAAACGTAGGTATTCTTACCTAATACTTCCACCAGAATAAACTATCTATTATTTACTACTTTTACTAGTGTTACCGAAAACATCGCTGGAACTCCACAGCTGTCTCAAGGTGTCTCTGGAGCAGAGATGGGCGAATTCTTATTCATAAATACGATTATGAATACAAATCATATCTGCGATTTTATGATTATGAATACGAAAACAGGTATGAATATGAATATGAATACGAATACAATCGTATTCACACTTTGAATATGATTTTCCCCCGTATTCGTATTTTATGATTTTTTCTATAATTTCCCTAAAAATCGATTTTTTTAAACGATTTTCCTGAAAATCATACTTTTTTTTATGATTTTCTCCCGAACAATGGACATATTTATGACCTAACTTTGTCAAAATAATCTATCAAAATTCGAAACGCTCGTCAATTCTTATAGGATTTTTCACGCAGAATCGAATGAGACCAACCCCAGGTTGCCACGACCAACCGTATAGAAACTACGACGTAATTTCTACTGAATTTTTTGTTATCATGTATTTAGCGTTCAGAACGTTCGGTGAAAGTTGTAGTAAAACAAAAACTTTCAGCAAAAATCATGATAACAAAACATTCTGTAGAAATTACGTCGTAGTTTCTATACGGTTGGTCTCTTTCGATTCAGCGTGAAAAATCCTATAAGAATTGGCGAGCGTTTCGAATTTTGATAGATTATTTTGACAAAGTTAGGTCATAAATTTGTCCATTGTTCGGGAGAAAATCTTAAAAAAAGTATGATTTTCAGGGAAAATCGTAAAAAAAATTCGATTTTTAGGAAAATTATAGAAAAAATCATAAAATCGTATTCAAAATACCAATACGGGGGAAAATCATATTCAAAGTGTGAATTCGATTGTATTCGTATTCATATTCATATTCATATCTGTATTCGTATTCATAATCATAAAATCGCAGATATGATTTGTATTCATAATCGTATTTATGAGTAAGAATTCGCCCATCTCTGCTCCGGAGTAACCATAAAAACCTTTTTAACAAAAAAATGGACCGACCTCAAAAATGATGTCCATAAACACCAAAAAGGGAAAAATAATAATCTTAGGGAATTCAGTTGGGAAGGTGGGTAGGTAGGTACGGATTGAAGTCGCCGCTGTGCCCATCTGTAGACACAACCATACGCAAGTAGAGAGTAGACATGCGTCGATAGTACAATACAAAACAGGAATGAGAGTGAGTATCATTGAGGTAATATATGTATTCCAAAACACGAGAGGATGAGAGTGTGAATTCCCGTAAAAAACGTTTGGATTCCAACATACCATCTTTTGATTAGATGATATCTAATTATACCTAATCTATTGATCTAATCTATCTTTGATTAGATATCTATATAATCTAATATTGCAAGTATTGCATGATGCATGTAGCATTGTCTAGATCATGATGTGGGTTTGTGATATGAGTATGGGTACATACTCAAATGATCGGTTAGTATTACAACATGCGTCGAAAGTTCAATACAAAACCGGAGTAAGGGTAGGTAAGTAAGAAAGTAAACAACCTTCTCATGTTGAATCTTTAACCAACTGCCTTTCTTAGTGTCGTGGACGTCTTCAGCTGTTATCACAGGGAATATTCTTACGAAGATTCATTCACACTAGTTGTCACACTCTCATCCTCCTTCATACGACAGCAGTGACCTACTACCTAATAGTTTTGGAACACATATATTACCTCAATGATACTCACTGTCATTCCTGTTTTGTATTGCACTATCGACGCATGTCTACTCTCTACTTGCGTATGGTTGTGTCTACAGATGGGCACAGCGGCGACTTCAATCCGTACCTACCTACCCACCTTCCCAACTGAATTCCCTAAGATTATTATTTTTCCCTTTTTGGTGTTTATGGACATCATTTTTGAGGTCGGTCCATTTTTTGTTAAAAAGGTTTTTATTTTATTATTTTTCCATTTTTATAATATTTTTTATTTTTCACTTTTTAGTGGTTCTCAATTTAAATCTGAAATTAATTTACCCGCAGCTTTTCGATCAGTTTTCGTAATATAGATCTATTTCCGTACTGTGAATCATTTCAATAAGGTGAACCAGAAGCCGTAGGGTGGACCAAATTCTGTAATCCGGATCAGTTTCCGTATGTATAGATGAGTTTCCGTTTTTGGATCGGTTTCAGGAGTTATTTGGTTCACTTTCCTACTTAGCAATCTACTCTCTTATCTCCTAACTGTTCGACGTCCCTCACATTTGGTAGGTAAGTACTTGGTAGTTCTGACAACACAATTCAACAACTTAACCATGACATGATTTACGAGGAAGCTACATGCTACACCCACTTGGTGGAATACCCTCTCATCACCTAGTTGTACTATATACCTCATATTTGGTACGGCACTATTCAGTTCAGATGATCTCCAATACCATTACCTACCCAACTATATTATGGATGACGAGGAAGCTATGTGCTACACCCACTTGGTGGAATACCCTCTCATCACCTAGTTGTACTATATACCTCATATTTGGTACGGCACTATTCAGTTCAGATGATCTCCAATACCATTACCTACCCAACTATATTATGGATGACGAGGAAGCTATGTGCTACACCCACTTGGTAGAATACCCTCTCATCACCTAGTTGTACTATATACCTCATATTTGGTACGGCGCTATTCAGTTCAGATGATCTCCAATACCATTACCTACCCAACTATATTATGGATGACGAGGAAGCTATGTGCTACACCCATTTGGTAGAATACCCTCTCATCATCTAATAGTACTATATACCTCATATTTGGTACGGCAATATGCAGTTCTGACGATGTCCTCTACTATTACCTACCTAATCATGTTATCGGTGATGAGGGGGCTATGTGCTACACCCACTTGGTAGAATACCCTCTCATCACCTAGTTGTACTATATACCTCATATTTGGTATGGCACTATGCAGTTCTGACGATCTCCTATACCATTACCTACCCAACTATATTATGAATGACGAGGAAGCTATGTGCTACACCCACTTGGAAGAATGCCTAATAATAGTACTATTATATCACTGATATTTGGTAGGAAAAATCCCATACTTGAGCATTCATAAACACGTTTGATACGGCTCATGCAGGTTTAGAGCGAATAACCCACCATAATTTCCCCCTTTCTCATCCCAGCAGCACCTTTTAGCTATCGGAACTCCCCTCATATAGAATATAATTTTAAAGCTTAAAATCAGACCTTTAATTTGACTATACACAAATAGTCCGTCATCGGTTCAGTCGGAAGTCACAGGGCAAGAAGAGTGAATGCGGACCAATATTCGCGAAAACGGGACCACGTTTTTCAACTTCTTTCACAAGTTTTCGATACTTCTAACAAAGCAAAATGAAATCTGTTTGAAACGGGACCACCACGGATACTGGTAGAACACATTTCAAAAAGAATCAGACAGATTGGTGCCAGAATAAAAAAATGCAAGGTGTTCAGACATACAAAAAAAAAAAAAAAAAAAAAATCGTCGTCCCACGACAACCCGAATTGAGTACCTCCTCTTTCGCGCGCCTTCGGCGCGTTGAAGTCGGTCAAAAATTATATTGCAATTTGAAACTTGATGGAAAGCGGAATTATTTGTGGGTTATATGAATTCTCAAAATAGAGTAATGAAAAAAATTTCCAAAGAAATCGATGACAAAATTTTCAAGATTTTTGTCATAACATCATTAACATTAATATTAACAAAAAATGGATCAAACAATTCAGCTCCGTTCATTAATTTTGGTTTGTTATTTTCAATAACGAACCTTTGGAATTGGCCAAGAAAAAAAATTTACCCCATCCTCAAAATTTGTTGGTTTACGTTTCAAGGTACGTAGAATCCAAAAATCGAATACAATTTTTTCGGTATTGAATTTTTAGAATCCATTGAGACCACCCAGAGCTCTGTAGGACCAACCGTTCGCTGCCTTTGAAAACTTGAGGGATGGTCTTACGATAAATCTGAAACATGAATGTGAATCCCAAAAGAGAACCAGTAATCAAATTTCCTAATGAAGACACCCAAACCTCCCTATTTTTTCTTATCGAGTGTGAAGCGTTTATTTCTCAAAATAAACTTGATTGAGAAGCGAAAATATGGTTGGTAGGTGGTGACAATGGCAAAGGCGAGTGATCTACACAGATTTCTTTCTCCGAATAGAGTTTCATGTCGCAGCAACCCCAAACATGTTTTCCCCAAAAATGTTTCGCTAGTAGGTACTTTCCATCATAATAAACTTGATAGCAAACCTCGAGCTAAATTACGGTCGGTAGGTAGTGTTAATGAAAAAGCTAAGTTCTTTGCATGCCATTGGTTTGAGGAAGCAAGTTATAAATTGATCTTTGAATTATAGATATCTCACAATGTGTATGGATCATGGAGAAATTGCGAGTTAGTTGCAATAATTATTATTGCTCCTTGTCCAACAAGTTGGCACACCACTCATCACTAGCCTTGGTGTTGTCTGAATAAGCAACTTTCCTGCTTATACCTTTAGTTACCTACCGTTTCTCAGTAGTATGTTGAAAGCCGCTCCGTAATATCCGTGCCAGCCGTGTGTCAGTATTTTTGTAGGTTTGGAAGTATTCAGAGGTGAGAACTGCAGGTAGTCCAAATCATTCAGCTCGAAATCCCACGGGTCGAGAGGGTTGTCCCTAGACCATACAATTATTTTTAACCAAATAGATTTTCGAGCAGGGAAGTAATTTTTAAATTCAACAGAGGTTTTAAAGACCTGAGAAGGTACCTTAATCAATAATCTACCAAAATACTGTCGATCTAGGTAAGCGCTTACTTTTCTATTCAGATATGGACTGTGTCAACCTAGGAAACAGTGGGTGACTTTAAATGATTTTTTTGGGGGGTTGTAACACGTTACATGGTCCCTGGGAGACCACTGAAAGGGATTTTTAGAAGAAGCTAGACGAGTCGTATGAAAAACTAACTTTTTCCCAGAGCATACAATAGTGCTGGTATTTGTGTTGAATCATCAAAAATTAACTTCCCTCTACCGGGGATCGATCTCCTATCGTTCCAATTCTGAATCGGAGCTCCTACCACTGAGCTAAGGAAGCGAATGGACAGAAATGCGAAGAGGTCGCTGATTACAACATCTCCCCCCCCCCCCCAATTAGGAAATCTTAGGTACTCCGTTACCTAGTCAGGGAGGTGAGGGCAGCTTTGGCCGGCGTTTTCCAACCCAGTGAGAACGCGCTATTTTTGACTTGCTTCAGAGTTTTTTTGTTATTGTTCCTTATTGACGGGGCGGGGGATCTGCTGACCTCAACGTTTTTCCGAATAGGCGGTGGCTCGACTCGTGTCTTGAGAGGGAGTTGTTTTGATGACCCAATCTTTTAATGAATTAATGTTTCTCTGAGAAATGCTAAGGAGACAATTCGTGTCCGGTATGACTGCGCCACAATGTTGAATCATCAAAAATTAACTTCCCTCGACCGGATCGATCTCCTATCGTTCCGATTCTGAATCGGAGCTCCTACCACTGAGCTAAGGAAGCGAATGGACAGAAATGCGAAGAGGTCGCTGATTACAACATTTGGCACCTACTCTCTCCTCTGGGCTGTTGCATAACTTGGGAAGGAAATTAGATCGATGAATGCTCCACACATGCTATTTACAATCGGCTAGTGTGTTAGGCTTTTACTTACCTCGTGTATAGTTGAAAGAGCATCTTGCCAGCTTGTTGTAGTAAGAATTCTTTTTCTGTAATTCATAAAAGTCGGGATATTGCGTTGAACGATAATGGAACAACATTGAACTTCATTTTCAACCTCTTATCTTATTGAATTGATCATAATATAAATTTTTTTCATACCTATAGACGTTTTAGACCTTCCCGAATCCTTGACAATAGTACAATTTTCATGAAATTCCACACAGAATACTTATTAAATAGCCAAGTCAGCTTGTATAAGTTGAAAATGATTGATTGATGGTTGTTGATATGATTGTGCTTTTCCTACCTCCATCAGTCCGTGCATCGCTTGAGGGTGCAACCAGCAGTAGAGCTAACTGAAATAGGAGAACATAGTTGCTTGCCATTTGAAATCACCATCGATCTCTAGATCAATCCTATGTCCGTCAATATGTGTAGTAGACGCGAGCTTTGTCACTGAACAAATATCTACCAATGAGTTGTTCTTGTCATTGAAAAAATCAGCGAAAATTGATTGAGTTCTTTATCTTAACTCCACTCACATTCATGAGGCTCCATCTACACCTACTTATAAACGAGTCGTGACGTATATCACCTACTCAAGAATTCTGATTGCTCTGCGATCAACTGAAATGGCTCTGAAATCAACTGAAGTGGATTTGGATCAATTTAGATCAAACAACCTGCCCTTGTGCCTAGGACGAAGTAAGGCGCATCGACTGAAAGGGCCGCCGCGAATGAAATCTCTTCTATCAGACGGGAATGTTTTCAAGTCTTCATTAACAATTTATTGCCTTTGCGGTTAGCAAGGTGAAAGAGTTAATAATAATAGATAATTTGGACAGAGAGGTGGGAGACAATAGAGATATTTTCTCATTGAATTGGGAAAATTAATACTTATTAGGTTATACTTTTTAACCCATTGTCTACCGAGAGTAAAAAATAACTACATATTTAATTCTTTTCTAATGAATTTGAACATGAAAATACAACTTGATTTTGGTTTATTATTTTCAATAATAAGCCTTTGGAATCGAGCAAGAAAAAAATTTTTAACCCCCCTCAAAATTTGATGTTTTACGTTTCAAGGTACGTAGAATCCGAAAATCGAATAAAAAATTTTCCGTCCGTACGCCGTACGCGGCACTTTTCTTAGCAATACTGGACCGATTTGGTTCAAATTTGGTATATGGGCTCCATTTGGGGTCTAGTTGTGCCGCGAAGCTTTTGGTTGATGTAGGTCCCTTCTAAGGGGTGAAAATTAAGGGTTGAAATTTTCAAGAGTGCCCTAGCTCGAAAACTCTCGAAATAAAGGTATCGTTTTTTCACCAATATTAGATAGTATTGAATTTTTAAAAATTTTTGAGACCACCTGGAGCTCTGTAGGACAAACCGTTCGGTCCCTACGAGTACTTGAAGGTTTTCCTTCGATAAAACAGAATCATGAGTGTGAATCGCAAAAGAGGTCTAATCGCCGTTCAAATTTTATCGGACTAAAATGCGATCGCTGTTCATTTCTTCGATTTGTATACAGTTTTGCCTTCTGCGTAACCAGTAATCAAATTTCCATATGAAGCTTTCTATTTTTCCAATCGAGTGTGAAGCGTTTAGTTCTTTCTAATAAACTTGATTGTGAAGGTGTGAAGCCAGTATGGTGTGGTAGGTAGTACCTAGCTGGTAGGTAACAAAAAGTTGGTAGGTAAAAAAATGTTGGTGGGTAAAAAACGCTGCAAATCATTGCTCAAAGGCTTCTTCATTCTTCAGATCACTGATCAGCTGAGTGAGCTCCAAAGCCATTTCCAATCCTATTGAATGGAAGTGCTCTTCCAAGCGTCTCCAGCATTCGAGGAGATCTTCTTCACTCCTCAGATCACAGATCAGCTAAGTGAGCTCCGAAGCCATTTTCAATCCTATTGAACGCAGGAAGCTGAAATTTGAGAGGGAAGGTCAAGGGAGAATACAGATGGTGGTAGGTGCTATTGATGGAGAACCAGTGATCTATACAGAAGGGTGATCTATAAAGAAAATAATAAACCTTTGAGCAATGATTTGCAGCATGTATAAACCATGGGTAACTTTATTTATTTTGGACCTGTTAATAAAAATGAACTTTTTTTGTCATTTTTCTAGGTGTTACCTTTATTTTCTCAACAGCTTACCTATTTGCTATTTTCTTGTGCAGCTCTTATGGCGTCAACATTCCCCCTACAAGCGTTTATTTAGTTTTAACCGAAGAAAAATTAAGGATTTTTTTTTCGATCAACAAAGTGAAATCATCTAAAATGTTTGCTCGTTTGAGTGTTCTCACAACATGTCCTATGAAACTAAGAAACGTCTCCTATGAAAATATCAGGTAACATGTCCTATCATAGTTATTTAAACGTTCGATGAATTTTTACTCTTGAAAAAGATTCAACCACATCAGTAAGGTTGTCTAGTGCCTAGACATTGAAAAATCTTGAAGTTTTAATGAACATTAACGGTTTGAATCAGTTTTTTGCCTCTCCTGAAAAGTTGCTCCAAACTTCATACGACATGTTGTCGCGACAGCGTCGATATAGAAAATAATAAACCATTGTGTAATAATTTGCAGCGTTTCAATCCATTGTCTACCGAGAGTAAAACGCTGCAAATCATTGCTCAAAGGTTTATTATTTTCTGTATAGATCACCCTTCTGTATAGATCACTGGTTCTCCATCAATAGCACCTACCACCATCTGTATTCTCCCTTGACCTTCCTTCTCAAATTTCAGCTTCCTGCGTTCAATAGGATTGAAAATGGCTTCGGAGCTCACTCAGCTGATCAGTAATCTGAAGAGTGAAGGAGATCTCCTCGAATGCTGGAGACGCCTGGAAGAGCAGTTCCATTCAATAGGAATAAAAATGGTTTTGGAGCTCACTCAGCTGATCAGTGATCTGAAGAGTGAAGAAGATCTCCTCGAATGCTGGAGACGCCTGGAAGAGCACTTCCATTCAATAGGAGTAAAAATGGCTTCGGAGCTCAATCAGCTGATCAGTAATCTGAAGAGTGAAGGAGATCACCTCGAATGCTGGAGACGCCTGGAAGAGCACTTCCATTCAATAGGAGTAAAAATGGCTTCGGAGCTCACTCAGCTGATCAGTAATCTGAAGAGTGAAGAAGATCTCCTCGAATGCTGGAGACGCCTGGAAGAGCACTTCCATTCAATAGGAGTAAAAAAGGCTTCGGAGCTCACTCAGCTGATCAGTAATCTGAAGAGTGAAGAAGATCTCCTCGAATGCTGGAGACGCCTGGAAGAGCAGTTCCATTCAATAGGAGTAAAAATGGCTTCGGAGCTCACTCAGCTGATCAGTAATCTGAAGAGTGAAGAAGATCTCCTCGAATGCTGGAGACGCCTGGAAGAGCACTTCCATTCAATAGGAGTAAAAAAGGCTCTGGAGCTCACTCAGCTGATCAGTGATCTGAAGAGTGAAGAAGATCTCCTCGATTGCTGGAGACGCCTGGAAGAGCACTTCCATTCAATAGGAATGAAAATGGCTTCGGAGCTCATTCAGCTGATCAGTGATCTGAAGAGTGAAGAAGCCTTTGAGCAATGATTTGCAGCGTATTTTACCCACCAACATTTTTTTCACCTACCAACTTTTTTTTACCTACCAGCTAGGTACTACCTACCACACCATACTGCTTCACACCTTCACAATCAAGTTTATTAGAAAGAACTAAACGCTTCACACTCGATTGGAAAAATAGAAAGCTTCGTATGGAAATTTGATTACTGGTTACGCAGGAGGGAAAACTGTATACAAATCGAAGAAATGAACAGCGATCGCATTTTAGTCCGATAAAATTTGAATGGAGATTAGACCTCTTTTGCGATTCACACTCATGATTCTGTTTTATCGAAGGAAAACCTTCAAGTACTCGTAGAGACCGAACGGTTTGTCTTACAGAGCTCCGGGTGGTCTCAAAAATTTTTAAAAATTCAATACTATTTAAAATTGGTGAAAAAACGATACCTTTATTTCGAGAGTTTTCGAGCTAGGGCACTCTTGAAAATTTCAACCCTTAATTTTCACCCCTTAGAAGTGACCTACATCAACCAAAAGCTTCGCGGCACAACTAGACCCCAAATGGAGCCCATATACCAAATTTGAACCAAATCGGTCCAGTGTTGCTAAGAAAAGTGCCGCGTACGGCGTACGGCGTACGGCGGACGGACGGAAATTTTTTTATTCGATTTTCGTATTCTACGTACCTTGAAACGTAAAACATCAAATTTTGAGGGGGGGTTAAAATTTTTTTTTTCTTGCTCGATTCCAAAGGCTTATTATTGAAAATAATAAACCAAAAATAACTACATATTTAATTCTTTTCTAATGAATTTGAACATGAAAATACAACTTGATTTTGGTTTATTATTTTCAATAATAAGCCTTTGGAATCGAGCAAGAAAAAAATGTTTAACCCCCCTCAAAATTTGATGTTTTACGTTTCAAGGTACGTAGAATCCGAAAATCGAATAAAAAATTTTCCGTCCGTACGCCGTACGCCGTACGCGGCACTTTTCTTAGCAACACTGGACCGATTTGGTTCAAATTTGGTATATGGGCTCCATTTGGGGTCTAGTTGTGCCGCGAAGCTTTTGGTTGATGTAGGTCACTTCTAAGGGGTGAAAATTGAGGGTTGAAAGAGTGCCCTATACAACTCTCGAAATAAAGGGATCGTTTTTTCACCAATTTTAAATAGTATTGAATTTAAAAAAATTTTTGAGACCACCAGGAGCTCGGTAGGACAATCCGTTCGCTCCCTACGAGTACTTAAGGGGTTTCCTTCGATAAAACAGAATCACGAGTGTAAATCACAAAAGAGGTCTAATCGCCGTTCAAATTTTATCTGACTAAAATGCGATCGCTGTTCATTTCTTCGATTTGTATTCAGTTTTGCTTTCTGAGCAACCAGTAATCAAATTTTAGTTCCTTCTAATAAACTTGAAGGTGTGAAGGCAGTATGGTGTGATAGGTAGTACCTAACAATGGTTGGTAGGTAAAAACGCTGCAAATCATTGCCCAAAGGTTTATTATTTTCTGTATAGATCACCCTCCTGTATAGATCCCTCCCTACCAACTGTAAGTACCTACTACCTACTAGGGCATTTTTGAAAATTTCAACCCTTCATTTCCATTTGATTGGTGGTTGGGGTTGAAATTTTCAAAAATGCCCAAGTAGGTAGTAGGTACCCACGGTTGGTAGGGAGGGATCTATACAGAAGGGTGATCTATACAGCAAATAATAAACCTTTGGGCAATGATTTGCAGCGTTCTGTAGACGTTGCGATATCGCACCACTGGCCTAAAACGGTATCACCACCGTTCACTTGGACCAGAGAAATATCCGAATATCGAAGGCGTCACCCAATGGGTCGTCCCCCTCCTTCTCCGAAATCGCATATTTGATCTTGGAAAAATACACATAGGTAGTTTTTGAATTGTAGCATAATGTTGCAAAAACTTACCAGTGGCACGTTATGGGTTAATTGGAAAATATCCTCAGGTTACCAAGTTTTTAAAATAGGCACTAACTTTTCACTGATAACTCTTTTGTTCTATCAAGATCTTACTTGTTGCATTGACTTTGTAGCCCAAGTGGCGAGATAGATTGGGTACCTACATAGTCATCATAATCTTTACTGTGCTTGATTTGAACACGAAAATTACTCCCATTCATCAGAAAAGGTTACAAAACATTAACTAGACACCATTATTCAAAAATGTCCTCCCAAGTCCCAACTTCTTTTTCTTCTTACAAGTACTCAACTTTTCACTTTCTCCACCTTATTTCTGGTACTAGCGTTGTCTAATCTATTCCTCTGCCTAGAGAAAAATAGATATACTAGATATCTTAAACAGATGCACTAAGATTCTCGAATTTTGTGATTTTATCTCTGTCCAACACATTCAACTAGGTACTTTCAATCCCTTCTCAGTGAAGAATGAAGAGATCAAAATGCGTACATCTATAACTTCCCTGTGACGAGAGCAACTCTGGAAGCTGCGAATAACTCCTGAATGAACAAGTAGCTCAATTTGCTACACTTGCCCAATTTTCCTATGAATGTAATGAAAAGATCGCAATATAACTTCTCTGTGCTGTGAACAACTTTGAAAACCTCCAAAATCTACAATAATAGCAGAATGCAGTCAGCGACTGAAGAACGCTTCTCACCTCTCCTGTCGTCGAACAGCACTTTACTTCTTCGATTCTCATTTCAATGTTTATCAGTGCAAGTTAGTTTTGTCGTGTTAGACGAAAAAAATCGAACTGAAAAGGCAGATTGCTGCATTCTTCTCAACTTTCAAAAACACATTTAAAGAGATATAATGTGAGTTGTTTATAAACTGTATTCAAACATCATAGCACACGGATTAATGGTGCTATTACATGAAAACTGTACTTTATGATTAGTGAACACAGATTTCCAATAACGAATATTAACAACGCCTTCATTTAGCTTTATGCGAGCCTGCAAAACATGTGTGTATTGTTGGTTTGAAACGACTATACGAACGCAGGAGCCGATACTGAAGTACATCCGTCCACGGAACTGGGGAAAAGTACTATTTCTCCTGACACTCCTGATTTCAAGTTTTCCCTAATTGTGCAAGGTCCAACAATATTAAATACCGATAAAACCCTCAAAACTTAATTTTTTCCCGTTGACTGAGCGTCCCGAAATTTGCCAATTTCATTGGCATCTCATAATTGAATCTTCCTGGACAATTTAATTTGTTTGTTTATCTATGTGCCAAACTTTGTGTACTTACCTTACTTTTCATCCTCTGTATCTACCGAAATATCGGATTCGCTCAATAATTGATTATAATTGATAATTGATTGATAATTATTATCGAAATTCGCAAGAAAAGAGGGTGACTGCGGGGACCATATTACGAAAATCCCCGATTTTCATTATTCCGATACCTACCTACCTTCTGAGGCATGCTGAACCAATCTCAGCTTAGGAACATGGTGTTATGGAGGTGATTGGGGAAAATTTACGTTTTGGGTACTCCCTTTTCATTCATTTCTCCCTTTTCCTGACTTTATTTCAAGTTTTCCCAAATTTTACAAGGTCCAACAATATTAAAAACCGATAAAACCCTCAAAACCCGTTGACTGAGCGTCCCGAAATTTGCCAATTTCATTGGCATCTCATAATTGGATCTTCCTGGACAATTTAATTTGTTTGTTTATCTATGTGCCAAACTTTGTGTACTTCCCTTACTTTTCATCCTCTGTATCTACCGAAATATCGGATTCGCTCAATAATTGATTATAATTGATAATTGATTGATAATTATTATCGAAATTTGCAAGAAAAGAGGGTGACTGCGGGGACCATATTACGAAAATCCCCGATTTTCATTATTCCGATACCTACCTACCTTCTGAGGCATGCTGAACCAATCTCAGCTTAGGAACATGGTGTTATGGAGGTGATTTGGGAAAATTTACGTTTTGGGTATCTATGGTTTTTAAAAAACATTTTTTGGATTTTTTAGAATGAGTATGAAAGTATTTAACTTAACTGTTGGAGTTAAACGTTATATTACATATATTTCTCATGCTAAGGGAAGACAAGCCCCCTGAAACGCATGGTTATTGTTAAACAACATGATTGTTGTTTATTGTCGATTGTTTGGTAGTGCCACTCTTCCTCGTTGAACAGCTACTTCGATTTCGGTGGAGAGGCGAAAAGAAGTCAAAGTTGCTGTACAGTCATTACAGGCCATTGTAGGTGAACTCTCTTTCTTCTTCGTGACGTTGATTTTGAAAAATTTATGACTACAATTGTAAATAGTTCGTATTTATTGTCTTTTTTTTTCCTTTTCACAGCCAAATCAATCAAGATAATATTCGTAGGTTTTAATAATTAAAGCCTAAAGCTTTAATAATTAAAGTCGTCCAGTTCCAAAAGCCTCCATGTCCTCTCACTACCCAATTGTGAGATATTCGTGAAAAACTGTTATGATATTTCAGAATGGAGTTTTTTAGCCAATTTTTAAAAAAAATTTTCTTCATAAAATTATTTTGTATTTAGGATATATTTTGAAAATCCCTGATCTATACTTTTTTTTTAAAATCTAGTTGAAAAGTTGGACGTAGTGGGTTTTGGAACTGTACGGTGGACATAGTGGGTTTTGGAACAGTATACTTTGACAGTAGTATACTTTGGACAAAGTGGGGTTCGAAAACAAATCACACCCTTTCGATAATGCAGCTTTGACACATTTTTTATTAAGTACAAATTTTCAAGTAAATAAGAATAGGTACACATTAGGTATTACAAATTTTCTAAATAAACTAACTACAATATTTCCAAGTTAGTATAGGTACTAGCAAAAAAACGCTGCAAATCATTGCTCAAAGGTTTATTATTTTCTGTATAGATCACCCTTCTGTATAGATCACTGGTTCTCCATCAATAGCACCTACCACCATCTGTATTCTCCCTGGCCTTCCCTCTCAAATTTCAGCTCCTGCGTTCAATAGGATTGAAAATGGCTTCGGAGCTCACTCAGCTGATCAGTGATCTGAGGAGTGATGAAGATCTCCTTGAATGCTGAAGACGCCTGGAAGAGCACTTCCATTCAATAGGATTGAAAATGGCTTCGGAGCTCACTCAGCTGATCAGTGATCTGAAGAGTGAAGAAGATCTCCTCGAATGCTGGAGACGCCTGGAAGAGCACTTCCATTCAATAGGATTGAAAATGGCTTCGGAGCTCACTCAGCTGATCAGTGATCTGAAGAGTGAAGAAGATCTCCTCGAATGCTGGAGACACCTGGAAGAGCATTCCCATTCAATAGGAGTAAAAATGGTTTCGGAGCTCACTCAGCTGATCAGTGATCTAAAGAGTGAAGAAGATCTCCTCGAACGCTGGAGACGCCTGGAAGAGCACTTCCATTCAATAGGAGTAAAAATGGCTTTGGAGCTCACTCAGCTGATCAGTGATCTGAAGAGTGAAGAAGATCTCCTCGAATGCTGGAGACGCCTGGAAGAGCACTTCCATTCAATAGGATTGAAAATGGCTTCGGAGCTCACTCAGCTGATCAGTGATCTGAAGAGTGAAGAAGATCTCCTCGAATGCTGGAGACGCCTGGAAGAGCACTTCCATTCAATAGGAGTAAAAATGGCTTTGGAGCTCACTCAGCTGATCAGTGATCTGAAGAGTGAAGAAGCCTTTGAGCAATGATTTGCAGCGTTTTTTACCCACCAACATTTTTTTTACCCACCAGCTAGGTACTACCTACCACACCATACTGGCTTCACACCTTCACAATCAAGTTTATTAGAAAGAACTAAACGCTTCACACTCGATTGGAAAAATAGAAAGCTTAATATGGAAATTTGATTACTGGTTACGCAGAAGGCAAAACTGTATACAAATCGAAGAAATGAACAGCGATCGCATTTTAGTCCGATAAAATTTGAATGGAGATTAGACCTCTTTTGCGATTCACATTCATGATTCTGTTTTATCGAAGGAAAACCTTCAAGTACTCGTAGGGACCGAACGGTTTGTCCTACAGAGCTCCGGGTGGTCTCAAAAATTTTTAAAAATTCAATACTATTTAAAATTGGTGAAAAAACGATACCTTTATTTCGAGAGTTTTCGAGCTAGGGCACTCTTGAAAATTTCAACCCTTAATTTTCACCCCTTAGAAGTGACCTACATCAACCAAAAGCTTCGCGGCACAACTAGACCCCAAATGGAGCCCACATACCAAATTTGAACCAAATCGGTCCAGTGTTGCTAAGTAAAGTGCCGCGTACGGCGGACGGACGGAAATTTTTTTATTCGATTTTCGTATTCTACGTACCTTGAAACGTAAAACATCAAATTTTGAGGTGGGGTTAAAATTTTTTTTTTCTTGCTCGATTCCAAAGGCTTATTATTGAAAATAATAAACCAAAAATGGTGATGACAATTTAACACATTTACGAATCTATCAAGCTTTAAGAAAGTTATTTTAAAGTTGTTTAAGTTGTTTAGGTGTTTTAAATTGTTAAGTTGTTTTTAGTTTTTTAAAGTTATTTTTTACAGACTTCATTAAAATTGTTCAGTGATTTTTATTATCTCATCAGCATTGTCCTGAAAGTCTGTGACTTGCCCTTCTTGGTCTACTATAACCACTTCGCCGTCTGTCATGTCATCATCATCTTCAGAATCTTCTTCTTGGACATGAGAAGGTTCCTCTTCCATAATCGAATTATTTGCTGGTTCAAGGATTAAGATTTTTTTGTAATATGCGAGCCTTTCACCTGTAACCCAATTATCTCCGAAATGTTTTTTCAATAGATCTTTGACGTCTTGCAACAATAATTCTTTTCCACTAATTGAATTTGAAGTGCCAAACAGTAGTTTTTTTGAAAAAATCAGCAGCCTTCTTTTTGAAATCATAAACTACGCAATCGTATCCCAATTCGGACACTGAAGCTTGACTCGAAATCACCTCTACATATTCTTCAGGTGTAAGGATTTCACTCTTCTTTATAAATTCTCTTTCAAGTACACTAATTATCTCCAATAAGTATCTCCAATTTCTCGTGTTATTGGCTTTGCCTCCAGTGTTGAAAAGATTACTAAGGTCCGAAAAAACTAATAAAAAACTGAAAGAAAAGAACACTGAAGAGAACTGTGGACAAAGTGGGTTTTGAAACACAATGATAAAGAAGGGTGCATAACAGTGTGGGACAAAGTGGGTTTTGAAACAGGAGAAATGAGATGGACATGGCGGCTTTTGGAACCCAATACCCATTGGACATAGTGGGTTTTGGAAAGCAACATAACTCTTCAGGGTCATTTTGGGAGGGATATGGTGGGTTTAGAAAGAAAAAAACTTCACCATTCGATTCGTCACCTGCGATTTAATTAAAATCGATAGTTATCTCGAATCGTTCAAAAATTGGACAAAGTGGCTTTTGGAACTGGACAATTATTGTCCGGGACGATTCCAACTCACATCTCTTGAGAGATCAGCCGAATAAATTCAATGCATAATTAAATGAATGATAATTAAAATTTGATACAAGTCTTATTAATTTTGTATTAAAATTTTCGTAATAATTTCGTTCCCTATTATTTGAAGCCTATTATTTGAAATTACTAATTAATTAAATTGTTGTTTGAATTGTCCCGTTCGTCGATCACTGACGTTTTCTCTTAACTTACATTCATCATCTTATAAAAAATGAAATAAGTTCACAACTATTGAACTTTTATACTCTACGAGTGGTGATGGCGAAAGGTTAAAAAAACACATACCAACGTCGAAAATGTTTCGAAGTGAGAAATTTGTCTACACTCAGGTACTTGTAATAAAAAGGCGAGGGAAAAATCAGAACCAAGTGCTTCATGAAAATTAGCTTCGAGGGGTTGATTGGAGTTGCCAATCAGCCCTTTTAAACATTTCATTGTGCGGGATGAAAAGACGGAAACTGAATCCTCGAGTAGACGTAATTGGATGCGACAAATTATTCTAATTGATAGGCGTCCAACCTCATAGGAAGAGTGTTGACAGAATTGAAGCTAAGTGTGAAAACGCGTGTGTTAGTGCTGAGCAGTCAAGTGAATTGAAGCGCCACTAAGTCCACGCCTTAGGGCGCAATACCATTACCCATCTGTCTCCCTTTGTGGAGGGAATTCCTCTTTTCTCTTGTAATTCTTTTCCTAATACTTATTCTTTCTCCAAAACGCCCTCTCACGTCCGTCCTCGTTTCCAGGTCCATTAGCTTTTTGCTTTTCTCGTAATTTTGTAATGAAAAGCGTTCGTTTCGCTGCGGGGCTCCCGTTGGTAAGGCAGCTCCCCTGAGGGCCTCACATCGAAACCCTTACAACTTCTAATTCAATTCGCATTATTTACACAGCTACTCTGTTAAACGCCGCGGTGGAAAACGGTGTTAATTGCTCTTATAATTGAGTGGAAAATAATGATACCCAAGAGTCACCTTCATTAGTACTCCATCTCACTTTGCGTCACCTCCATGTGAAGGAGATTTCAGGGAAGTCGTCAAAATACGTGGATGAACTCACTTTCAATTTGGAAATTAAAAATTGCTGAAGGTAACTAACTGAAATTGAAAACAAAAAGTCCCAGTTCGTCCAGCAAGACTGAATGAGCAAATACCAATGTTAGCATATTTTTAGCGATTTTGCTTCTACAATATCGAAGATGAGGAAATATTCGTACAGTAGATCAAACAATTTGTATCTTTCAAAATCAAATTTTTAACTCGCATATTGAGTTTCCGAGCATCCTGAATAATTTAGGTGCGTCTGTCTTTCCGTCTTCCTGGTTTTGAGCATAATTATATGAATGAAATCTTTCTTCAATTTTGATGGGTGTTTGCGAGTTTGCCTTCATGTGGTCTCTTTTAAATGAACCATCAGATCAACTGTTACGTCGCAAATGTAAAACATCAAGTTCTCACGATGAAATTTTGGTTCCGAGTCTACTAAGGTAGAGGAAGCATTGTTTTCATTTTTCAAGGATAAACAAATTTCTCCAAAATCATAATTTCCACTTGCGTTTTACGTTTAAGACTTTCCTGAACAATTTTGGTTTATTATTTTCAAAAAATTTTAACACCCCTCAAAATTTGATGGTTTACGTTTCAAGGTACGTAGAATCCAAAAATCGAGTAAAAATGTGGCCGTCCGTCCGCCGTACGCGGCACTTTTGCCACTTAGCATTGACCGATTTTGATGAAATTTGGTATGTAGGCTCCATTTGGGGTCTAGTTGTGCCCGAAGATTTTGGTTGATGTAGGTCAGTTCTAAGGGTTCCAAAATGAATTTTGAACTTTTGAAAACGCCCTAACTCAAAAACTTTTGATATAAAGGTATTGTTTTTCCTTCAATTTAAGATTCTATAGAATTTTTAGAATTTATTGAGACCACACGGAGCTCTGTAGGACAAACCGTTTGCTCCCTACGACAATTTAAGGGTTTTACGTGCGATAAATCAGAAACATAAGTGTGAATCGCAAAAGAGGCCTAATCTCCGTTCAAATTTTAGCTGACCGAAATGCGATCGATGTTTTTCTTCATGTTGGATGGTTGGTGGCTTTGCAGACGAGTGATCAATACAGGGTGTCCCAGAAGTTATGGTCCACCCTCCGGCATTCCGTATTTAATTACGTAAAAAAATGGGTCCGACGCCATTTTTCATATTTTTTTGTAAAAAATTCAGGAAAAATACTTTCGCGCAAAAAAATTTCGCGCAAGTGCGCGCAATTGACACTAACATTTTTTTTTTCAAATGGAAACCCCCATTTTTTATTGCAGATTCAGATTTCATGAGAAATTCATACCCGAACCGACTTTTGGTTTATTATTTTCAATAATGAACCTTTGGAATCGACCAAGAAAAAAACATTTTTAAAACCCCCTCAAAATTTGATGGTTTACGTTTCAAGGTACGTAGAATCCAAAAATCGAATAAAAATTTGGCCGTCCGTCCGCCGTACGCCGTCCGCCGTACGCCGTCCGCCGTACGCGGCACTTTTGCCACTTAGCATTGACCGATTTTGATGAAATTTGGTATGTAGGCTCCATTTGGGGTCTAGTTGTGCCCCGAAGCTTTTGGTTGATGTAAGTCACATCTAAGGGTTCCAAAATCAATTTTGAAATTTTGAAAACGCCCTAACTCAAAAAATTTCGATATAAAAGTATTGTTTTTCCTTCAATTTAGGATTCTATAGAATTTTTAAAATTTTTTGAGACCACGCGGAGCTCTGTAGGACAAACCGTTCGCTCCCTACAAAAATTGAAGGGTTATATTGAAATATATATATATATAAATCAAAACACGAGTGTGAATCGCAAAAGAGGCCTAATCTCCGTTCAAATTAGAGCTGACCGAAATACGATCAATGGTTGGTGATTTTTTTTGAATTTTTTTGAATTTTTTTTTATTTTTTTTAAATTTTTTTTTATTTTTATTTTTTTATTTATTTTTTTTCCTTCATATTGGATGGTTGGTGATTTTGTAGACGAGTGATCTATATAGAAAAATAATAAACCATTGTGTAATAATTTGCAGCGTTTTTTCATTGCTCGCAACTGGTACTTTTCGCGTGCAAAGTGGCCAGGGTGCGCAAAAGTGCATTTTTTTAAACCCCAAGTGTGGCACATGTTTTGTCATTATTTTTTGACGCTGAATCACGTGGTGAGGTCCTTTCTTCGATTTCATCGTTATTTTTCCAAATTTAGAAGGAAAAATTATGTTTTTGGGCTTTGTTTTCCCTCCCCCTTCCTGTTTGAAAAGTAGGAAAATGTTGGAATGTTGGAAAATGTTGGTTAAGTAGGTACTTACCTACTTTAATGTGAAAAAATTAAAAAAGCTTCTCATCTAAAAATCTTTAAAAAAAAATTAAAAGTTACAAAAGCTCAAAAAAGTAATAATAAAAATGAATGTCTTATCATTCTTCACCTTGGGTTGGGGTCGGCACCCGACTGGTCAATGACCGTTAGATGAGAAGCTTTTTTATTTTTTTCACATTAAAGTAGGTAAGTACCTACTTAACCAACATTTTCCAACATTCCAACATTTTCCTACTTTTCAAACATTTTTAAAAAATTTAGAAGTGAGGAATTTATTTTTAATCCCGCCATAGCCGGTCCCCAGCCCGTGTTGCGGAAGGGAGAGGGAAAATAAAGCCCAAAAACATATTTTTTCCTTCTAAATTTGGAAAAATAACGATGAAATCGAAGAAAGGACCTCACCACGTGATTCAGCGTCAAAAAATAATGATAAAACATGTGCCACACATGGGGTTTAAAAAAATGCACTTTTGCGCACCCTGGCCACTTTGCACGCGAAAAGTACCAGTTGCGAGCAATGAAAAAGTCGGTTCGGGTATGAATTTCTCATGAAATTTGACGTAGATTCTGAATCTGCAATAAAAAATGGGGGTTCCCGTTTGAAAAAACAAAGTCAGTGTCTATTGCGCGCACTTGCGCGCAATTTTTTGCGCAAAAGTATTTTTCCTGAATTTTTTACAAAAAAATATGAAAAATTGTGTTGGACCCATTTTTTTATGTAATTAAATACGGAAATGCCGGAGGGTGGACCATAACTTCTGGGACACCCTGTATAGAAAAATAATAAACCATTGTGTAATAATTTGCAGCGTTTGGTATCGTGTCTGTCTGTCAAGAAGATTGTGTCCGCAAATCCTTGATATAAGAAGTTGTCCGATTTCGATGGAATTTTCTTGGATTGTGGCTTCATAAAAATCACCGCTCCCGGATCAATAGTAGACTCTGCGCAGGCGCAAACATAAAATAGTAATAGCCATATCTCCTACTTTTTCCACCCGAATTTGATGATTTTCAGAGATTTTATGTTTGGCGTGAAGATGGTCCCCTTATAGGGTAGTGCAAGGTACTAAGAAATTGGTGTTTAGCGATCTTCTATACAAGAGGGTTACAGATACGAGGATGCTATGTGCCCACCCACTTAGCTGACCCAATTTGCTCTAGCTCGGTAAGTTAGGATCAGTATTCAATCATGATCTAATCAGTAGAATCCAATGTAAATACACCCAGAAAAGAGAATGCGATTCTCATACCACCTTTACCCTGGTTTTAAATGGTTACTTCTGTGTGACAAGGTTCTAACAGTTTGTTTGTCATCAATGTCATTAAAGAGGATCAAAATTAATTAGAGCCTTAGCAGAAGAAGCCCAATGAAGGAATCGCACAGGACACTCTCCTATGGAGTTTCAGGTGAGCACCAAAAATGTCCAATATTGTTGTTCAAAGTTTCCACAACAATATTGGTTTCGTGACTATCTGGCGGCCGGTCTGTCTTCCCGTGCCAATTCCTCATTCTGGGCAAAAGGTGAAAAAACCATGGTTGTACTTTTACAGAATTTCATGGTTTGTGAGTGTTAGGCGCTAGCAATTTCGATTTTATATTATTATTATATTCGATTTTATATAGATCTGAAAAACGTTGCAATTTGTCTACAAAATAAGTGTGCCATTCATCATTTCCAATTTAAATAGCGAATTTTTAAGGGAAATGAAGCTACTGCAATGGCCTCAGAATTTATAAAATTGAATTTTTTGAAAAACATTTTTTTTCATTGAAATCCGTTTTGGAACATTCAGAAACGATCTCTGGAGAATGTAAAAAAAACCTCTTGTTACCATCGTTTCTTTCCTTAACCATAGTTTCAACTGAAAGATTCCTTTGAAAATTCGCCCATTAATGCATGCTGCATGAATGGACTTTGTTCACCATCTGATTTATTTTGTTGTAGGGTGGAGTGGGGTAAATGTGGAAATGGAGCAAATGCGGAAATGGTTTTGAAAATGGCGCCATTTGAGCGCCTTGCCTCAGAAACCTTCTCAATGTGTACCCAGTTATGTTGGTAACCCTTACCTGTCGGAAAAGGCGGGCTCATTGGTCATAAAAAAGTGGAGGAGAAAAAAATTAAATATACCTAGCGTTCTGTTCGTATTGAAATGGGCTTTGTTTGCATTTACCCCATTAATGCAACTAAATGTTTTTATGGGATTCGCAGGCCGTTTCCGCATTTGCCCCGATTAGCGGGGCAAATGCGGAAGTCGGTCGGAATTTTAAAAAACTCAGTTTGGACCATGAGAAGTAAATCTTTTGTACAATTTGAAGAGTGCATCGTAATCTACGTAAAATAAGCTACTCATTAAAAAAAAAGTTAAAATAGCGTTTCAAAGGAAAGTTACAGAGGATAAAAGTTGAACTATTGACATTTTGGGTCGCAATTGCCCCACTCCACCCTATAACCAATTCGGTAAAATTTTAGTAATCCCTCTCCTCCATCACCTTCACTCTATCAATTCTGTACGAAATCACAAAGCCTCATAGCAGCGGTAAAACTGGTTAACCTGATCATTCGTACGTAAACCGTTATGTGGAGTTTTGGCATCGTTAATCACTTCAATTTTCAATTGGATTTGATTACCCTGCAGCGTTGATTCGTTAATTAGATTATCATATTTTCCAACTCGACCGCTCAGAGCGAGTAATTAGGTTTGGACGGTGATCATTAAATCCCATGATTTACGCTCACCGACAATGTGCAAATCTGTATTCAATTCCAAGACTGTAATACTACGAGGGGATTATCTAACTTGAAACAGGATTGTTCTAGGGGATTTGGAAAATCGAGTTAATAAATGGGAAGAATCAAATTGACAATAATATTGTCATATTAGGGAACATAATATGTTATTATGTCATATTAGGGAACATAAGATGTTATTATGGAACATAATATTATTATGTTCCATCCCTTGAAAACTATAAGTTTCGTTTGAATATTCCTTGGTGGAGATGAACCTAGGACTAGAGATGATAAATAATGGATACATATTAAATAAGAAAAGATAGATAGATATACACTCCTGCTCAAAATTAGCGCACCACCATCCATTTTTCCGTTTACCTATTTCCTTCTTCCCTTATAAATTTTGTATCCTGGACTGGCCACCAAGGAGCCTAAACATGAATCCGATAGAGCATGTTTGGGACATGCTGAAAAGAAGAATTCGAGCCTGAGATCCACCATCAGACAATCTTCAGCAGCTGGAAACAGCAGCGAAAGAGGAATGGGACAATATCCCCAGGAAGGTATCCAAAACTTGATTAGAGGCATCGGTCGATAGCTCCAAGCCCTCATCCTAGCTAGAGGAGGTAATACCAAGTATTGAAAAGCTAAACTGGCATAATTCAAACCTTTTTTTTCAATTTTTATAATTTTACCACAAGAAGTAAATTTTTCTATAATTCATTAAAAACATATTTTTTTCTCGAATTTGTGCCTTTTTTGGTTACATTTTTTTTCTGAGTTTGCAAACAATGTGTGCAAATAGATAAAAACTTGATAAAGGAAAAAATAAGGGAGCAAACAAAGAAATAGATGGTAGTGCACTAATTTTGAGCAGGAGAATATTAATGAAAGTAAGTACTTACAGAGTCATTGTCTGCAATAAGACTGGGGAGCTATCCCTGAGTGTAGAGCAGTTGTAATCGTTCTGTGGAATCACGAATCAGGTGTCAGAGTTACTGTTGCTCTGTCACAAACTCCGAACAGTGAAAGTGAATCGAGATTGAACTACCGTTTTCACCTCAGCGTGATGATATCTATCGTTCCAAATTTTAAAGTCTTACTTGAATTTCACGTTTCAAACCAGAAGAAGGTACCGAAATATTTACTTTTGCGCATGCGCAGATGTTACCAACAGTTCGGGGGCGAATATTTTCGTAGGAAACCTTCTACACGCCAACCCGCACAATCCCTGAAAACATCATCGAAATCGGACAATTACTTCGTATAGTTTTGCCCGCTACAAAAATTCCATGACAGACACGAAACCGAAATTGGCTGATGGTTGAGTGCGAGCCGAAATGATGGTTTTGAAGGATTTTTTTAACCTTGAAAATTGAAAACAATGCTTCCTCTACCTTCTATACCGGCACAAAAATGATTGTTGGTAGTTGGTAATTGGTCAATGTATGATCGTTGCCAGACATCTGGTAGGAGCCACTAAAAGAAGATCATAGCGAAGGACGGGGATAAAAAAGCAAGAAAGAGAAGTTCAGTTTTGAGAAGTGAAAAGCTTGAGTTTGAAGAAAGGGACTATAAAGAGAAAGACCTATTTCAACACATCAACCATACACAGAAACCGGATCAAAAATGTATCTACTATACAGCCGTCGGACCATCCAACCTACGGACCTTCTTCCACCGACAGAAGTTGAGTACTTACTAATTTATAGAATAACGACCTACATAATGAAAAGAACATGAATAAAATTGTGTACGTGTATGAATGCCGTTGTACCTATATCATAGAATCATAGGTACTTCGAGTATAAAATTCATAATACTTTATACATTATCAGTAACAATACCGTTACACTTCGTGGACTCGAAAACAAAATTACATCGTGAGATCTTGATGTTTTACGTTTGCAACGTAACAATTGGTCTGACTATGATGAAACTCAAAAGAGACCATAATGAAGGCAAGCTGGCTCGAAATCTTCACATTTAAGAGTAAGAATTTCCGTAAATTCGACCACTATTTCTGAAAGATGGCATTTTGGATTGGCAGAGGTCCATTTTCCTTTTCACCGTGGGAGAAATTTGAAAGAATTGGTTACTGTTGTCGGCCTCTGCTCCTAGGGAGAGATACATGCAGAAGAGATACAAAAGAAACAGCTGAAATAAATGGTAGGTAGCCTATGCGCTTGGTAGTTGAAGCTCAAAAATCATAACTTCTAAAGTTTTCATCAATGGGATTTTGTAGGTATGATACCTTTTGTATGTCTGAGACTCAGGATGGCTCCCAATAAATGTCGTCGCAAGTTTGAAGAATAGAGGTAGGCAATAGGAGATTGACGTTTTGATTATCTTCTATACAACGGATCATCTGTACAATCGTATTATGAATTCGAGGAAGCTATGTGCCACATCCACTTGGCATACTTCGGGATGGGGACCAAAAAGTGATCTCGTTGCTTCCGGTCTGTTACCAACCGCGTGCGCACTTTCAAAAATTCCTTGTCGAACTCATAATTCCCAATATTTTCTCCCTATTTCACTGAGATGAAATCTCAGAAATGATGTGTGGGTTGTCTTTTATAGCCCTTATAAATTTAGTTATGGTAACAAATCATACATACAATGAGCTTTCAAAACCTTGAATTTGGTCCATTCAAACATAATGTTCTCAATAGGCACCTTATTGTCCAATTTTTCTCAATCTTAGTTGGTTAGTTGATAGTTCTAGTGACCTTCGAATGGCTTATATCAAATCACGCTTTTTCTTGCTAGATTTCAAAGGTTCATTATTGAAAAATAAGCCAAAATTATTGGGACAAGTGATCCCTTCCGAGAACGGTCACCAATCCAAATAACCCGAGCCGACTGGCCTTAACTCCGGTGATCACACGAGAAGCCGTTCATTCACCCGTCGTATCTTAAGCCATTTCCACGTTTTCCATTGATAGAATTTCAATGACCTATATGTTGGAAATGAATAATCAGATTATTAGCCACACCCACTGTTCTGACTTATTGTTTTACTGAGTTTTCTTTCTCTCGACTCCAATTTGATAATATTTGCGACTGATCAGCCAAATCCAGACAACAAACAAACAAAAGAGTAGCAATAATCAAAGAGAGCAAATTGATAACTCTAGCTCAATATCTATTCGTTTCTTTTTTCCTTTCACGATTGCGATAAGTCAAAGAAATAAACTAATGATTTGGCATTACGTAAAGATGATTCAATTATTCAGAATAGTAGACTAATTATTGTATGACCACTTTCTATACTGCCTATAACTTATCGCAGAATTTGTCTTTTGAATTTACACTCTTTATTGAATATAGTATTAAATGACGATGATGGGTGAATGGAGAGACCATGTAATTGATGGAGAATGTTGTTTGTTTTCACTGTTCAAGGTAAAAAAAAAGATCTCCGAAATCAAAATTTCCACTCGTGTTTTCGTTTTAGACCTTTCTGAACAATTTTGGTCCCGTTTCTATCTGTGTCTCTGTCATGAAATACTTGTAACTGGCATAGCTATACGAAGTTATTGTCCGATTTTGATGAAATTTTCAGGGATTGTGCGGGTTGGCGTGTAGATGGTCCTCTATGAAAATCATCACCTCCGGAATGATAGTAGCCGCTGTCATATATTCAGAGATTGTGTGGGTTGACTTGTAGAGTCCCCTATGAGGGTAGTGGACGGTATTAGAGATTGATGTTTTGAGATTAGCTAGAATGCATCGAATACGAGGAAGCTATGTGCTACGTACCCATTTGGCAGACTTTTCAACCTTGAAAAGTTAATACAATGCTTCCGCTGCCTTGGAAGACTCAGAAGAAACAAACGCTGCACATTGTTACACAAAGGTTTGTTTTTTCTATGTAGATAACTCGCCAGCAAGAATACAGCTTTGCCATTGTCACTACTTACCAACCATACTTTGCTTCACAATCTTTTTCTGTGATTTTGCATCACAAGGTTATTATGAATACGCTTCACATTCAATTCGGAGAAATAACGAGTTGAGGAATACGGAAATTTGATTACTTGTTGCTAAGGATGCAAAACTGAGAGAAGATACGAACAACATTCGCATTTTTGTCAGCTAAAATTTGAATGGAGATTAGGCCTCTTTGGCGATTCACACTCGTGTTTCTGATTTATTGATTTATCGTCTGTCCACCCTTAAGTTCTCGTAGGGAGCGAACGGTTTGTCCTATAGAGGGGGGAGGCTCTAAACTATTCTAAACATCCGATACTATTTCAAATTAATGAAAAAACAATACCCTCATGTCGTTTGGTTTTGAGCTAGGGCGTTTTCAAAATTTCAACCCTTATTTTTCAACCCTTAGAAGTGACTAACATCAACCAAAAGCTTCGGGGCACAACTAGACCCCAAATGGAGCCCATTTACCAAATTTCATCAAAATCGGTCCACGGAACTAAGGCAAGTGTCGCGTTCCGCCGTACGGCCGGCGAAATTTGTATTCGATTTTCGGATTCCCCTACTTTGAAACGTACACCAACAAATTTTGAGGGGGAGGGGGGGTAAAATTTCTTGGTAAATTCCAAAGTTTCATTATAAGAATAATAAACCAAAAAATATATTTAAAAAAAACACTATGTCTCACTTGTCCCACCGTTGTCTCCTTTGGCTGTCAATTGATAATTTTGAACAGTAAAAATACTCCTAGTCTGATCAGGGAAGGAATCTGCTGATGCCTCCAAAGTTCCGTCTCTTGAGAGAAGAAAAGGCTGCGTCAATTATCGAGGCGTTTTTTGAAGGTTGATCAAGGTGAGAGAGAAGTCAGATGAAGGTCATGATTACTTGGTCATTTAGCTGCTCATCTTGGTGTCTTCTATTCCATGATGAAAAAACCCGGAATCGTGGAAATTTGCTTCGAATTCCGATCCATTGCAGGGTGATATTTGAAAGATCCTTCATCATCCACGAAATAAAAGTGCATAATGAGTACCATCAATATTTTAATCCAACTCTGAAAATGGAGGAATTTAAAAAGCAATTAACATCACTATTGTTGGAGAAGTAAGCAGAAGAATGAGAAAGACCTCTTTAACTCATCATGTATTGTATAATTTAAATGATAATAATTTTAATTATTTGGAGTATTAACTAAATGAAGTCTTTCCAAAGCTTTTATTCCTGTATTTATTATTTTTCTATAGAGGAAATGTATTATGTTTTTGTAGCTTGGGGAATGGAAGAGAGGGCCTAATGGCCCTAATTCCTCCTGGTGGTAAAATAAATCAATCAATCTCTTGGTCGTATTATTTATACCAACGGCTACTAGCAATTTCAGCGGGTGTTGCGGAGAACACTTCTTTGACCCAGTCTAGAGGTACCTCAAATGCATAATTTAAGTGTAAATTAATTCTTTCAGTTTTTCTCGTATTTAAGTTGTCATACTGAGTTGTCTCAAACTGAGTTCCCTTCCATAACAAACTTTATTTTTGTGGATTTTTTCTACCACAAAGAGTTAAAATGGGTATTATTTTGTGTGCGAAACATCCTCTAGTATTTTCAGGAATAGTTTGACGTTCGGTCAATGACTGAAATATTTATCCAGTTCATGGATTTCTCCTCATTTGGTTCTGGTCATCTCTGACTTCTTTCTCTACTACTGATTGAATTAAAAGACCGGGTTCCATTTTGTGTTACGTAATTTTGCCCTTTGATGTTTTCTCTCTTCTGCAACCTTTCTGTCATTCGCTAATTAGGCAGTTAATCAAACCGTTTTGTGAATCAGCCCTCCTCCCTCCGCTGCAGATCCGTCGAGACCCTGATAACCACCTACTGGAAAAAATTGACGGTCAAGTTGTCTCGTTGTGGTTTCATCGGCAAAAAACCACGTCGTTATCGACGAGGGCATCGACGAATAATAATTGGACGACAGTATAATCAATATCAGTGTTACCCTTCTCGTGAACTGTACCGAAAAAATTCGTTAATTAGCAGCCTACCGGATCGGTCATTAATATTAAAAACTAATTATACAGTGATGAAACCGGGATTAATTTCTTTCTTCTTCATAACTTCCATCGTTGTTCATTTTGAAGTAAAATGTGCCAAGAACTCGTTTTTCTCAAATATCTTTTCTACTCTTATTAATCCCACACGTTTCTCATCTAATATTACAGTAGACTAAAAACGTCTGCCAAGTGGGTGTGGCACATAGCTTCCTCGTATCTATAACCCAATTATATAGACGATGCATAGTAGTTAATCTCAAAACACAATCTCTAAGTACCTTTCACTACCCTCATAGGGGACCATCTACACGCTAATCTGGACAATCCTAGAAAATTTCATCAAATTCGGATGAGAAATGTAAATGTTATGGCTGTTACAACGATTTTACGTAAGCGCATGCGCAGAGGCTTCTGTAAATTTTAAGGCCTTGAGACACGGAACCAAAATTGTTCAGAAAGGTCTAAAACGCAAAACGCGAGTAAAAATTTTGATTTTGGAGAACTTTTTTTTTCGTCCTTGAAAAGTGGAAACAAAGCTTCCGCCAGAGTTGTTAAAATAGGAATTCCAATTCCCATTACCCATTCCAATTACTTTCGGAACAAAGTAATGGCCATTCCCATTACCCATTCCTGTAATGGGAATGGAATTTTCAATTACTTTTTCCAATTCCTTGTAATGGTAATGGTTTTTCAATTCCCCATTACTCTTAGTTGGAAAAGTAATGGGTCCTTCCAATTACCCATTACAGGAAGAGTAATGGGTAATGGGAGAACCAATTCCCCATTACCACCATTCAATCAGTAAGTTGACCATCCTCCAATTCATAAGGGACCACCCTCAAACTCATAGGGGACCACCCTCCAATTCATAGGGGACCATCCCCCCATCCATTTCGTTGGGGACCATCCTCCAAGTCATAGGGGACCACCCTCAAATTCATAGGGGACAACCCTCCAATTCATAGGGGACCATCCCCCCATCCATTTCGTTGGGGACCATCCTCCCATCCATTTCGTTGGGGACCATCCTCCAATTCACAGGGGACCACCCTCAAATTCATAGGGGACAACCCTCCAATTCATAGGGGACCATCCCCCCATCCATTTCGTTGGGGACCATCCTCCCATCCATTTCGTTGGGGACCATCCTCCAATTCATAGGGGACCACCCTCAAATTCATAGGGGACCACCCTCCAATTCATAAGGGACCATCCCCCCATCCATTTCGTTGGGGACCATCCTGCAATTCATAGGGGACCGTTCCCAAATTCCTTGGGGACTACCCTACCAATTCATAGGGGACCATCCCCCCATCCATTTCGTTGGGGACCATCCTCCAATTCATAGGGGACCACCCTCAAATTCACAGGGGACCACTCTCCAATTCATAGGGGACCATCCCCCCATCCATTTCGTTGGGGACCATACTCCAATTCATAGGGGACCACCCTCAAATTCACAGGGGACCACTCTCCAATTCATAGGGGACCATCCCCCCATCCATTTCGTTGGGGACCATCCTCCAATTCATAGGGGACCACCCTCAAATTCATAGGGGATCACCCTTCAATTCATAGGGGACCACCCTCCAATTCATAGGGGGCCATCCCACCATCCATTTCGTTGGGGACCATCCTCCAATTCATAGGGGACCACCCTCCAATTCGTAGGGGACCACCCTCCAATTCATAGGGGGCCATCCCTCCATCCATTTCTTTGGGGACCATCCTACAATTCATAGGGGACCACTCCCAAATTCCTTGGGGAACTCCCTCCCAATTCATAGGGGACCATCCCACCATCCTAATCGTTGGGGACTATCCTGCAATTCATAGGGGACCGTTCCCAAACTCCTTGGGGATTACCCTCAAAATTCATAAGGGACCATCCCACCATCCATTTCGTTGGGGACCATCCTGCAATGAATTGTAGGATGGTCCCCAACGATTAGGATGGTGGGATGGTCCCCTATGAATTGGAGGGTGGTCCCCTATGAATTTGAGGGATGTCCCTTATGAATTGGACGATGGTCCCCAACGAAATGGATGGAGGGATGGTCCCCTATGAATTGGTGGGTGGTCCCCTATGAATTTGAGGGTGGTCCCCTATGAATTGGAGGATGGTCCCCAACGAAATGGATGGGGGGATGGTCCCCTATGAATTGGAGGATGGTCCCTTGTGAATTTGAGGGTGGTCCCCTATGAATTGGAGGGTGGTCCCCTATGAATTTGAGGGTGGTCCCCTATGAATTGGAGGATGGTCCCAACGAAATGGATGGGGGGATGGTCCCCTATGAATTGGAGGATGTTCCCCTGTGAATTTGAGGGTGGTCCCCTATGAATTGGTGGGTGGTCCCCTGTGAATTTGAGGGTGGTCCCCTATGAATTGGAGGATGGTCCCAACGAAATGGATGGGGGGATGGTCCCCTATGAATTGGAGGATGTTCCCCTGTGAATTTGAGGGTGGTCCCCTATGAATTGGAGGGTGGTCCCCTATGAATTTGAGGGTGGTCCCCTATGAATTGGACGATGGTCCCCAACGAAATGGATGGAGGGATGGTCCCCTATGAATTGGTGGGTGGTCCCCTATGAATTTGAGGGTGGTCCCCTATGAATTGGAGGATGGTCCCCAACGAAATGGATGGGGGGATGGTCCCCTATGAATTGGAGGATGGTCCCTTGTGAATTTGAGGGTGGTCCCCTATGAATTGGTGGGTGGTCCCCTATGAATTTGAGGGTGGTCCCCTATGAATTGGAGGATGGTCCCAACGAAATGGATGGGGGGATGGTCCCCTATGAATTGGAGGATGTTCCCCTGTGAATTTGAGGGTGGTCCCCTATGAATTGGAGGGTGGTCCCCTGTGAATTTGAGGGTGGTCCCCTATGAATTGGAGGATGGTCCCCAACGAAATGGATGGGGGGATGGTCCCCTATGAATTGGTAGAGTAGTCCCCAAGGAATTTGGGAACGGTCCCCTATGAATTGCAGGATGGTCCCCAACGATTAGGATGGTGGGATGGTCCCTTATGAATTGGAGGGTGGTCCCCTATGAATTTGAGGGTGGTCCCCCATGAATTGGAGGATGGTCCCCAACGAAATGGATGGGGGGATGGTCCCCTATGAATTGGAGGGTTGTCCCCTATGAATTTGAGGGTGGTCCCCTATGACTTGGAGGATGGTCCCCAACGAAATGGATGGGGGGATGGTCCCCTATGAATTGGAGGGTGGTCCCCTATGAGTTTGAGGGTGGTCCCTTATGAATTGGAGGATGGTTAACTTACTGATTGAATGGTGGTAATGGGGAATTGGTTCTCCCATTACCCATTACTCTTCCTGTAATGGGTAATTGGAAGGACCCATTACTTTTCCAACTAAGAGTAATGGGGAATTGAAAAAACCATTACCATTACAAGGAATTGGAAAAAGTAATTGAAAATTCCATTCCCATTACAGGAATGGGTAATGGGAATGGACATTACTTTGGATTAAGGTGTCTCTTAATCCCCCAGTTTTTGGTTTTATGTGTACATAATCATAATCACTTCACTCATTTCATTGCTTATAAGAAAAGTAATTTTGAAAAGTAATCATTACTCAAAGTAATCATTACTTTACAACTCTGGCTTCCGCTACCTTCTTGGTAGACTCGGAAGCAAAATCTCTAGTATCAAAAATGAAATCCTTAACTTATACGCAGGGATATATTTATGTGAGATCCTTTCAGAATATCCGCACGAATAGTCACCCAGCTTTTGTTCCTGTTCAAAACGTCATTTTTAATCTTTAAAACATTTTGGATTTAATCTTGGCTTCTTTATCTCTCTAATTTCTTTCAACTTTTCCTCAACTTTTCCAGAGTTGGCTACATCATTCTCCGTCAATGGCATGTTTTGGGATTCCAGTTGGGTGATGGTAAGAGACAAACGTACGAAGTTGTTTTAAATTAATAAAATTTCATTCGTCAAAGTGGGCTTTCCAAGTGGGAGTTATCTGGAATAATTGCCACTGAGTCATCTTCAATTTGTGAGATGACGTTTTCAAATTTATCATAATTTTTGCAAGAGCACTGAGCACTATCGAGCCAATCTTGCAATCAGCAAGCAATTGCGTCAGCAATTGCCTTCCAAAATGTGAACCCAACTAGGAGCTTTAAAGAACAATTTCTTAAGATATCAAGGAATGGACGTCACTGAATAACAATCGCAGATTATTTGTGTGAGCTCATGATAACCATTCCTGGCAGCTCTCCACAGTTCATCGAATATCTTTCCAATGCGACGCACTTCCTCAAAATGCTGAAAACTAGTGCAGATAGAAGACTAGTGCAGTAGATTATACTTTCAGGAAGATAAGTGTTTTATTGAACAAAATATTTAGAAATACGTATTTTTAGTTAAATATGTGAAATAAAATGGCGCCTAAATTCGTCAAAAAACGCTTTTATGAATTCCTATGAATTCCTAGGAGGATAATATTAGCACGTTACCTAGAATAGGATATAAATCAAATACGATTCCGATCCCTACTATTCTTACTTAGTAATAAATGTAAATTTAATAATCTATAGTATCATTTCAGACTCAAATGGTAGGTTCACCGTTCTGGAATTTACATGTTTCTCGTACCCTATTAGCTCTGCAGAATTTGGAAAAAATAAACGCTTCACACTCGATTCGACAAATAAGGAGTTGTTTCCTTCATATGGAAATTTAATTACTGGTTGCTAAGGAAGCAAAACTGAATACAACTCGAAGAGACGAATAGCGATTGCATTGGTTAGCTGAAATGTCAGCGGAGATTAGACCTCTTTGGTGATTCACACTCGCACAACTTGACACAATTTGATCCCAAATGGAGCCCATATACCAAATTTCAACCAAATCGGTCCATGGTAACGAAGGAAAGTGCCGTGTACGGCGGACGGATGGAACATTTTTCATTCGATTATCGGATTCTACGTTACTTTAACGTTTTTTAACGTTACTTTAACGGATTTTACGTTACTTTTTTGGATTCTACGTAAAACATCAAATTTTTAGGGGGTAAAATTTTTTTTCTTGCTCGATTCCAATGGTTCATTATTTAAAATCTACTAAATACGTAACCCTCAAATCAACAATAAACTATCCTTTTCACATCAGGGATATCCACATACAGGGATATCCACCAGAAAACACGATGTTCCTTTCATGCCAGTTCAATGCTCTGGAATTAAGCCTGAAGGGGGAACATTGCAAAGAAGAATGTGCTGTGAGAGTTCGATTGTGACGAAACCCTCGTATTGTTCACAACACTGCGGGTTTCTCCCAACGAAACGATTCCAAAAATCTGAATTCCTCAATAGATCATGAACAAAAAGATCACAGACTTCAGTGGATACGAGGAGAACTTGTTCAAACGAATACTGAAAGACAAGAATGGAGTGGAAAATAAATCTACCAGAATAAATTGTTTGTATTTGTTTATTTTGGTTTATTATTTTCAATAATGAACCTTTGGAATCGACCAAGGAAAAAACCCCCTCAAAATTTGATGGTTTACGTTTCAAGGTACGTAGAATACGAAAATCGAATAAAAATTTGGCCGTCCGTCCGCCGTACGCGGCACTTTTGTCACTTAGCATTGACCGATTTTGATGAAATTTGGTATGTAGGCTCCATTTGGGGTCTAGTTGTGCCCCAAAGCTTTTGGTTGATGTAGGTCACTTCTAAGGGTTCCAAAATCAATTTTGAAATTTTGAAAACGCCCTAACTCAAAAAATTTCGATATAAAGGTATTGTTTTTCCTTCAATTTAAGATTCTATAGAGTGATCTATATAGAAAAATAATAAACCTTTGTGTAATAATTTGCAGCATTTTTTGTTTTCAAATGCATACATATTTAAATTGTTTCATTTAAAGTCAGTTTCATCATTCAGTCCAAGGCTCTCAAAGGCTGTAAATGCCATCATACTGTAATGTAACGAGAGATTCCAAACTTTCAGAAATCCTTCGTCACATAGAAACTCTAAGGGGTCAATCGACCCTGGTTTTATTCTATTTATGGTTTAGTATTTTACACATACCTAGATTATAATTTTTGCAGTTATGGGGTTTCATAAAAAGATTATTTGTAGAATTTGGTTAGGTTCAAAACAAAACCTATTCTTAGTGCCTTCAATATTTTATCGTACCTACTGATTGGTCGTAAATTCTTATTTACATACATAGACGAATTTAATTCGTGCAGCTTGTCAAAACCATGCAAAATTTTCCTTGGTAGACTCGGAAGCCAACGTGGTTGCCTTAAGTTTATTGCTCATTGATTACAACATTTATTTGTTTTGCCAAAGCTTGGATTTTCGAAGAGGTACATCTAAGATGGTTGAGCTTATGATGCATTCTCATCCCAAATAATTCTTGACATCAATGATCCATTTGCCTACGGCTATGAATCAAAATGGGTCGCTTTTATTCGCTCCAATTAGCTCAAGCTGCCGCTACCTGTGTCAACTTCCTTCGTTTCATTCAAGTTTAAAATATCATCGCCGCATTCGCTCAAAGGATAGAGAGATTTGCTTTCAAGATAACCACTCGGTCTACCGAAAAGCTTCAAGAGATCTTCCATGGAAACTTGAAGTTTGTTTAGGATGTTGGGAGATTACTAATGGTGATCCCTCCTCTATGTAAGGGAGTATAATATGGCGGGAGTCGAAATCTCAAGGATCTCACGCGAAGCATTAATGATTGCCATTGTCGGTTGCGAGGGGATGCAGTTGCTCTTTGAAGATGTTGGGCCCCGTCCTGTTAGTTACGCCCCTGAACAAACATCTATCCCTCCGTTGTGGCTCTTCAGTGCGCAACCACCTGGGCTAAACAAACTATCCAGTTTTGAGTGCCGACTAATTTTAATTCGTGCTCGACCACCACACTCCCCAGAATGCAGACGCTCATTCACTCCCAAAGGGGCCAATTTTATCTGTCAGTTATAAAACAAGGTACCGTCCACCCTGCATGAACAAGAGAAACACAATTTGAAAAAAAAAAAAAAAAAATCATACATCGGTTCTCAACCGAAGTAGGGAAACTTTGTATTTGTGTCGCAGATTTGAAGAATGGTGCTCCTCCTAGGTGCATCAAATTTATCACGTTTTAGATCTTTCTTAATAATTTTGATTCCGTGTCTATCTGTTTGTTGATCTACAACAGTCAACCCCTTGTCTTGGGTGACTACAATATGAAATCATGGTCCAATTTTGGTGAAATGTTAGGGTTGGTGCGGCTTAGAATCGACTTAGTGTTCTAGGAATATTTCATCACCATCAGACGAATGCGCACAAGTATTACTAATTTTCCTAAATGTTTTTTTAAACATTTTCATATCTTTGCTTTGGCACATGAACTGAAAAATCGTCACGAAAACTTTGATGCTTGGGTTGAACTAACAACCTTACATCACTACCTTGTTGTGTAGTGGTTGACATGAAAATGTCCCAATGTGTTGCAGACTCGTATGCAAGCATTTCTGAAGCATTTTTTTCAATAATGAAGCTTTGGACCAACAAAAAATTGTAACCCCTCCCCCTACAAAATTTGTTGGTTTACGTTTCAAGGTACGTAAACTAGTATCAATCTGTGTGTTCAAGAATCCAAAAATCGAATACAAATTTTGCCATCTGCGGCACTTTCCTTGTTTACCATGTACCAATTTTGATGAAATTTGGTATATGGGCTCCATTTGGGGTTGTGTCCCGATGCTTTTGGTTGATGTCAGTCACTTCAAGGGTTGAAATTTTCAAAACGCCCTTAGGCAGTGTTGGGCAAAAATTAGCTTCAGCTAACAGCTTTATTACCTATGATTTAGCTAAAGCTAACAGCTAAATATTTAGCTATTAGCTGTTGAGGAACAGCTAAAATTTCCGGCTAAAATTTGTTCAAGGTTGAAAAAAAAATTCTCTAAAATCGAAATTTCCATTCGCGTTTTACGTTTTAGACCTTCCTGAATAATTTTGGTTCCCTGTCTGTCTGTCTGTATGTCCGTGTGTCTGTCATGAATTCCTTGTCACAGCCATAACTTCTACAATTCTCATCCGATTTCGATGAAATTTTCAGGGGTTATGCAAATTAGGTTGTAGATGGTCCCCAATGAAAATCAAGGCCTTAAAATTGACAGTAGCCTCTGCGCATGTGCAAACGTAAAATCCTTGTAACAGCCATAACACTCACATTTCTCATGAATTATTGCTTCCGATTCTATCAAGGTAGCGTTTTCACTTTTTCACGTTTTCACTTTTCAAGGTTGGAATGACAAAAGTTCTTAAAAAACGATATTTTCACTAGCGTTTTACGTTTTAGGCCTTCCAGAACAGTTGAAGAGTTTTCTTTCTGAATCGTTGGGATAAGGCCTATCACCTCACGAGTTGTATTCCTCACGAAACAGTTTGTATCCCGCTTTAAAAGCTGGCTAAAAATCGGGTTTGTCGACAAAACGGCTTATATCCATCCCGTTGTTTTCAATAAACATTTTTTTTTGTTCGGTTTTCGGATTCTACATACCATGAAACGTAAACCATAAAATTTTGAGAGGGTTAGAATATTTTTTCTTGCTCGCCTTTGAAATTCCATTATTGAAAATAATGTGTAAAATAATAAAAGAAAATGAAAATGAGGTTTTTCTTCACACAACCAAAAACTCGTTTTTTTAAACAAAGTAGTGTCATATCCATCGTTTTTCATCAAATGGGCTTTTATCCGAATAAGAAATGGCCGTGTCTCCCTCAAAACGCATCCAAAAATTTCGAAATGTGGTCTTACAATCAAAAGTTCAATGAACAAACTATTCGGAAAATTTGGGAACCCTAGACAACTTCCTTCGCCATGAAATCAGTTTTTTCTCTATTCCCCACAAAACATTCCAAGTGGATATAAGCCCGTTTGAAAGAAAACTTCTTAATTTTGGTTCCATGTTTGTTAGTCATTAAATCCTTGTAGTGGAAAAAACCATTCGAAGTTATCGTCCGATTTCGATGAAATTTTCAGGGGTTGTACTTAGAGAATGATGTTTTGAGATTAGCTACTATGCATCGGATCATCTATACAATCAGGTTGTGGATACGAGGAAACTATGTGTCACACCCACTTGGCAGAATTTTTTTCTTCTTAGTTTCATCGTGTTGCAATCAATAGGAACCAAGGCACCTTTGTGAGGAAGCTATACTGCCCCCATATTTGGCTGATGTTTTTTAGTCAGACACAGTAGCCAGCTGACTTCCTCTGAATCATTTCCAGTGGTTTCCTAGGGGCTATAAATCAAATAACAGTAAGAACTGGAGAGAAAGTTATTGCTCACACAACTCACTCGAGGTTCCAAAATTTGTTTCCACAACTTTCTGCAGTCACTAAGAAGCTATACCCACTTTTCAACACTCAAAGATGAATAGATGAGAGGTCAGTTCGATTGCTCACTAAGGTCCGATATCCCTGAGATTCTCCATACAACTTACAATTGTCTTCTTCTGCGTGCCAGATTTCAGCGCTCTGTGATGAACGGAGAGAAATTATCAGTTCTTGCCAAAGGTAGGTACTGTTTCGAATCGAGTAACGCTGCTTCGAGGGATCACACTCTTTTTAGCTCTAGGAGGATAATCTCTCTCATGCTCTCACACACACATGCTCCAATGGTGTAACTGCAAAATACGAACAGACACGCAGCCCCCTTTGATTCCTCTTGTTCCCATTTCAAACAATGGATTAAAGATTCGCGGAGGGCGATGGATTTTCGACGTGAGAAGCCGAATGTTCCAAGCCGGTTGATCCCAGGTACAGAGGAAACAGAAAGGACGGATTGTACGTCCTCTCTGCCTCACTCAATCCCCCCCTCCATTCGACGGCCATTTTGCTAATAGTCTGTGGATCCCCTCGGATTATCCCCCTCTGTGCCTGGGATTATCCGATCTTCCATCTGCCTCTATCCACAATTATGCTAATGAAAGCCTCGCTAATCCGCCGTGGAAAAGGCGGAGACCTGAGCGAAAGGGAGGGTCCCCCTGTTGACAACAAAGACCGGATTTGGTCTCATTGAAGTTTGTAGCCAGTAGTTCACCCCACCAGTAAGCTCTCGGTTCTGGTATGTTATTTGTGTACACTGGTTTGGATTTGGTGTTGTGAACGACTAAATTATATTTGTATATGGGAGGAGAAAGATATCCGACATGTCTTACATCCCTTCCACAATGAGGATTTCACATATTTTGGCTGGACTAGCTTCAATCACGACAAAAACAGGAGGACAGAAAAATTCTTCCAAATCCAAATACTCGAGATAGATAGATAGATAGATAGAGAAAGAGAGAGAGAAATATATCTACTAGAAATTCTCTACTTCCGGGAATTCAATGATAATTTTGGGTTCGTCATCATCGTAATCGGTCCATCAGTTTGGGCGCGATAGAGGAACTGCCGGTAAATTCTACTGCGATGTTACCATTACTGGAGGAATGAACATGACGAATTATTTGGAATGCAATTCAATAGGTATATTTTGGGGGTAGGAGACTGTTCGTATCTCTAGTTACGCATAGAATGGTAATATTCACAATTTAAATTATTTGGAATTGCCTTGTGATAATGTTGTAGGTAGCATTAAAATTGAACAAACAGTACAGGTAATTAGAGAGCAATTAGGTAATTAGATATCTTTGAATTCTAATGAATGAAAAAGTGGGCCAAGAAGAGTAATTGCATTATTCTGAGCATAATGCACTTATTCCAATTAAGTAGGGTAAAGGCACCAATCATTGGCCACCCCCCAGTCATTGACCACCTAGTTTTTCAAGTTAGTTTTTTACCACACAATTCTCTCTTGGATCATTTTGAATGTTTTCTTCATTTTAAGTGAGTATTCTAGAAGGCAGTGGGATCTTGAAGGATACAGTGAAGCCTTATATAAACCTCCCAAACTCATTTTAAGTGGTGAAGGTCCAAGAATTATGATCATCACGCCTGTTTCTTATGAAAACGATAAGCAGACCTCAACTCGTTCTGAAGAGTTTGGTGTGGTTATTTTCAAATTTGATGTAGTTTTTCTTGTGTTTGCATGGTCACTAGTGAATTATTAGTTAATTTCTGCCACCAGGAAATGGAATTTTCACAAATTGTAGAAAATATAAGGCCGGCTAATAACTGGATGATAACAAGGGTGATTTTTCCAGTCATTGGCCGGGTGGCTAATGACTGAAATGATGCGAATTTTTTCTACCCCAATCATTGGCCAGATGGTTTCAACTACCAAGAGTGCTTGTATAAATGGTTCATATGATCATCCAGAACTATCACAGATAATATTTAGTCAAGAAGCTATTGTTTCTGGCACTGAAATGATTCCAGGGACTCCAGTGGTACCTTACTGTAAGAAAATACGTTTGATTGGTTCCATTCTTCTTAGATCTTGGAATGGTAAATAAATTTGAGTGAATTCATTTACCTTGGAATGGTAAATGAATTCTCTCCAGTGAATAGCCTCAGCCAAAAAGTGCCTTCGTACTATATATAGTTTGTCGTTCTGTGCTTTTCAGTTCTCAATTGATTTTGTAAGCAGTTCGTATAAACGTATAAATTCCACGTTTAGTTCTGGTCAGCCGACCTTTTAGTTCAATAAATAGGTGAAAACATTGTAGCACAGACATAGGAGACGGTCTAGGACACAGCCTGAAGTAATGAGTTAAACGGTTCCAGGCTGAGCTTTCAACGTGGGAGAAAAGGAGGTGTTTTTTACTGGGGGATCCCGCATAAGCTTGAAAACGCGGACCCTTCAAGGTATCTTACGAGATCCAAATCCATCTGTGGGTCTCTAAGGCTTTCTCACCTGCCCGCCGGAAAAAAATTGTAAATTTTTCTGACAAAGTAGAGCAGAAAACCATGAATATAGGGTGGCCAATGACTGGTGCCCTTACCCTATGAAGAAGAAGAAAACCATACATGCTTTATTAATATAATTATAGGTATACAAAATAGAAAATTTTAGGGGATTCGCCTGCTGGTTATTAAGAAGTTACTTTACACATCCGTTGACTAGCCAAACGCTGCCTTATTATTTGTACTTTAAGGAGAACCGTTAAAATATATTTATATTCAAGAATAATAGCATGAAATACGGCAATGGGCGAAGGTCGTTCTGTCGGAAAGTGCCCGAGGACGAAGATTTAAAGAAATTTCCAAAATCTGCAAAACAAGAAATTAAGCAAAGAAGTTTGCAGAAAAGCAGCTGCAGGACAGTAGTAGTTATAACCTCAATTTAGGTAGGTACCTATCGCCAATTAATTTAAGAAGTACCTAAGCCTCCTCTTATGAGGGGGAAATTGTTATTTGGAATTAAAAAAAAAAATGCAGCAAATTAATACACAATGGTTTATGATTTATCTATAGATCACACGTCTGCAAAGCCACCAACCATCCAACATGAAGAAAACATCGATCGTATTTCGGTCAGCTATAATTTGAACGGAGATTAGGCCTCTTTTGCGATTCACACTCGTGTTTCTGATTTATCGTACCTACGTAAAACCCTTAAATTCTCGTAGGGAGCGAACGGTTTGTCCTACAAAGCTCCGGGTGGTCTCAAAAAATTCAAAAAATTCCGTAGAATCTTAAATTGAAGGAAAAACAATACCTTCATATCACAATTTACTAACATTAATACTACTAATTAATAACATATTACGTAAAACCCTTAAATTCTCGTAGGGAGCGAACGGTTTGTCCTACAAAGCTCCGGGTGGTCTCAAAAAATTCTAAAAATTCCGTAGAATCTTAAATTGAAGGAAAAACAATACCTTCATATCACAATTTTTTGAGTTAGGGCGTTTTCAAAATTCATTTTTGAACCCTTAGAAGTGACTAACATCAACTAAAATCTTTGGGGCACAACTAGACCCCAAATGGAGCCTACATACCAAATTTCATCTAAATCGGTCAATGCTAAGTGGGGAAAGTGCCGCGTACGGCGGACGGACGGCCAAATTTTTATTCGATTTTTGGATTCTACGTACCTTGAAACGTAAAACATCAAATATTGAGGGTCGTTAAAAAAAATGTTTCTTGGTCGATTCCAAAGGTTCATTATTGAAAATAATAAACCAACAAGAGAGCATAAAATTTGTAATTATCCCAGAAGAATTTTGAGTTTCACGATTATGTTTATGTGGTTTTCCTAATTAGCAAACAGGATCATGATTGAGGAGTTATTCGTTCGCGATTATTTTGACATATTTTGGGTTTTTCCCACAAATCGAGGCTCCAAATGATTCAATCGTGAATAAAGAAATGTCACCCCAGTCTCATACCTCCAAATTTCATCAACAATGTGCAATTAAATCGTGATAAAGTAATTGGTGCTCATAAAAAATGAAGTGTTCGACCAAATAGGAAATTAGACACCAACCCAATGAGAGGAAGACAAGACGAACAAGATTCTTCAGGGTTTCGTGCTCATCATAGGAATTTCATGAAATATGATAATAGCAAATTTATGAAGTTTGCAGTGATGTTCCGTTTACAATCGATGTATTGAACTATTTACGATGTACACGTACATGTAGCTTCTCTTGGAAACACTCTACCGTTAAGAGAACGAGCATCAGAAAGATATGATGGCTTCTCATCAAGGAGAAATTCGAACTCAAAAGATGAAGAGCGGGGGTTGAGAGTCTTGATGAAGTTTCTTCACTTATTTAATGAGAAATCTCGGTAAAGGAGCAACTAATGTCATAATTGGAGGTAAATGTTCCTCCCAGTTCTTATTATACGCAAGACAAGTCTGCTTCCTCACGCCATCTTCTCTTACAACATCGCTTCTTTGCCTTCATGTATTATTTACACTCGAAAACTTCTTACACTCGTTATTAAGCCAGAGTTAATTAATTAGCAACTTCTGAGGAGGGGAAATTGATACTTCAACGGGAAAGCAATCAAAAGGAAGAGGAGAAAACGCTCTGTCTAGAGCTCCACCGTGGAAGGATGGAGGTCATTATTACTAATTAAGGAGTTGGGATATCGGCTTCTGGTATCATTAGAGAAATTTTGGATTGCCCGATCAATTCACTTTGTTTCTTATTCTAGCCAAACTGTATTACGAGAGAAAATTGTCAGATCCTTATCAAAGGCGAGTATATACTTAATACATATTTTATGTCAGTCGGTCAGTTTATCCGACGTCATTTTATCAGAAAAAGCATACCGTAGATGTACCGAACTTCGGCCATGTCCCCTAATTTCGGCCATTTCAAATATTGGCAGTTCTAATGAAGCTGCGCTCTTCAGGGGTCAACAAAAACTTCCAGTTTTTTCTCAATTTCAACAGGTGTCGTAGGGGCCTAATATTGATATCTCCCGCGCTTGTAACTCTTATCACTTTCCCATGAAAAAAATCTAATTATAAAAAAAGGAGTTTAGACATTTTTCAGCTTGTATACTTTATAACTATTGTAGTTGTTGTTGTGATGTGATCTTAGAACTTGCTCTTACCGTTTCATGTTCGTAGTTTAGTGTTCTTGAAGGTGAGTGATAAGTCATTTTTTTACTTCGTGTTTTGAGGGAGTTCTGGGGAGTTTTTTCCGATAACTGAGTCAGTGTACCTAACTTCGGCCATGGGGGGGGGGGTCTCGAAGATAGAAAATTAGTGGACGTGAGTACCAAAACTATAATCCGATATATATGGAAAACGCCCTGAAGGAGGTTTTTTGGGCTGGGAAATTGTCAATTCGGAAGTCATCCGAAAAATATGCAGTAGGTACTTAGATCGACTTTGCAGGATAAGAAAAGTATGATTCATCCTCTCAAGGTGGGTCACCCCAATGCATTTCCGATCTCAACGGAATTGTTAATAGTTGATGAGTTACTCAACTGATCGCCCCGGGATGAAACACAGAGTTCAAAATAATTTTGGCTGTTTTATGACTAGTGCGACGATCTCGTATTTTCAACATTATTAGCACTTTAATACTATTTTTGAAATTTCGACCTAAAAATTACCATGATTTGAAGTTTTATAATTCAAATAATCTGTTTATGTTTGAAAAGCTTAGTAATATTTTTTACTGCATTTTTCCTCTGTTTGGATGTTTTCCATGATATTCCTAAGGTGTTATTGTATTACAGATGTTCCAAAAACGTCGTTGTATGGTTTTTATAATTTTAAAAATTCAAAAAAGCTTTTTTAAAAAGTTATTCGGTGGCCGAAGTTACAATATAATTACTACTTCTTCGTTTTTAATGCATTTTAACATGTTTAATGTTTTAGGGCTGGGGGTCATTCTGTGAATTCCGACACGCAAATCTGCAACGCTTTTTTTTCTTAGTTACCACGGACCGATTTCTTAGTTACCACGTTATATCGGCTCCATTTGGGGTCTAGTTGTACCAAGATGGTCACTGATCAGCTGAGTGAGCTCCAAGGCCATTTTCTCTCCTGTTGAACGCAGGAAGCTGAAATTTGAGAAGCAGGGTCAATGGAGAATGCTGAAGGCGCCTGAGTGGTCACTGATCAGCTGAGTGATCGGCAATCTAATTTCTCCCTTGCGAGGGAAAAACATTAAACATGATTTAATGTGTTTCCCTCGCAAGGGAGAAATTGAACAGAGTTTCATAGGTGGCCGAAGTTGGAGCACAACGGTACCTAACTTCGGCCACACTTCAACTTTTTAAAAAAGGCCAAGGTTGTGATGATAATTTAAAAAATATAGTGACATCCTATAGAATAGATCTGCTGCCGTCTAAATTATTTTTTTCAGATTTTTACTCATATATTTGACTTTGAATAAACTCAAAAAACCTCTATAAGTGGCCGAAGTTGGGTACATCTACGGTACTGACTAAATTAAGGTGCAATTTCTATGGAATTCCGCGAATCTTGTTAAGGGGGTTCGGTAGTCGTTGGGTAAAAATAACCTTTTTCGTGACCCATTATCTAGACAACGGATCATCTTCGATCTGCATGATTTTTTTTCATGTTGTTCAGCTACTCAAGGACAACAAATAAGCATATTGCTTTCCAAAAATATCTTTAAACTTTTTTTGTACAGCTATTTTAGGTAACCCTTTTTTTGAGTCAAACAAAAAAAAATTCTCGGCTTCCAAGTATTTTGTTTACAAAAAGCATATGCTAATGTGTAGAACTATTATTCTTCCATAACACAAAAAAAGAATCATCTCGATATCATGCGTAGTTCCAGAGATAAAGGGTCAAACGCATTGAAAAACATAGTTTTGAGAAAAACGCAATAAACTGAAAAGGTACCTACTACGACGATTACGTCACGATGCGTGCCAACTTGTTTCTCTTTTCCATGAACCTTTATGAAACCTCGAAATTTTAGGGTTTAGAATTTTTTTATTGCTACATGAATAATATGCTTCACAGCAACTTCCATAAGCATAAAAAAGTGGAAAAAATGGCTTGTGAAAATGTTGAACAAGCAATAGCAGAGTAACTCCGCTGGTACCGAAAAGCAGTTCGGAGATACTCAACTTCAGGCAACGATTACAGGACATTTCCTGACTCAAACATGAAAGTTTTATATACCAAAATGTCGGGGATAATGTGTGGAATAATATTCTTTAAAAATCTGAAAAATGAAATTTTTGAAAATTTTTGACTACCGAACCCCCTTAAACTGTCTGAAAAATGGGCGTACAAATAGACATGTACAAATAGAACTTGATGTGGAAAGAAGAAGCACAAGTTGTGTAAAAATGAGCTATCACTATTATCCAATAAGAAACATTATTTTCACGATCATGTTATAGATTTTTGGAGTTGACGATAACATTCAATCATCAATCCAGTTCTCAATCGTGTTGATGTTCGTCAACTCCAAAAATCTGTAACATGATCATGAAAATCATGTTTCTTATTTCAAAATCAATTATTGATGAAGATGATTTTCCTCTGTTAAGAGATAAAACCAATCAGCAAGAATTTTGGGCCCAGCCCCAAACTAGCTCTCCAACTTCGAGGAAGATCGGGCTATCACATCGAGAGACATTTGAGAAGTCGTGTTTCTTCTTCTTCCGACGGTGATGCAATTTTTTGGGACCGTCTCGAGTCTTACTTACACCAACTCTGGAATATTTACCTTTTGTGGTACGAGTAATTTACCATAGACAGACCGACAGGCAAACATGGAATTTAAGTTCAAAAGCTCTGAATCGCAAAGTGTGACTTGAATTTGTCATTTTGGAAGACCCCTCTTAGCTATTAAAAATGTAATGTTTTGTGGTATTTTGGTTTATTATTTTCAATAATGAACCATTGGAATCGACCAAGAAAAAAATGTAACACCCCCCCCCCCCCCCTCAAAATTTGTTGGTTTACGTTTCAAGGTACGTAGAATCCGAAAATCGGATAAAAATTTTGCCGTACGTCGCACTTTTCTTAGTTATCATGAACCGATTTTGACAAAATTTGGAATATGGGCCCCATGTGGGGTCTAGTTGTGCCCGACCTTTTGGTTGATGTCAATCACTACTTAGGGTTGAGAAATAAGGGTTAAAATCTTCAAAAACGCCTTAGCTCGAAAACTTTCGATATAAAAGTATTGCTATTTCACCAATTTGAAATAGTATTGAATTTTTAGAGATTTTTAGAGACTTTTAGAGCTCTGTAGGACAAACCGTTCGCTCCCTACGAGAACTTAGGGCTGGACTTACGATAAATCAGAAACACGAGTGTGAATCGAAAAGAGGCCTAATCTCCTTTCAAATTTTAGCTAATAAAAACGCTGCAAATCATTGCTCAAAGGTTTATTATTTTCTGTATAGATCACCCTTCTGTATAGATCACTGGTTCTCCATCAATAGCACCTACCACCATCTGTATTCTCCCTTGACCTTCCCTCTCAAATTTCAGTTTCCTGCGTTCAATAGGATTGAAAATGGCTTCGGAGCTCACTCAGCTGATCAGTGATCTGAAGAGTGAAGAAGATCTCCTCGAATGCTGGAGACGCCTGGAAGAGCACTTCCATTCAATAGGAGTGAAAAAGGCTCTGGAGCTCACTCAGCTGATCAGTGATCTGAAGAGTGAAGAAGATCTCCTCGATTGCTGGAGACGCCTGGAAGAGCACTTCCATTCAATAGGAATGAAAATGGCTTCGGAGCTCACTCAGCTGATCAGTGATCTGAAGAGTGAAGAAGCCTTTGAGCAATGATTTGCAGCGTTTTTTACCCACCAACATTTTTTTTACCTACCAACTTTTTTTTACCTACCAGCTAGGTACTACCTACCACACCATACTGGCTTCACACCTTCACAATCAAGTTTATTAGAAAGAACTAAACGCTTCACACTCGATTGGAAAAATAGAAAGCTTCGTATGGAAATTTGATTACTGGTTTCGCAGAAGGCAAAACTGTATACAAATCGAAGAAATGAACAGCGATCGCATTTTAGTCCGATAAAATTTGAATGGAGATTAGACCTCTTTTGCGATTCACACTCATGATTCTGTTTTATCGAAGGAAAACCTTCAAGTACTCGTAGGGACCGAACGGTTTGTCCTACAGAGCTCCGGGTGGTCTCAAAAATTTTTTAAAATTCAATACTATTTAAAATTGGTGAAAAAACGATACCTTTATTTCGAGAGTTTTCGAGCTAGGGCACTCTTGAAAATTTCAACCCTTAATTTTCACCCCTTAGAAGTGACCTACATCAACCAAAAGCTTCGCGGCACAACTAGACCCCAAATGGAGCCCATATACCAAATTTGAACCAAATCGGTCCAGTGTTGCTAAGAAAAGTGCCGCGTACGGCGTACGGCGGACGGACGGAAATTTTTTTATTCGATTTTCGTATTCTACGTACCTTGAAACGTAAAACATCAAATTTTGAGGGGGGGTTAAAATTTTTTTTTTCTTGCTCGATTCCAAAGGCTTATTATTGAAAATAATAAACCAAAATGCGATCGTTGTTCGTTTCTCCGGGTTGTACCTACTCGGTTTTGCTTCCTTAGCAACCAGTAATCAAATTCACTTATGAAGGTTCACACAACTTACTCTTTTATTTCTTCGAATTGAGTGTCTTGACTGTGAAGCGAAAATATGGTTGGTAGGTGGTGACAATGATAAAGCTGAGTTATTTGCAATCGAGTGATCTAAAAAAATAAACCTTTGTGTAATAATTTGCAGGGTTTTTGATTTTTGTGGTATTTTTAGGATTTGTGAATGCTGTTTCCTATGCGGTTCACAAACAGTAACGTATTCGCCTGTTCGGACATGTATTTCCTGAAACAATGGGTCACGTTCTATTCACATGATTGTGATCAAATGTGAAGAGTAAGTAGTTTGGTAAACATGAACAAGTAAAAAAAAAAACTTCATCAGCATGATCGGAAAAAACTTCTCTGATGACAAGATCGTGACAGACACAGAACAAAATTGTTCAGGTAGGTCTGAAACGTAAAACGCGAGTGGAAATTCGATTTTGGAGAACAGTTTTTTCAACCTTGAAAAGTGAAAACAAAGCTTGGTAGACTCGGAAGCAAAAATTTGAAGGTTAAAGTTGTGGCTTTTTGTATAAATTCACCAATTATAGCGTATCCGCTCAAAATTATTGCGTACGGTCATTTTTATACCAAAAAATCGTTCATGGTAATTACAAGTGAGAGAGTTGAACTTCCCACCCAACTTGGCAGACGTCTTTCATGAATAAGGCAGTTTGTACACCAATGAAATAACAACGCACTTTGGAATCGGAACTCGGTTATCCGATCACTGCTCTCGAAACGGTCGCTTTGAGTTGAAGCAGACGGTCGATTTTCATTCATCATCGTCAATTCTGTGACCGGAACCAACCCATTGATGACCTCCCATTCTGACGCGGTCTTGTTCACGTCCGCCACCATTCACAAAGAAATGAGCGCAAAACAATCTTATGAACTTTTGAATACTGATTTCATTAAGAGTAAGAGATACAACGAAGCTCCGGGTATTTAGGGAAGGTAACGTCACCAGTCACAAATAATCTCGGAATGTGGTGCATAATTATAGAGGCTTATCCTTTATGAATACTATAGCTAAAATTTATGCCGGCCTCTTGCTGGAGAGGTTGACGAGTTGGTTGATGGATGAACGCGTTTTGAGTGAATTTCAGGCAGGATTTCGGAAAAAATATTCTACTGTGGATAATATTTTTAGCTTGACGTGTTTAGTCAAAATTAAACTACGGTTGAAACGCTCCAAAGTATTTGCGTTTTTCATAGATTTTGCGTCCGTCTTTGACCGGATTAACCGTGAGTATCTGTGGTATAAACTCGCCAATGAGGGGGTTTCGACCAAATTTATAGCAGCCTTAAGTAGCCTTTACGAGTACACGGAATCCGCTGTCAAGCTTACAAATTCAACGACGACTGAATACTTTTCTACGAGAACAGAAGTAAAGCAAGGGTGTTTGCTCTCGCCTAGCCTATTTGCCCTATTTTTCAATGACCTTCATGATTTCTTGAGTGAAGGAATCTGGGTGGGGGATCGTGAGATTCGTCATTTATCGTATGCTGATGACATCATACTCTTGGCATCCAGTGTTTTGGGCCTCCAAAGGATGATTGATCGTATGGAGGAGTATTGTAAAATTTGGGGACTAGAGCTTAATCTTGGAAAATCTAAGATTATGGTTTTCAGAAATGGAGGCAGGCCAGGGAGAAGAGAGAAGTGGTGGTTCGGGGGCCTCACTGTTGAAGTTGTTTCTAACTATAAATACCTAGGAGTTACATTAACGCCTACACTTACGTTTGACCGCCATTTAAAAGAGAAAAGTTCAGTTGCGAAGTTAGCAATTACAAGTCTTTGGAAACAATTCATGTCTCATCCTAAAATCTCCTTTCCTGAAAAGAAAAAAGTGTTTGATGCTGTTTCGCGATCAATCCTTTGCTACTCGTCGCAAGTTTGGGGCTTCACTCTAAATGAACATGTGGAATCAGTTTTGCGCTTTTTCATCAAAACTGTATTTAATTTACCTAGGTGCATCCCTACCTACATTTTATTCCTAGAAACCGAACTGCAGCCCTTATATATTTATACGCTCCGAACTCATTTCAATTACATTCTGAAGGTAATGAAGCTACCCAATGATCGCCTACCCAATTATTTAGCCCATAAATGTGTAGAGCTTAATGTCTACTGGGCAAAAGAGTGGGAGACCCTGAATGCCAAGTATGGTATCCCTTTGAAAAAAGAAGAGAATTTGAGTGAATGGAAAACTCTAATAGAAAAAAGTATTGTCATCATAAGTAAAACTATGTATAGAGAATTTGAGCATAAAGCACTCTGTTCACAGAACCATCCCCAATATCTGGCGTTGAGATCAATGAGTGATTTGGTATCCCTGAATACATTAAAAGATTTTCATTCATTCAAGTGGATTTTAAAGATCAGAGGCGACTTTTTACCATTAAAATATAAGCCATTTGACACAGATAGTCAGGTTTGTGACATTTGTAGCAGCGGGGAAGTTGAAAATGCTTTCCATTTTATTTCGAGGTGCAGTTCGTATGTGACAATAAGAAGACGCTACTTGGGGAAAGCTGAATTGAATTGGGAGGAGCATTTACAATTATTGAAAGATGGAGACTTGCTCCTAGTCAGATACTGTGAGGTGGCATACCGGCTTAGGACTAGAACCATGGTTGAGTATGGTTTTCTATCATAGAATAGAGGACATTAATAAAGTAAAGATAAGTAGATGAGTAGAGAATATTAAAAATGTAATAAGAAAGAATTTTGAACTACATTAGCTATTAGTTATATAGATTTGAATCGCCAGCTATCCTTTTCCCTTATTTACTATTAGTGCACTGATCTAGAAACTTTTATTTTTATCATAATTTTCAGGAATAAGGTTTCTGTTCAGCGGTACTATTTCATTATAATTATTCTGGTTAGGCAAACTCTGCAGACGGTCCGGAGTGACCAGGTCATTTGCATGTTCTATTAAAAAAGTTGTATTAATTTCTATTTATTTTTATATTAATAAAGCATGTTTTTCATTCATTCATTCAGTTTAGAAGTCGAGATCAATTCTAACAAAATTCCGTACGCTGATACAGTGAAATACTTGGGGATGACCCTTGACTCCAAACTAAATTGGAACAATCATATTGAAAAGAAGAAGCAGGAATTGAAGATCAAGTTCAGAAGAATGTATTGGTTAATGGGAAGGAATTCCCATCTTTCACTTCACAACAAACTGCTTATATATAAGCAGATTCTTCGCCCTATCTGGGCCTATGGGATACAGCTCTGGGGCTGTGCCAAAAAATCAAATATTAAGAAAATCCAAACCTTTCAGAATAAACTACTGAGAAGTATAGTTGGAGGCCCCTGGTACATGCGAAATGACGATATCCATCGAGATTTGAAGATAGAGACTGTCAATGAAACTATTGTCAAATACGCAAGGAAGCACGAACATCGCCTCCACAAACATGAGAACCTGGAGATGCTCAACGTTTTGGACAACGATGGAGAACTTCGGCGCCTCAAGCGAAACAAACCACTGGATTTAATTGTGCTGTGCCAATAGTTCTTAGTGCAAGTGAAACCAAGTGTTCCCGATCCTGCTAAAAATACGGGCTAGGTTTTGCTGAAAACCTGCCCTACAGTGAGATTGAATTATTCTGAAATGAAATATTGCTAGATGAAATGTATCTTATGTTCAGTTGCAATAAATAAATCACGATAAAAAAAAAAAAAATTCATTCAGTCACAAATAATCAACGCTTCAGTAGGAACAACTGCCTTTCTGGGATGTGCATTTCTCGAATTTGCGATACCTTTTCTGAATTCTTCCAGTAGTTCGTCTGTTGCCTATCAGCAGTGGTAGTGAAGGTGGTCACTGGTTCAATTCGGCGATAAGTCATTCCTAGAAGTTACCCTGCCTTGTTGACATACTTATGTTCCCCTGACTGCACGCACATTTCCTGCTTCATATGCATTATGTTCCTCTGGATGTAATACGTTTTGCATACTGTTTTGGCATTTATGTTCCCTTCAAATATATACTGATATGATGCAAGAGGAAGTTCGAAGACCTCTTAAGAAGGAGGTGAAGTAAAACGTAAAAAGTTACCTACTCCTCTTACTCTAGAACTTCAAAACTTTACATAGAGAACTTATACCAAGTTATGCCCGACAATTTGGTCGAAACCCCATTTTCCAGAACTAGGAATTGGACGTGTTTCTGCTTCTGCTCCTACTGATCCTAATAAAATCCATGGGCAGTTGTCTAAAGTCTTCTCCCAAAAATTCTTAAAGGATTATCTCGAAGCCAACCCGCTTGAACCCTGACAATTCCATCAAATTTGGACCATGATTTTGAGTAATTATACCCCGAACATTTATTGCCCATAGAACCAATGTTGTTCAAAAAACTCTAACACTCAAAATGCGAATAGAAACTAGTATTGCAAATTTTTTCAACTTGTTGCACGAATACTTTGGTAGTGAGGAAGCAAAAATGTCAATATTTTGTAGAAACCTCATTATTTCAAGATGTTTACAGCGTGATATTCCCAGTAAATAGGAACTTTTCATGTGGGTCATTTGGGAAATACAAAAACGTGCCTACGTAATGGAGATAAAATAACCTTGGGTTTCAGGGGTTCTTTAATTTAGGAATTTCGTCGCTTTCGGTTCTGAACTCATTCTTAAAAGTCAAAAACTTCGAAATAACCTTGGCCACTATTTGGGGTATAGTGATTATGTCGCATATTATTATGCCTGTCAGAGTAGTCAAAAGTATATATATAATTTATGCCTATACATGCTAATATCTGTCCTAATGTATGATAATATGAGCAATAATATACATTATTTTAAGTTATGTGGAAAAGTATATCTCCTAGAAGTATGTTGCAAAATCGTAGGGTAATGCCTTAAACGCAGACGTGTTCATCTGAGTGCATGCACAAGTCGACTATTCGACGCTTTCTCACCTTGTAAGAAGGAAACTGAATAAAGAGATAATAATAATTATTAAGTCAGGTCTTTTTCCAAGTGCAAATCGAAATCATGATCCGTTCGAAGTGGTCAGAAATCGAGGGAAAATTGTGGTTGGAAACACACGCTATCTCAACCTAGCCAGCGATCTTAGCATCACACCAACTGATTTCGTGGTGGCGTTCATAACCTTAGACCAGAGGTTCCCAACAAAAATTTTGCTAGGACCCCCTCACATATTCGCAAAAATGACAAGGACCCCCACTAATTCCTAAACATAAAGCCGTAAATTTTGAGTGGGCTCCGCAACCCCCCCCCCCCCGCTACCACCATTGACGTAACATTTTTATGTTTTAATTATTTTGGGATTTAAGGTTGGTATTTTGATAAAAAAGAAGGGACTTAAAATGTTTTGTTAAATTTTATCTTTATTTTTATTGTACAGTTCTCAATCATTTTACAATTTTTTTATCTGTATTTTTATACGTACATACAGTTAAGTTTCAGTTTTCAGTGAGATGAATTGAATCTGGCCTTTGATTACAATATTTCGGAAATGTTTGGTTCCAAACTTGATACTTTCACTCTGAAATCCGACCGCATGTCAAGCCGATTCCTGTACTTATTTTTCATGAAGCACATGGAGGAAAATGCCTGTTCACATCGATAGGTAGTGGCAAATGGAAGGATCTTTTTTATTGCCTTATATCCAAGTTGTTTGTAGTCCTTGCGTGCTGTAGCCCAGAATTCTGCGATTTTCTCTCCATCAAACATGTTTTTCATCTTACCACAACTAGACAGCTCCACAAGTTGATCTTGTTCTTCTTCTGTGAGACCTTGAATTTGTTCTCTTTCTTGACAGCTGAAGGGGTTTCGAATCCAATTATCGTCAGGGTCAGGTTCAGGGAAATATTCCCTAAAAGTGGTGGCTAGGTTGTGAAGATGCTCGGTTATGTTGCTCTTTATCTGCTCAGGCAAATTCTCCTCTGAAGACTCCAGAAATTGTTTCAAAGTAGGGAAGTTAGAAAAAGAATCCTTTCCAATCCGTGCCGCCCAAATCTGACACTTTTTGACCATAGCACTAATCTTGTCTTCAACTTTGAACATATCTACATCGTTCCCTTGCAAACTTACGTTCAGCACATTTAAGTGCTCAAAGACATCGGCTAAGTAGGCTGTTGAGCAAAGTCAAGAAAAGTCAGTAAGAAAGTCTGTATATTTGGTTTCAAGAATAAAGACACGAATTTCATCCAGCTGAGAAGCTAGCCTTTGTTGACGGATAATGACAGATCCAAAAGCTAAAGCGCCTAGAAAGGTGCAAAAAACTGAAAATCTGTTTCTACAAAAAATATAACTTTTTATTCTAATGATAACCTGCGGACCCCTCGGGCCTAGATCGCGGACCACTGGGGGTCCGCGGACCACCTGTTGGGAACCACTGCCTTAGACCGTACCTTGTGAATACCATCTAGCTCATGAAGTTGACTCAGATTATACCTACTAGATGGCAACTCCGTACTCTTGGACCTCAACAATATCAGTTTTACACTCCTAAAATACTTATTATTTCAGACAAATCCAGTATGTTACTGAACCCATGACTGTTACTGGTGGTTACAGGTTTTCCACGTTCACCCAGGAATCTATACTAGGTAGGTTAACTTATTCTGCTACTTACCGGTTTGCTGCGTACTGGATATTGTTACTTATCCACCTACTGCTCACGTTGCTACTCATTCATAATATTAATAGCTTCTTTGTTTTTAGTGTTTGCAGGGGCATTGGAATAGTAACAATCACTTCAAGGAGGTACAATAGATTATTTCGTGATCGGCTACGTACACCAAGCGTAATCGTAAGACCGACCGGTTATTATATAAAAACATATTTAAATAAAATAGTTTTTGGAGTCTATTATTCAATTTATCATTATCGTTTGGTACATGTTTCGGCAAATACAACGTTGCCTTCATCAGCCTTAATAAAACGGTTTGGGGATCATCCCTTGTGCCGTTGCTTTTTTCTTTTTTCTTTTCATTGTTCGTTATGGAGCATACCGTTAATTTTTTAAATTTTTGATCCGTAACCCAATGAAGTATGATTTTCCCCATTATCTCCCTCTCTCTTCATTCCTTCACAGGCCGAACCTTCGAAGAATTGTATCCGAGGTAACTAATAACAGTTGATGAAATTTTGTAGGTTTTCCAACTTAATTTTTCAAATTTTTTCACTGTGAATAACTTTGGCGTTGAGCAAATGAACAAATACTAACTAAAGTTAGTTCTCATATATTTGTTCATTTGCTCAACGCCAAAGTTATTCACAGTGCAAAAATTTGAAAAATTAAGTTGGAAAACCTACAAAATTTCATCAACTGTTATTAGTTACCTCGGATACAATTCTTCGAAGGTTCGGCCTGTGAAGGAATGAAGAGAGAGGGAGATAATGGGGAAAATCATACTTCATTGGGTTACGGATCAAAAATTTAAAAAATTAACGGTATGTTTCATAACGAACAATGAAAAGAAAAAAGCAACGGCACAAGGGATGATCCCCAAACCGTTTTATGAAGGCAACGTTGTACTTGCCGAAACATGTACTAAACGACAATAATAAATTGAATAATAGACTCCAATAACTACATCGAAAACATGGTCACTCCATTCACCCATCAACGGAAAAAAATATATAATAAACAGAGGATTTGGACGATTTGTTTGATAAACTGATGGTCAAACTTCAAGTTAACGCCAAATACTACTCAAACTTTACGTTGCGAATGTCTTCCTTGTGTATCTCCTATCAACTAATCATGCATTGAGAAGGTTTGGTCCATTGAAATTCAAGAATCCGAGGTTCGAATTTCCTCCTAGTATAGGTAAAAAGTATATCTCCTCTGTGGGATCTCAAAGCTCTCTCGGAAAATACCGTTGAGTCTGCAGTTTCTGAATGAGGAATTTCACCGATTTCTGTTTGCATTTTTCCTGAATAGTTAATGGTGTGGGGAAAAATCGGGCTGATTTCGGAAAATAAGTCTCCTGTTATTTTTGGGAGACAATCAAAATTTTTAATTTCAAAACTAACCGGGAAAACAGACGTGCAGCAGGAACGCTCGCTGATTGGGCTGTTCGGATCGCCGTCTCCTCCCAGTGTTGCCCATTGGGACGACGAAATCGTGTTTTCTAAGAGAAAAGTTATCAAACAAAACGCTGCAAATTATTACACAACGGTTTATTATTTTTATATAGATCACTCGTCTACAAAATCACCAACCATCCAATATGAAGAGAAGAATGAAAAAAAAAATAAATAAATAAAAAAAATAGGCAATAAAAAAAAATAATAAAAAAAAAATAAAAAAAAATAAAAAAAATAAATCAAAATCACCAACCATTGATCGCATTTCGGTCAGCTCTAATTTGAACGGAGATTAGGCCTCTTTTGCGATTCACACTCGTGTTTTGATTTATATATATATATATTTCAATATAAACCCTTAAATTTTCGTAGGGAGCGTACGGTTTGTCCTACAGAGCTCCGCGTGGTCTCAAAAAATTCTAAAAATTCTATAAAATCTTAATTTGGAGGAAAATCAATACCTTTATATCGAAATTTTTTGAGTTAGGGCGTTTTCAAAATTTCAAAATTGATTTTGGAACCCTTAGGAGTGACCTACATCAACCAAAAGCTTCGGGGCACAACTAGACCCCAAATGGAGCCTACATACCAAATTTCATCAAAATCGGTCAATGCTAAGTGGCAAAAGTGCCGCGTACGGCGTACGGCGTACGGCGGACGGCGGACGGCGGACGGACGGCCAAATTTTTATTCGATTTTTGGATTCTACGTACCTTGAAACGTAAACCATCAAATTTTGAGGGGGTGTTAAAAATTTTTTTTTCTTGGTCGATTCCAAAGGCTTATTATTGAAAATAATAAACCAAAACAGAGGAAACCTAATTTTCCCCATCTCGCTTCTTCTATTTTTTTTTCAGTTTTTCGATTTCGAACTTTACTGTTTCATGAAATTTTGCATCTGGGGACTATGGATTTCTCGATCTCAGCGCTTCAAGCGGCCATAAATGAACTATTCCAGCATGACGTCATTTTCCCGGTTTTTTTAAACACTCGTATTTTCTACACTGTTTTGTTTATTCGTAAATTAGGAAGTTCGTGCTGAAAGTTTACCTTAGGGGGTTTTTAGAGGTGCTGAATTCGATTTTGGGGTCAAAAATAGGAAATTCCTCATTCTCTTTATTTAGTTTCGGAATTACATTTTTAATCTATTCTCCGCAGATTTCATCAAGCACTGATCAGTAAGAACTTCGGTTAGTCAAAAGCGTATTTCTCGAACTACTGCTAATAATAATTCACAAATGGAAATGGATCATTTCAAAATTCGCTCATTCACTCATGCTGCACGAAAGGGATTTCTAATATCTGTTGATTTCTATCGTATTTTGTGATTAGTACTGCGATGATCAGCTTCACTTTTGTCTGTAAAGTAGGTCCTCCCCTCCTTCTGCATCGTCGGACGTCTTGATCGGATCTCCGGACTCTCATAAGCTTCGTCAAGTGGCTTCGGCGGTCAGTGAAGAGTTGGGCAGATAGTGAGGTGGGAGTGTCCCTGCGTTACGCTGATCGCATCGTTATCTCTCATTTTCGACTGCGGTACACGAGTTTCTGAGCCTAGAAGGAAATATTCCCTGAGAAGGCTATCTCTTGCGGGTCAGAGGATTCGTAGCACGATAACATCCTTTATAAGAGCATGACAGGACGGCGGCGCCCAGTATCGGGATATTTGTCGAGCGCGATCGACCGTCGCAGACTCTCAACTCGCCGGTGCGGTTCACATTTCGAGATTTTTTACGTGACCGAAAAACCGTCAAAATGATTGGAACTATGAGTTGTTACACCAAATTGGCCATCGTGGGGGGCCTAGTGTTTACCGCAACTTCCCTTTTGTGGCCCACCGTCCTTACTACGTTGATGTACAAGGTAACTTCCGATCATTTCATCAGCAGACATGAAACATTGCGTACAAAAATATAAGTTGAACCCAGAGAAATGGGAAACCGTGGAAAAGTGAGAGAACATCATACCAGAACAACAGAATTACTCTGCCACCTCCAAGTCCAGCGTCAAATGACTTGATTCTGGTCCCAAGTGTTTTTGGTGGTGCTGAATCGAAATTCAAAGTTCTTTCTAGCGAGAACGTCTAAATACCTAGTCGTAATAAATCTGTCGGCACTTCAAAACCCGCTAATCTTTTTACTTACAAAAAACGGAACAAACCAATTTTTTTATCAAATTTATTGCCATATTCTCCTATATCCTCACGGTTTTCCGGAAGGTCAAAGAAGTTTGCATTTCATGTAATTAAAACTGCCAGTGAATGTCGTTGTTACTTCTTGGTACCAATCCGCCAAAAAGTGAAAAGAATAAATGGAACTCAAATTCTATATCGTCGAAGTTGGACTGTATATTTCTTGAACAATAATATTTTGAACATCGGCAACATACATCACAACATAAAATATCACACCTGACTCAGTCTAAACAATGTGTTGAAGTGATCTCCAACATGCTCCACCCCCAAAAGTAGTACCTTGTTCGTAGATTCTCTTTAATTTAAATTTTAAGATTAAATTATTAATTAAATAATTAAATTAAAAATTAAATTAAAATTAATTTTTAAAACCTTAATTCAAATCATTAAGGTTCGAAGAACCAATTGTTACTTCTTGGTACCAGTCCGCCAAGAAGTGAAAATAATAAATGGAACTCAAATTCTATATCGTCGAAGTTGGACTGTATATTTCTTGAACAATAATATTTTGAACATCGACAACATACATCACATCATAAAATATCACACCTGACTCATTCTAAACAATGTGTTGGAGTGATCTCCAACAGTCGTTGAGAAGATCGTTAAATTTCCAAGCTACCTAGTGCAAAACCATAAACTTTTAGAAGACTTCTAAAAGATTATGGTTTTGCACTAGGTAGCTTGGAAATTTAACGATCTTCTCAACGACTTAGTTCTACTTAGTAGAACATTTAAACAAATCAAGTCAAAAAGCAAAGTTTATTTTTGATATTTGGCTTTTATTATGTCAGTTATCACCTTAAATCCCTACCTAATTCGATGAGAGCTTTTCGGAAAAACATGGCTAAATCTTCAGCTTTCCAAGGGTTAATAATTTTTCAGGTTTATTTGCTGTACAATTTGAAAACAGATATGTTTGAATGCGAAAATGCGAGTTACATGACTATATTTTGATTTGTTCTCAAAATATAGAATAAAACACTGGTTCACCTACCAACGCAGGGAGTCTCAACTTTTCCCTCCAAGAAGTTTTTCTTATCTCGCTTAAAATTCAACTTTTTAAACTTCACAATTGTGGAAAAACGCTCAATGTTTGCTAAATTAACGCGTTTTTTTGCATTCAAACGCCATTTCCGTCCTCAAATTTCATAGTGAAACTAAAAAAAATTTAGACCGTTAAATAACTGACAATTTTGCTATGTTTTTCCGAAGAGCGCCCTTCAAAATGAATAGGGATTTTGAGTGAATACTTCGACCAATAAAAGTCAAATTTCAAAGCAATTTAAAACGTCCCTTTTCGACTAGATTTAAAAAAATTGTTTTATTAAAAAAAAAAATTGATTTTGCACTAGTTGCTCGGAAATTTGACTCCTTTTCCAACGATATCCTCAAATTTGAATTTACTTGGTAAATAATGGGGGTTATTGCAGTTTTAACGACATTTTTTGTTGGAAATGTTTCGTAGTATTTCTGCCCAACCTACGAAGTATTGGAAATACAAAGTAGTATTCCATCAAGAAGTATTTTTTCTTTGTAGTATTCTCCACCTTCGAAGTTTTGACCAACTCAAGTGTAGACATCCTGTATGATATAATGTGCATATTATGCGCAGTATGTAATAAGGCTGAAAATCATCATAATATGATGATTTTCAGCCTTATTACATACTGCGCATAATATTAATCCATATTATGGATGAACTATTTGGATTTTGTCTCTTCAAAATTTTGAAAAAAGGAGGCTATTTCCTACAACTTGGTACTCTTAGATTTCTTTGGCACCGTATGTAAACTTCTTTGACCTACCGGAGACCCGTGATTGCAGTAGGCATTTTTCCCCTACGTTGCATCCACAATAATAGTTAACTCAGAATGGGAGGCAATTTTTTTTTTCCTTAAATGCTAGATATTAAGACAGCCATTTTATTCAAGGATTTTGGTTGGTATTGCAGCAAATACCCTATCAACAAAATATTCCCCTCGATAAGTTGAAAAGCGTCTGCTGAGTGCGCAGTATAGATTCCTCACCCAAAATAAAATGGACATTAATATAGAAACTGTAAATTATTTGATATGAAACATGAACTTCGCCATTAAATTCATGATTTCCTACATTTAAAGACTATGACACGATTGAGAATTCTATCATCTATTATGTCGATTTTTCTGGATCCTTTGCAATTTTCTCATAATTACGTTGCTGATTGCATTGCTACAAAAATCACCAGTACTATTTTGAAACGGACTACTAAAATCGGAAAATGAGGCGGCTTGACTGTGGAGTTTCGATTCTTCTTCCCACTGACTTTATTTTTCCTGCTGAACAATTCTTGGGACCTACAAATTTTTTGACGCAGGACTTTTGTGTAAACGAATGTGATGAGCTGAAGAGTGATTTATTGAACCCAAAATCGACAAAAACGGGTTAAAATACCAAAACCATCGACCTAATTTGAATTTGTGCTCCACAAGTAACTAAGCGTAGGAAGGTATCCTCGCCTAGTTGATATAATAATAAATGATCTAAAGCCAAGAGTAACTTCTGTAGGCCCTGAAGATGTTGTCTTAGTAGGAGATTGGCGTAAGACGAAAACGTTTTTTATTCAAGATTTATTCGATACACTCTTTTGTTATCGAATTTTCAAGAAAAATGAAGCTATTGAAATGGCCTAAAAATTTTTTGAATTTACTTTTTTGACCAAAATTTTCACTAAAACTCGTTTTGGAACATTCTGAAACGATCCCTGAAGTTTTTCCAAAAATAATAGGTATGTATATGTATATTTATATGTGTCGCTCCGGATATATGTGTCGCTCGAGTAATCGTTTAACAAAAATTTTCAAGTTTTCGCCAAAATGTTTATAATAACAAACAAAAAGAACCAGAAGTTTTGGACAAATCTTAAGGGTCCAAATTTCAAAAAATAGTACAACGGGAAACCCCGTTTTTCTGGTTATTACTTTCACAATAATTGTGATCCGAATCCTATAATCGGATTCCGAACAAAATTGTCCGAAAAATTGTCCAAAAAATTGACACAAAATTGTATGTTGGATTCAGCACAAATGAACATTGTCCAGGAATTAGAAAGTAAATATCTATATTTATTATAATATAGTAAAAACCAGGGTATATTTGTTGTACCTACCTACAAGTGCAATAGTGTGGGTACTCTATGAGCTCGTAGAGACGAGTAGAACATGAATATGGACTCCTCGCGATGGAACAGATTGGGGATGAGGTCAACTGGAATAAACTTTCTTTTCCCAAGCTATCGGTGACTTTATAACCTTCTTCATGGCTCGAAGAACGTGTTAGGTGGGTACTCATGTTGTATTGACTTTCGGTATACTTACTGAGAAACACGTTCTTCGAGCGCTGAAGAAGGTAATAAATTTACCGAAAGCTCGGCAAAAGAAGGAGTTTATTCCAGTTGACATGGTGTGTTGTGTTTTGTTGGACCGGACTACATAATATTTGCTGTAAAATCATTACTCAGTCAGATGAGGTCATCCAACTGACAAAGGTAATGCAAACACAACTGCGCGTAATACGTTCAACAATTTGAATGAAATAATACCAATTCGGTGATCATTACTAGTTTCACTTATAAGTTTTATATATACACAAGAAAGGAATGGAAGACAAATTGGTAACTAATTTGGAAGAGTTCAGCCCAAGCTAATTGTAAAAATGTCAACTTATAAATATTTTGGATACTACTTGGAAAATAACAAACGGTGTTCAAGAGGTCCTCAATTCTGGGAAGTGCATTTTCATTCATCTTAAACATTTCTTCGTATCTAATTCAAGATATGATTCGTCATACTCTCGACCTTTGGTTTTAATACGAGACTAAACAATTGAGAAAACAATCACAAAGAGTGTGTAAGAGAGATGATTCACTGGTAGGAAGGGTTCAGCTGAGCATGAAGAAGATTCACATTTCCTCGTTTGAAATGGTGATTGGATCACAAAGGAACATTCAAACTGGTACCATCTCATTCAGAGTCTAAATTATTTGAAGGAATACATTTATGAACAAAACACCCAGAAAAGGTTTAATAATAATAATAATATAAGTGAGACCGTCCACAGCTGATTATAACCAACCTCATCGTGCCTTCTCAAAAGAGCTTTAGATTTTTATAAAACAAAAAAACAATTTAACATGATTGCGAGGTAAGAATAAATTTCAACACGAGGAAAATATCTAAAGGACATCAAAACTGTTCAAATGTGTTCATTAGAGGATTCTTAAAATATTTTGTATGAGCTGATGTTTGAAAGATTCCAAGGTAATTTGTTCGTTTCGCAGCTTACTGATTTCAAGAGTGCATATTTTATTTGACTTATACCTAAATTAATATTTTTGGCGCAATGTTGTATTTCAGGAAAAAAAGTCCTTCAAAGTTTCATGAATGAAAAGAACATTGATTTTCAATACCTATTGATTTTATTCCATCATCTTAACACGTAAAATATAAAATCTCGATGACGTAACAACTTCGATAGGCTAACAACTTTTTCTAATCGAGTTCAAAGGTTCATTATAAAAAATAATGAATCAATTGTAGGTGCTCACTGAAAATTCTGTTAGATGGTGGAGAAAAAAATGTCTTAATTTTCAAGTACCTAATTTTACATTTTTAGTTTAAAAATTCCTCATTTATCGTCTTTTAAAATTTTGTTTTAAAGACAGTAGTACTATTTGTGTAGTCACAAAATTGAGTTTTTAACCCGTTATAGCGATATTATGAGACTATAGCCATAGTATAATCTTAATGAGGAATCTCATTTCAATACAATTATCAATTATTGTGAACTGTGATCTTTCCATGGGCAATTCAGAAAAATTACACGGAGTATTTTTTCATTCAGATTCTACATACGCCTCTTCTAAGGTTAGAGATCAAAGTTGTTGATAGTTTTCCACTGAGGCCTCCATTGATTACAAAGATAATAATTATCTTTTATTGTTTTTCCTTCGTTTCTTTCCAGCAGTGACTGCTAAAATGGTTAAAAAAACGGAGTTGAGTAGGATGTTGTCTATTTCCACGAAAATAATGAGTTACAAGTTAAATCGATTTCGACGGTTAGGTCATCATCAGTAACAAACAATAACTGAAGGTACATCACAAAGAGCATAGCTTATATAGTCACAAGTGAAAGGGAGCTTGAATCCCATTGGTCGAGAAAGTGAAAGTCATAGCCAATCAGATAAGTGAAAGGAGAATCCTATTGGCTCAGAGAAGTGAAGGGACCTGGGAGGATCATCAAATGCCAATCAAGGCAGACAAAGTGAAAGGGAGCTCAAACATTGGTGAGGGTTACATTGTGAAGGGGAGACCAAGCTATTGTAGGAAGGAACCTATCAATGGTGAAACATGTTGAGGGACCACCTCATTCAGACATTTACCAGACCTATCACTCTTAAGAATCTCGAACTTTTCAAGCACATCCAACATACCTCCCTTCGGGTAAAAATGAGGAAATTCTATGTACTGTCCGTTTGTTAGATCAAAACTAAAGTTATGATTGGCTAAAATGGTTGGTACGATGAGGAATATTTCTGAAGGCAGGATCTGAAACTAGAAAACTTAATCAATGATCCAGTAACTTAAAACTACTTACTTAATCAATGAACTTCCACACATCGCATAGTTAAGTCTTTATGCTCTACATATTTATTTTCAGGAATTGAAATTATCTCCGGGATCGAAGTCTTTTCAACATTGGAAAGAAACCCCGGTACCTATGTATATTGACATATATTTTCACAATTGGACGAATGCTGAAAGAGTGTACCAAGAAACTCCTCACTTCACTCAGATGGGACCGTACAGATTCTAGTGAGTTTCATTTCAACCTCAGTGAAAATAGAAAATTTCAAAACTTGGTTTGACTGTACCTTATAAATTATAATAATTAAAATTGGTGTATTATATTAATTTAATAGGCAGGTATTTAGTGGTGTAGATAATAGCTGCTTGTACTGTTGAGGCAGTACAAAAACTATAGAGACAATAATTATATCTAAAATTTTCATTAAATACCAAAATACAAGATTAAATTAGTGGTAACCAAAATAATTCTGTCGTTGATTGAGATCACAATTACTTCATTAAAAGGTACACTCAAGGAATGATGTTTACTGAGTGCTGCAAGTTGTATCTCCAATACATTGTAAATTATGGCCCTTCTACGGTAACAAAGTTTTTTTGGAGCTGAGAAAGTGAACATGCAACTGCCTTCTTTCAGGTCATTAGCTGGAAAATCGTAGGCATCCCTTGATACTGTAAGAATGACTCACAGGAGACATCAACTTGTGAAGGACGCATGATGATATTGCTAAATCAAGAACAAAAGATGTAGATTGAGCACGGACAACAAATGCTTCATCTTGAATGTACAGAGACGTCCTTTGGACCTTTTTCCGTCATTTGGGGGTTCAATTAAAAAGATAACAATATCGAGGAGTTCTTAAACGTATTTTACTAAACAATTTGCAGGTTCTTGAGAATCGTTCAATTTTTTGACGTTTCATACAATTTACTTATTACAATTGACCGATTATCAAGAATCTGCAAATCTATTTAAAAAGATGGTCTGAAAAGTTCATGAAAAACTTGAATTCCTACTTAGTAATCAAATAGTTTTTGTACATTTTTATATACTTTTTGGTTATTATTTAGCAAATTTTCAAGGAACTTGAAGTTATTGTACAATATAACGATATAACGATTCACGGGGTGTCCCACGAGTTGTTTTCCTTCTCAGCTAAATCGTTTTTGCGAATTTTCATGGAAAATGAAGCTATTGCAATGGCCTCAAAATTTTTAGATGAACTTTTTCAAAATTTTTGCTTCCGAGTCTACCAAGGTAGCGGAAGCTACCTTTCTACTTTTCAAGGATGAAAAAAAAGTTCTCCAAAATCAAAATTTTCACTCGAGTTTTGCGTTTCAGACCTTTCTGAACAATTTTGGTTCCGTGTCTGTCTGTCTGTCATGAAATCCTTGTAACGGGCATAACTATCGTCCGATTTCTATGAAATTATCAGGGATTGTGCAGGTTGGTGTGTAGACGGTCCCCTACGAAAATCGTCATCCCCGGATTGATAAAAGCGACTGCGCATGCGCAAACGTGAATTTCCTTGTAACGGCCATAACTTCTACATTTTCTACCCGATTCCGATGACATTTTCAGAGATTACGCGGATTAGGTTGTAGATGGTCCCCAATGAAAATCAATCCCTTAAAATTTACAGTAGCCTCCGCTCATGCGCAAACGTAAAATCCTTGTAACAGCCGTGCATTTGTCGCCCTCCCAATTCTTTCCCCCTCGTAATTTCACATGTGTGACGTGACAATCTCAAATCCTATTCATCCCATCACCAGTCCCCAATAGCTCAGAGGTAGCGCATTGGACTCCCATCCAGGATTCCCGGGTTCGACTCCCGACTTTTTGACGTTTGGAATTTTTGACTCCTCATCCGTTTTTTAGAAGCTACAAAAATTGCGCAAAAAATGGATTCTAGAGAGGTACATGAATTTCCAATATTTTTTAACGCTGATACACGTGATCTCATCCGTCGTTAGCGGAATAATGACCGAAATTTCGTTTTTAAGTCAGTACCACTGTTCGTTTTTCCAGCTTTTAACCAAATGATGGTATGGATTCGTGGTATGTGCTACACCCACAAGGCTGACTACTCTCTCGAGAGTTTTTGCTGATAAATCGAGAGCTTTCGACCGAGTGGATGAGGATTTTTAAGGGTGGAAAACTAACTAGTAAAATTTTGTAGTTACGAAGTTTTTAGACCCCAAATCGAGCCGATATATCAACTAAGGAAAAACTAAGGAAAGTACAGGGTACGGCGCACGGACGGGAACATTTTAATCGATTTTTGGATTCTACGTACCTTGAAACGTAAACATACAATTTTGAGGAGTACAATTTTCTCTTTCTCCATGCCAAAGGCTCATTATTGAAAATAAGAAACCATAATGGGAGGTGCGCCTTGATTTTTTAAAGATTTTAAATCGAAAGCAGACTACATCCTGAAAACCGCGACCTTCTAACGTGAGTAGATCTGTTTCTATGATTTTTCAAAGTTTCGACCGTTTATGACGTCACGCGCCCCTCTCGCCGGGGCGGGACCCCCCAGCCCACTGTGACGTCATAAACGGTTGAAACTTTAAAAATTCATAGGAAACGATTTACACACGCTAGAAGGTCGCCGTTGGTACCAAAATTCTCAGAATGAGGTCTACATTAGATTAAAAATAACAATAAACAGTTTTTCCTACCCAGGCGCACACCCTATTAATTCTTTTAATCCAACTTCAAAATACCCCCTTCCCACCACAAAAACCCCAGAAGGGTGGGATCTCTCAGTTTCGTGTGTCATCGGACGACGTTTTTTAAAGAGAAAATGTTATTATTTGTAGATCGCGGAAAATTGAGGTGAATACAATTAGATACCCTTCAATAAATGTCTACCGAAAAATTAGCGTCCTTTGAAAAGTCAATCCTCTCGATTGAAACTAGCAAGTGTGTAATTTAAACTTGTTTTTCCTAATGAAAACATTTTCAAAAGAAGGTTAATGGGGAAAAAAGTAAGATAATATCTAAAAACCGATCCCCCATCTCCATTCTTTACGGTCTAATTTTGGATATTTCATTCACAGCTCAGCGCTATCTGACAGCACGATAATATTAGCCTTGATGGTTCTAGAGACTTCTGGTGATACGAATTGGTTTCTAATAATAAACTGTTACTCTGAAGTTAGGTATTACTCTGTTATTCGTTATACGTCATTCCTACTATGTTGATTGTATGGATGAGGGTGAAATCAACTGTATGTATGGAGTCTCTCTCTCAAGATACTTTCCTATAGATTTCTTTAAAAACCGTTTCTCAAAAGTGTCAACCTAGGTCTACTTATAGTTGTGCGTCAAAAACGCGTTTTGTAATTGTTTTGGGATTGATTGATTAGAGCATAATGTCAGTTTGTTGGTTCTATTGAAGTTACAGACTCTATAGCAAAGGCCCCCAAAAACCTACGTTTCATCAGCTTCCAACAGCATCAGCTTCCAACGGTACCACATTTTTTTAGGTTTATTAAGAAAAATGGTGTAAATGCAAAAACAAACAACAGATATTTCCGAGGAAATTGATTGTTTTTTTCATAATTTTCTAAGTGAAGAAAGTTGAATTTTAAGCGGGTTAAAAGCAAGAGCTAGAAAGGGAATGTTATTGCGTATTTGTTATAGAATCGATTCTTGAAGTATTGCTGATTGGTTTCGGGACACCTTGTAATAGCGCTTCACCACTAACCCTTGAAAACTGAAAACCCCTCTATTTCACTGAAATAACACTTTCTTTCGCATTCAAACACCATTCACCCTCCACCCCTGCTCAAATTTCATAGTAAACCTAAAAGTGGGTTACCGATGGAAAGAAGTGTAATGGAGCATAGTATAACAGTGTAATAGCAAAAGCATATCGACAGTGAACTTGCAAAACCATGTAAGTCCGATTTTTTTCAAAAATAAGGTTATTAGCTATTTGGATAGAATGAGACCCCCTTGATCCATCAAACGGAGTCAAACTGGCAAAAACTCGACTATCTCTTCTCTATGCGTCAAAAGCAACAAATATGAACCAACGTGTTAAGTCCACTTTGAAGCAAGTTTTTCTCGTTTCCTGTAAAATTTCTGGAAAACGACTTACATGGTTTTGCAAGTTCACTGTCGATATGCTTTTGAGCGCATCTGAAGAAGACCGTGTTTTAGCAGCAAAGAATCACCAGAACAAAACAGAAATTGACAAATTTCAAAACCAAAACTAACCTACTGCACAGTTTTTCCTAACTGGTAAAAACTCATCCTAAGGGAAATATAACAACTGCAGCATCACAAATGTACAACAAATATGTTAGTAAAATAACAACTGTAGCCCATAACCATCTACTTTATCAATGTTCATCTAATATACTTACCGGTAACACCTTCATGATGCCGTTTAATCTACAATTTAATCGTTGAAACAACATTGGTAGAATAGTTTTTTTATCAAACAACGATTAATGTGGAATGATATTTTCATCGTTAAAAGCATCATAGAAAGTCATTGATTTTGACACAAACGAACGACATTGACGTGGATGAATAGTTCATACATGGGAATCATCAAGTTATGGATGGTAAAGAAATGAACCATTGAGTAGTAATGAGCCCATCAACATTTATGTTGTCAATCGTGATATAATTTCCTTAATGGAAATGTTATTACCAATTATTATACAATTGTACCTAATGTTACAAGAATAACAACAAATTATCAAAAGGTAAAGTTGAAACAACATTACCAAAGTTGAATCATCGTTTTATTAAAATAACATCAAGTAGGTATACTGAATAGTAGGTGGGTGATCGCATTTTCTTGCCGATAAACCTCCTTGATGCTAACTATAACAAAATAACGTTTCATGAAAACGGAATATTGGTTGATTTCATTTGTTTTTATTGATAGAAGATTCAAATCTTAGATTTAGCCTTATACATTAGTGTCGCAGTTTAAATATTTTGGCGGTGGAATAATTTGATGGCTCCAAGAATTAACTTAGTGTCCATTGCGCTTCAGTTTTTAAATGTTTGATTCGATTGCATGAAATACGGGAATTATGTGATATATTCGAGGGAAAGCTTCAGGATTTATTCAACAATTCACGCACATCAAAAAGAACAGGGCTGCCATGAAAATCTCTCTCTGTTGATATGATGATGTATTTTCATTTTGGATTCCAGTGAAAAAAGAACGAAAGTTAAGCTGGCATGGAATGACAACGGGACTGTCACCTACCGCCAAACTCGCATTTGGCATTTCGATGACGGATTTTCAAACGCAAAACTTGATGATAAGGTCACCACGGTCAATATGGTCGCTGCAGTGAGTATTTAACTAAATATCCTTGTAGTTTGGTTTTGGCATGATATTCCTACATTAATACTATGGAGCAGTACAAAAATTGCGGCTAATTATTTGGATTGACCTTCTTTCTTCAAAAAAGAGAAGCCATTCAAAATAACATTTTGGTTCAGACTTCTCAAAACTCGTACCTATTGGGACTTTTTCCCTAAGACAGAATACTTCAAAATGCCTATTTTTAGAGATTTTCTGTTACTTGTTTGTGCTACTCAAAATTATATGAAAGGAGAACACAGTTTTCTCTTGCACTTGCGAAATTCAACACTTTTATATTTCAATGATATCGACAAATCGATAAATATACCAACTGGTTAAATTAGAACAAATGGAAAGAGCTGGTAAGAGTGGAATTGATATTCCACAAGACTCATTTGACCAGACACCGATGGCTCCAAGTGGAGAAACTGCTTTAAACGGCCACGACTCGGCCTGGGCCAGTTCTCCTTTTGTCTTTGGGCGAATTTCCCTTGAGTTGGAGAACTGGTCCAATCCTATTGCCTTTTATTTCATCATGGATTTGTTTTTGGGTTAAAGTCAATATGAAATTCGCGACGTGCTAGATGAAACATAATATGTTTCATCTAGCACGTCGCGAATTTCATATTGACTTTAACCCAAAAACAAATCCATGATGAAATAAAAGGCAATAGGATTGGACCAGTTCTCCAACTCAAGGGAAATTCGCCCAAAGACAAAAGGAGAACTGGCCCAGGCCGAGGTAAATTATGTTGCGAGGAATTATGTTGAGGTTGACGTTTCGACACTTGAGTAGTGACGGTTAAAATTCAACAATAATATTGTTTAGTAAAACACCAGGGGACATCCCACTGGATAAGGTGTAGATCGTTGAATTTTAACCGTAACTACTCAAGTGTCGAAACGTCAACCTCAACATAATTCCTCGCAGTTTACTTGGCATACTTTGAAAACTATTTACTCCTACTCGTACTTAGACTAGGGATGGGCGATAGTCGATAGTTACTGGTGATAGATTTTAACTTCTTTTTTGTATTTGAAAATCTTAGCATTCGGAGGGCTGTGATATTGAATACTGAGACGAGCGGGGCAGCCTCAACCCCAGGAATTCCATTCCTCGATTCACTGAGTAGTTCTTTGAACTGGTATTCTCGAAGTTGAGGCTCGTGTCAGTATTTATTACCTGCTGTGTATTGTGAGTACCTCATTTCGAGAAATTAGATATTCACCACTTGTGCAAAGAAACAAAATTCGTGGTATCGACTTCACCTCTCAACCCCACCTCTTCAACTCACTCCCTTCCTCTATTCAGGCTTTCAGACAATATTTGGCTCAAGGAGCAGTGCTAAACTGGAAATTCTTTTTATACATTTTTAATATATTCGTTTTTCGTTTGAAATTTTTGTGCAATGTTATAGATATACTGGATCCTGCAAGTAATAGTCCATAATATTCAATTCAATAACATCAAATTCCGAATGCTGCAAATAATAGCCCATAACATTCAAATTAATCCCATAACATGTACGTACGGAATAGGGGAAGCCACTATCAAAAAACTATCGATAGTATCGATAGTTTTTAACCGACAGTATCGACCTATCGATAGTGCTGAACTGTCGACTATCGCCCATCCCTAAATTAGACCGACAAACTGATAACTGGGCGAGCTGAATAATTCATGCGAATTATTCGCATCTGGTGGTCTCATGTAGCTGAAATTTCACAGGGAGCCTCTTTGGAATTTCTGAGTACGAATGTACTCAGATCCCTTCACACCAGTAGCGGGAACTAAATTCGATAGAGCTGGCCACCCAAAGTTAGAATTTATGCCAGCCAGAGAATGGAAAATTCTAATGAAAAACTGAGCTCCTCCCGAGTACCGTCAACCGGGGTGATATGGATCATTTTTTGCAGTTTTTATTGAAAAATTAGATCCCACTGTTTTTAGAGCAAGCTGGTTTTCCGAATATAGATTCTCTGAGATGTCAAGAAGACGGTACCATGTCAATTTTTGTGATTTTCACCTTTTTTTCACTTTTATCTTTTTAATGAAAAATAATCCATATCACCCCGTTAGTCGGGGTGATATGGATCAAAGCCAAAAACCGATGTAAAATTCACTCCAATCCAGTAAAGAGGTGAAATGAATCACTAAAATTATTTTTAAAATAGAAGATCGAATAAATGAAAGGTTAAAAAAGAAAAGGGCTTTGAAATTAGGAAATTGACGGTGCATTCAGGCTTCACTCCATCGAAGCCTGAATGCACCGTCAATTTCCTCATTTCAAAGCCCTTTTCTTTTTTTTAACCTTTCATTTTCTTTTTTGACTGTTGTTCAGTTCAGTAAAATAATCATTGACAGTGTCCCAAGTAATAAGTACTCGTGCTCTTTTGAGATGCCCAATGACCTGGTAATGTCGAGGCATTTTCTCCCGATTCACTCCACCCCTCAAAAACTCCGAAATTCACAAAATCAACTCCTGGCAAGGGGGGTTTTAAGTTGAAACAAAACACAAAATCGATCTCTTTTCATGAGAAGTTGTTGATATGATAAAAAATATGCAGATCAAGTTTTCTGCTCATAGGTTGGCTACACAGACGAACGTAAACAAACAACACAAAAGTGCGGGGTTTCTAAGGATCTGATAATCTTCATGGATGAAGGTGGTGAAGCAAAATGCCTAGTTCAATATTCTGCTACCAGATCACATCCAAACGTCACCAGGTAGCGCTGCAATTGCTAAAAGCGTTGCTGCCTCCAAAGTATCCATATCACCCCGGCTGATTCATAACACATAGGGACGGCACGATACCACCGATATATCGGAGTATCGATACTTTTTTGGTATCGATACCGATATTTGTATCGATACTTTTGATAAAAAACTCATACCGATATTTTGGTATCGATACTTTTGCCTGAAATATCGGAGGTATCGATACTTTCTTGACGATATTATCGATATTTTTGCCAAAGTGGAATAGTAAAAAAAAAAAAAAAAATATCAAATTTCAAGTACTTAGATACCATACTATATCTGCCACTGAATAATACTCAGAATAGTATCGATCGAAATGATATATCGCTTCTAATATCCTTCATCTATATTCAAAAACTTTCCACAATAACCCTGTAAAATCGCATTTTTTGCGGTTTTCACATTCCTTGGATACTAAGTCCATGGGTTTTCATTTCTCTGGGTTTCTTGGACAGTTCGAGTTCCTTGTGACCATTGTTTTACTTTCCGATTCACAACAATTTTTTTTATTTACTTTTTTAAAAATTCAAGTCAAAACTTACTTCACGCCAAATTTTTGTTTTTTATGATTCGATAATAAATATTGTTAATTTGTAATGTAACTGATTTATTACTTCATCCTTTCCATTTGTAGTGGATGATGAATCATTTCATTGAACGGAGAATTCTTGGGAATAAGAATTGGAATTAATATAAAATGAAATGATCATTCACTTTTATTAAATTTTAAATTATTGACTTTCATAACATTTTAAATTACCAATGACTTTAACAAAATTTAATTTATTGACTTTTATTAATGCATTTATAATTCTTGATTAATGGAGTTTTTATTTGGTTTGCGAAATCATTTGTGGGTTAATTTGGAGTATCGATAGTATCGATACTTTGACCCGATATTATCGAAGTATCGATATTTTATAATATCGGTATCGAAAAGATATCGAGTATCGATACTTCCTGAGAAATATCGTATCGGAAGAAGTATCGATACTTTGGAGTATCGTGCCGTCCCTAATAACACCCCGTTTGACGGTATTCTTCAAGACTTTATCGAGTAGGTAGTTCTAAAACATAAGAATGCTCAACATATTCGATGGTTTTCTCAGTTCGCGGGGAAATTAACTTGAAATAATTTAAACCTATTTCCCCTGGGAATAATTGGTGATGATAAAACAATTCGTTATCTCGATTTACAATACCAGTGATAATTATCAGCTTTTATAATACATGTATTAGGGGTGCATCAGCTATAGAACTAACTCATGTTCAATCTTCTCATGGAAGTTCCGTGATGCAATTGAAATTACGTAATATTTTAATAGGTAGGTATGGTTTACATCGCTACTAAGAAATCAGAGTAAAATTCACCACGAGCGATACAATGAAGCGTTAATTAACTTCAAGCGGAGCCCGATCGGGGCGAAATGCATTACAACGATAACTATTGTCGATATTTCAAATGATAATCAACCGAGGCGTTATCCGTCGGTGTTATCAATTTTCTCGATGTATTTCACGTGCATTAACATAAATTACTGTGTAGTATCGTATAGTACGCGTCTACTTTACAACTCCTCGTTTCGAAAAGGCTCCCAAGCCAATCATTTTAATTGAGTCAAAACCGTTGTTGGTACCCACCATAATGACACTTCCAGTAATCACCCGAAAAGCGGCATTCGAGCCCGCGAGCAAAACTAGTGCGAGAGTTCGATTTAAAATTGAACAAATCTGGTTGATTGCTTGATTATTACTTACAGTCCTGTGGGTCGAAAGGGATACTTTGATCAGGTGGTAGTTAGTTGATTAGTTAATTAACGAAAATTAATTTCTAGATGAATTGATCATTTTGATCTCGCTGAGCCCATGGGTTGTTCACTGACCTTTTTACGGGGAATCCTATTCAATGAAAATAATATTACAACAATAAATCCTCGAACCAACCGGTTTTATCCCGCTTTTCATTCTCGTTAGTAAATTGTTATTAAGGTCGATCCAACCTAGTTCGTTTGAATATTCTGTATTTTGATGTTTGATTATTTTTGTATTTGATTTTTATGAGATTTTATGGGATTTTTATATTTGATGATTTTATAGATTATTTTTATATTATATTTATGTGTTTTTACCTTTTATTATATTATAATTTTTAAATATTTTAATTTTATATTAAGTACATAATTATTATTATTCTGATATTTGATTATTCTGTGTTCGAGAATCGATATTAGTAAACAATTATTACTTATAATGAATCGTCCCTGGTGTCTTGGTTTGTTGGTGGTTGTTGGTTGAGAATATGAAAATATTTTTGAGAATACAATATTTTTCGGTAAAGTTGATTCTCAAAAGTTGTTATCATTATAATTTTGCTTCCGAGTCTACCAAGCTTTTAACTTTTCACGGATTGGGAAAGAAAATAAGGGTCTCCAAAATCAAAATTTTTACTCGCGTTTTACGTTTTAGACCTTCCTGAACAATTTTGGTTTCTTGTCTATCTGTCTGTGTGTCGGTCATGAAATCCTTGTAATGGGTATAACTTTACGAAGTTGTAGTCCGATTTCGATGGAACTTTCAGAGATTATGTGGACTGGAGTGTAGATGGTTCCCTATGAAAACCATCCTCTCCAGACCTGTAGTAGCCACTGAGCATGCGCGAACGTGAATTCTACGTAAACTTCTACATTTGTCATCCGAATTATATGAATTTCTCAGTCATTGTTCAGATTGGCACGTAGATGATCCCCTTTGAAAATCATGGCCCCCAATTTGACAGAAGGTACCCTCTGCGCATGAGCAAACTTAAATCCTAGTAACAGCCATAGCGTTCAAGTTTTTCCAACCGATTTTGATGAAGTTTTCCGAGATTGTACGGATTGGGATGTTGATGGTCCCCTATGAAAATCAGGCCCCAAAAAATCTCGAATTTCCTTGTTAGGTACAGACATATTTTCAAAATTTTATCCCCGAATTCGGTAAAATCTTTAGGGATTGTGCCGGTTGACGTGTAGACGGTCCCCTATGAGTTTAGTGTAAGGCACTTAGAGATTGATGATTTGAGATTATCTATTATGCATCGGATCATCTATACAATCTGGTTGAAGATACAAGGAAGCTATGTGCCACATCCACTTGGCAGACTTTTTTCCTTTCTAGTGAAAGAAAAGACAAATAAAAATAAAATGATAAGTTCATTTCCATTTCAGGTTGAATTTTCGTCCGACTGCCATTCTTGGCGTCGCGGACGTCATCAGCTGTCTCCCTAAGGGGAGATCAGTGTATAAAATGATAATAATCACCTTACCAAAATAATAATAATAATAATAATTACCTAGTACTTTTGAGAATGCATTTTTTTGAAAAATATATTCACAACAAGTTTTTCTTATCCTCAACCAACAATCAACAAGAATGAACAACCAGAACCTAGGCTATCACTAAAGACGGTTACAATATGTACCTACAAACGCGGAAAAGGAACTAAAATTTGAGATACGTAGGTACCTACATCATTTGAGAACGTATTCAGTGGCCCGGGAAAGGCACCGATAGGAAGGTAGCAAAAAGGTTTCCTTGTGTATTCTAAAATATTATGACCAGGTCTCCCTTGAGGATTCAAAGTATTTTAGACTACAGGAATAAAATAATTAAAATTCAGTCCAATAGATAGGTACTGGTGTGATCAGCTACCTCCTCGCATTTCTGTCCAATCGCGAAATTTTAATGTAAATTGCCTATTTTTTGTTTTTCAGGCATTTTAATTTTTAATTTTTTTACATTTTTAGTTTTAATTTGTTTGTTGTACATAGTTCATGTGTTTTTTTCTTAAAACTTTTCATTTTACGAACATTTTAAAGTACAAAAATGATTAGGTGGTGCCGTTGGAGAAGATTCACAGAATTCTAGAATAGTTCAACTCCCAAAATTCCGTGATTTTAAGAAAACTCGAAAAACTTGAAAAAATTAAATAAATTATATTTTCAACAATTTGAAATTCAGCTGATCGTCCTTCTCAAGTTCCTAAACAATACAACAGCGTTTTCAGATAACGAAAATCAACGAAAAGTATTCAACAAGTCACAATGTAAGGGTCTTAACAATATAATAAATTACAACACAGGAAACATTTTTTTCAGCCTTTCAATTAGGTGGATGATATTTTTAAATTTTTCGTTCAAATTGAAGGATAAACTTAAGTTTGAAAGAGTGAAATCGTGTTTCTTGAAAAACATTCAGTGTTTTAGGGTCCGTTTCGTGATTAGAGGTTTAGACAAATTAAAGCATTTACGATCGGATACATTCGATTTGATAAACCCACTGGAGTTAGCAAGTATTTGGTTGGAGGTGCGTGAATGCCTCACAAAACGCTGCAAATTATTACACAATGGTTTATTATTTTTCTACAAAATCACCAACCATCCAATATGAAGAAAAAATAAAAAAATTAAATAAAAAAAAAATCAAAATCACCAACCATTGATCGCATTTTGGTCAGCTCTAATTTGAACGGAGATTAGGCCTCTTTTGCGATTCACACTCGTGTTTTGATTTATATATATATATATTTCAATATAAACCCTTAAATTTTCGTAGGGAGCAAACGGTTTGTCCTACAGAGCTCGGCGTGGTCTCAAAAAATTCTAAAAATTCTATAGAATCTTAAATTGAAGGAAAAACAATACCTTTATATCAAAATTTGTTGAGTTAGGGCGTTTTCAAAATTTCAAAATTGATTTTGGAACCCTTAGAAGTGACCTACATCAACCAAAAGCTTCGGGGCACAACTAGACCCCAAATGGAGCCTACATACCAAATTTCATCAAAATCGGTCAATGCTAAGTGGCAAAAGTGCCGCGTACGGCGGACGGACGGCCAAATTTTTATTCGATTTTTGGATTCTACGTACCTTGAAACGTAAACCCTCAAATTTTGAGGGGGTGTTAAAATTTTATTTTTCTTGGTCGATTCCAAAGGTTCATTATTGAAAATAATAAACCAAAAAAGCAATATAAATTTTCTCCAAAATCAAAATGAATCAATAATATTAAAAACTGCGTGGAAATGAGAGTTATGGTCTGGTCGGGTGATTCCTTATAACTCGCTGAAAACTCAAGAAACGAATCACTTCAGTTTAAACTCAATTTGTTGGTACATTTTAGAAAAACACCCGGTGGTTCAGGGTTTTGTAAGACAAGAAAAGTTTATCGCAATTTTCGGTGTACTTTTTTACGCTGATCAATTAGTGACTCCCCTAATTAATTTCGTTCACTTGTGGGCAGTGCCGTCCTTAGGGTGGAGCGGCCGCTCCAGGCCTCGCGCTGAGGAAGGCCTCGCGAAAAGTTTTGGTTGAATTGAAATAGTGTGCAGAGTGAAGATATACATGCTTAAAATATAAAGTCTGATTATACGCTCAATATTTTCAATTATTGGATAGATAGAACAAAAACGAACAAGATATTAGTGAATTAAAGAAAGCAATGCAAAACATCATTTGATAGCGGCGCGGCGGCAAAATGATCGAACCCTAGCACAGTTCATATAAGGTGAGTCAAAGTTGATAATAACACAATTTTAAATATAGTTTATCTAACAATGAACGATTGCATTTACAGTATTATTTTACATCGGTTTAGCTGGAACTATCTGTTTTATTAAGTCTTAATCTTATTAAGTCTGTTATAAGTTTTAATCTTATAACTCATATTTTAACAGGCCTCTATTGTAGGCTATAATGTGTTTTATTATTTTACAGATGTGATGTGAAAATTATAAACCTACATTAACAATGGAACAATGGAAGAATTTAATAAACAAGATATGAACATCTAAAAAGATATGGAACGTCAATATTAAATAAGTATTTACAATAATGTATATGTTTATTAGGTATAATTTACTATTTGATTTAATACAAAGCAAGAAAGAAGACATTTCGTTTTTTCTAATGAATTTATTGTTTGTCAGACAAAAATTACTACTATGTTTAACATTAACAAGCACTGTTTAAGCATTACTTAAAGAATAAACTTTGTTTTGATTTTTCTAGCTTATTTTTCTGAGATTCCTATTGTTTTTTTTTACCTGAAACCTGAAACGAAATTACTCGAAACATACCAACCTGAAATGGGTGTTTTGCACCACCCCTCCCCCTTTTAGAGTGTAAGAGATAAACGTTTTGTTTATCAAAAAGCTTACAATTACGACTTTGCAAGTATAGCTTGACAAATATTTTCCGGACCCCCCCCCCCCCCCCCCGGTATCCATAGTTAAAAAAGGCCTCGCAAAAATGTTTTGCTCCAGGCCTCGGATTTTCTAAGGACGGCACGGGAATGTATGCTTGTGGGAATGTAATGCAATTTTCCGAAATGTTCCGCCACCACAGACAGATTTCGTGATAAACAGTTGAGATAGATTTGTGCTGTGACTTTCGGGTGCAATCAACACAGTAGTTGGTTACCAAGCTGGTATGTCTGAAAAAAAGAAAAATGCTCACTTTTCTCAGAAAACCAATTCTTTACCAGTCAAAATGGATCAGGAATGTTAAAAATTACGTGGAAAAGTTATGTTTGTTGTGGTGAGATCGGATTTTCTTCCTTTCATACTCAATTTATATCCAACATTTGTGGGTACACTGAAATTAAATAATGGTAAATCATTAGTCTACCTTTGAATTCCGGGCAAACTATTACAATTATATGACACTACTCGATGTTCTTATTAATTGGAGAGATATGCCCTCTTTATTGCAGACTGTCGCTCACAAATTGCGATTCAGCTCGGTGGGCGTCCAGAAGTCCACGTCTTGGGGGTTCACTACTTTGCATCACGAAATTTACATAGTGAAATCCGTCAGAGAGCTCCTCTTTGAGGGATACGAGGACAACATCCTTTCCCTCCTCAAGTTCCACCCGGAGTACAGAAACGAAATCGCCGATAAATTTGGGTGGTTCTACAAGGTGAGTGTCACGAAATTAATTTATTTCGTATTAATATTACTATAATGCCGTTCTTTTTTGGAATTTTGACGTTCATTTGATTACCGGACAATTACCTCACAGCCCAGATGCGAGCATAGACTGCGTAATTTTTGAATACAAGCCATACCTTCTAATCCATTTTTACTCCATTGAGGAATTTTTGAAATTTGACTTTGCCGATTCAATTTGGTAAATATATATATACGCTTATTATATTGTTATTGGTCTGTGAAATGGAGTCAATAGGTATTTTTTTTTATTATTGTACTAAGTTTTTAAGTTTTCTGCTGCAGAGGAATATATCAAGTAATCTCGCTTGCAAAGATTTTAATCATCTCAAACTCTGACTGTGATATGTGAATGTTTGTGATTGTGTTTATATGTTTGTGTGTGTTGTGTGTGATTGTTTGGCTGTATATTTCGGCTGTTGGCTCGGGGTTCTTGGCCGGCCTGGGGGCGGCCCCCTTGGCGCTTGTATTGAGATGGGTGGTCTTCCTGTATGGTGGACCGCGCACGTTCATAGGGGCTTCCTCTCCAGTATTGGATTGGTTGCCCCGGGAGCCGCCGGGGCGGGTGGGTCCGGGCCGGCCGGGACACCTCGGCCGATGCGGTGATGATCCACACACACCTTGTTCCTAAAAATAATATAAAAGATCCAATCACGAATGTTCCTAAGTCACTTTGATCCAGTGTTGAGCAAGTTTCTCTTTGTTTTTTTTTTGTTTTTTTTTCTTTTAAATTGTTTTCATGACGACTGCTGTTGATATTGTACCTACCGTGATGTTGATTTATATTAGTTGAATATTTATTCGTTGAATTATAATAAGGATTGTAGAGACTGAAATTATGCTTAATGTTGACTTACACTATGTACGAATATGTACCAACAGTGCGAAATAAAATATCTATCTATCTAATCCTCTTCAAGCCACTTGCTAGTCTTCCATCTTCGTCAAACGTAACTTTCAATGTAACTCATGTTGCCAATGAGTAACGTTTAGCGGGACAAACGAAGTGATTTGACCCGATGCGGGTGGACTAGGAACTTTTTCCTGAACCCAAGTGAGCTAGTGTTATTCTGTACAGTATTACCTATATTGATGCCTACATTAGAAATTCAATAATTTCGAGAAATTTGGTTTTCTTCCTCCAAATTTAGTTCATCTCCTGTTTTTCTGTAATTCAAAATTTAAATATTTACCAACTTGACAGTTACTTTTCTTCTACTTGAACAAAGCCTTTCAACAAATTCCTCTAAGCTAAAAAAAACCTTCGAGAACACCATGATGTTCGTACTGGAAAATTAGGAACTGTCGGAAATACCAACTCAAAAAAAAAAAAAAATTGATTTCATATTATTCGTGCAGAGAAACGGATCGGACGAGATCGACGGTGAGTTCAACATGGACACCGGTGCTAACGACCTCACTCAGGTAGGGAAGATCAAAGAGTGGAACGGCCAGACTCGGAATGACTTCTTCCCTGGAAAGTGTGGAGAGATAGCAGGAACCTCTGGAGAGGTGTTCCCACCCTGGCTCACCACCCAGGACCAACTCGGACTCTTCTCAGGGGATCTCTGCAGGTAATTATTGTACGCATTCACCTTGCATATTCGGTGAACATGATATTTCCTCCAACCCACCAGTTCCGTGGGAGAATGTACCTAGGAGCGCTCAGGAAAAGAAAATGTTGTTTAAGAGAGCCCCTTCTGCTCCTTAAGTACCTACAAACTCTCTCGTCCCTTACCAGTGATAGTAAATGCTTTTAACTACTTCTAATGCTGTTATATTGCTATTCTATTAGCATTATATTGGCATCACAAGTTAATTTTCTTCACTGAGTACGTAAATATCGTCCAAGTACTAAGTACTGATCTGATCATCAGTCTTGGGTTCTGTACTATTGTACTGTTTGTAGCACCGATGAGGTATAGTAACGTAATGTTCATTTTAAATATTTTCCATGATATGGAGGAGACTTTGGATTTTCAATCCCTCATTTCACATACAACACCATGACCTTTTACAAGAACTAGGTATCAGATCCAAAAGAAAAAACGTTGCAAATCATTGCTCAAAGGTTTATTATTTTCTGTATAGATCACCCTTCTGTATAGATCACTGGTTCTCCATCAATAGCACCTACCACCATCTGTATTCTCTCTTGACCTTCCCTCTATTTTTCGAATTGTATGTACCTTGAAACGCGAAACATAAAATTTTTGGTTGGCTTTGAGCAATGGCTTCGGAGCTCACTCAGCTGATCAGTGATCTGAGGAGTGAAGAAGATCTCCTCGAATGCTGGAGACGCCTGGAAGAGCATTTCCATTCAATAGGATTGAAAATGGCTTCGGAGCTCACTCAGCTGATCAGTGATCTGAGGAGTGAAGAAGATCTCCTCGAATGATGGAGACGCCTGGAAGAGCACTTCCATTCAATAGGATTGAAAATGGCTTCGGAGCTCACTCAGCTGATCAGTGATCTGAAGAGTGAAGAAGCCTTTGAGCAATGATTTGCAGCGTTTTTTACCCACCAACATTTTTTTTACCTACCAACTTTTTTTTACCTACCAGCTAGGTACTACCTACCACACCATACTGGCTTCACACCTTCACAATCAAGTTTATTAGAAAGAACTAAACGTTTCACACTCGATTGGAAAAATAGAAAGCTTCATATGGAAATTTGATTACTGGTTACGCAGAAGGCAAAACTGTATACAAATCGAAGAAATGAACAGCGATCGCCTTTTAGTCAGATAAAATTTGAACGGAGATTAGACCTCTTTTGCGATTCACACTCATGATTCTGTTTTATCGAAGGAAAACCTTCAAGTACTCGTAGGGACCGAACGGTTTGTCCTACAGAGCTCCGGGTGGTCTCAAAAATTTTTAAAAATTCAATGCTATTTAAAATTGGTGAAAAAACGGTATCTTTATTTCGAGAGTTTTCGAGCTAGGCCACTCTTGAAAATTTCAACCCTTAATTTTCACCCCTTAGAAGTGACCTACATCAACCAAAAGCTTCGCGGCACAACTAGACCCCAAATGGAGCCCATATACCAAATTTGAACCAAATCGGTCCAGTGTTGCTAAGAAAAGTGCCGCGGACGGCGTACGGCGTTTTTTTATTCGATTTTCGTATTCTACGTACCTTGAAACGTGAAACATCAAATTTTGAGGGGGGGGGTTAAATTTTTTTTTGCTCGATTCCAAAGGCTTATTATTGAAAATAATAAACCAAAAAGAACACAATTTTCAAGATAATTTTGATTGTCATAAAAATCATCAAGCTACTGACAGGTTTGCTTTTCACTACAATTTTAAAGAGTTTCTTGATTGAGGCAAGTACGATAGCAAATGGTTTATCTCATGAACAGTTTTCCTGTTGTTCACGTGATGACCCACTGACGAATGGTTCTTCTCGAAATAGACGTCGAGTTTACCAGAGGTATCCTGTTTCAATTCGTTGAGAGCTGAGCTGCCTCTTGGACATTTGGCGTTCTTCAAGGATAGACCTCTGCTTTCACGTGGGAATGGCCTGCTCTGTTGCTTGGGCGTTACGTACAATTCTTTGACTTAACCCATTTCCGGCCACTGAAGCATTTTTGCATCGTCTTAATAATGATTTTTTTTTAATATTGAAAGAGTGGAAAATCTTTGTAAAAGAATTTTTTCTCGTTCATCCAGTTCCTAAACTTTTCAAAAATAATTTTCTTCGACATTCGGGAGCTCTTAGAGATTTAGGAAATTTTTTTGAAAGAGGCTTTTTGGCCGAAAGCGTGATTATGGTGGCTCAAATTCGGTCCTGGGCGATGAGCGTTCTGGGCCATGAATCGAAACAGATTCCGGTCCATAAATAGATTTTTACATTTTACCTAGATTTTTTTCAGATTTTTAACAATGAAATGTTTAAATCATATATATTTGGAAAACTGAGACCTCTCAAATATTATAAAATGTTAAAATCATAAAATTTAGAGCATTTTTGCTCTTAAATGATGATTTATTTCGGCCGGCATTCTGTAAAATAATTCATCCTCCTCGTCCCATTACTCTGTTATTTCTACCCTCGGCTTAAAATGGGTTAAGAGAGTCTCAGTCGCTCGCCGTTCGTTCCTCGTTCCTGGTTATTATTTCTCTCAAGAACCGGCGTTCAAAGTTTAAAAGTTGTACCAAAATTTGAAAAATGTCAAGGATTTTTGAAATTCATTAGTTCATCTACTTAGTGAATTGAAGAACTAAAACATTGCCGCTGGAATCATTAAAATCGAACAATAATTGCCGGCGAAAAGTGCGAAAAACCTTCTATTCACAAGTTATCTTGGAAATATTGATCCGACTTCAATCACGTATTTCTTGGGAAGTGCCAACTAGAAGCTACTTCAGCACTTGAAAACGGTGGATACAGCTTTCGTACAAGTACGCAACCACGAGAGACATTTTATGTCTTATGTTTAATAAATTGAGAGCTTTCCAATGAGTGGTGAACGATTTTTGTGGGGTGGAAAATGAGGAAGTTAGTTTTCCCTAGGAACGATTGGTTGTACGTGAAAATCATCAGAAATTTCCGCGTAACGCTCCCCTCGTAACGCTCCCCGCGTGACGATCCCCGCGTGACGATTTTTCATTTATGTGCCATAGTAAAGACATAAAATGTCAATAATGTTGGAAACTAAAATTCTGCGAGAAAATTTCAACTAAGATTGTCACTTATCACTATAAACATTCGTTGTCACTTTAAAGTTCAAAAAAAAAAAAAGAAAAAAGCTTTAAAATATACAGATGAAATTCACAGGAAATTGCCAGTCAGGATAACTACCTACTCGGTGGGAATTTGAGCATGGAGAGGCACTAAAGTCTGGTCTGATATGTGAAATTCTAGGGAGACCGTCAGGACTCCTAAGTGTCCCTACTAACTCGGACAGAATCATTAGATACTCGGGGTAATCATAACCATTTTGAGGAACAATAAGGTCTTTCGAAACCTATGTATGCGAATTTACGGTTGTATGCCCTCTCCATGGTATTTCTAAGCTCATTGTTATGATTCTGACTTCTGACTGTGTTGACAAATTTAGATACCTAATAAACTTTTACTACCTAAATTGAATTTTACTTTAGATGCTACTCTGGTGATATAGTGGTCAGAATAATTAAGAAAAGATAGCAGACTGGTGAGGTTGAGGGTGATCTAACTGGCGCGTAGAACCGTTACGATATGTGTGGATAGGAGAGATCACCTGGCACGTATAATCGACAATGCTCGAATAAGGTAAGGAAAGTATCCAAGAGAGAGAGAGAGAGAGAGTAGAAAGAATGGATCAAGTCAGGCTGGACTGGAGGCAGTGGCCCCTCGAGCTGGTGTATTTATACTAGAGGATTAGTGAGAGACGGGGGTCGCCGTACCTTCCTCGTTTCGGGTTAGTCTAATCTCTTAAGAAACCGACTTTCAAAGTTTCAAAATTGTACCTAAATTTGAACATTTCGAGGATTTTTGAAATTCTTTAGTGCACTACATGACTGAGGTCAGTGAATGATCGGGTTTTCCCATTTTGGTTTATTATTTTCGACCAAGAAAAAATTTTTTTCAACACCCCCTCAATATTTGTTGGTTTACGTTTCAAGGTACGTAGAATCCAAAAATTGAATAAAAATTTGGCCGTCCGTCCGCGGCACTTTGGCCACTTAGCATTGACCGATTTTGATGAAATTTGGTATGTAGGCTCCATTTGGGGTCTAGTTGTGCCCCGAAGATTTTGGTTGATGTAGGTCACTTCTAAGGGTTCAAAATGAATTTTGAAATTTTGAAAACGCCCTAACTCAAAAAATGTCAATATAAAGGTATTGTTTTTCCTTCAATTTAAAATTGTATAGAATTTTTAGAATTTTTTGAGACCACCCGGACCTCTATAGGACAAACCGTTCGCTCACTACAAGAATTTAGGGTTAGGACGAACGATAAATCAGAAACACGAGTGTGAATCGCAAAAGAGGCCTAATCTCCGTTCAAATTATAGCTGACCGAAATGCGATCGATGTTTTTCTTCATGTTGGATGGTTGGTGGCTTTGCAGACGAGTGATCTATAGAAAAATAAAAATCAATAGAAAAACCCTTTTTCTCTGGCAATTATAGTTCGATTTTCATGATTCCAGCGGCAATCTTTTAGTTTTTCAATTCACTTAGTAGATGCACTAATAAATTTCGAAAATCCTTGAAAGTTTCAAATTTAGGTACAACTTTGAAACTTTGAGCGCCGGTTCGTGAGAGATTAAACTAACCCGGGGAAGAATGGCGACTGACTGAGACCCCCTTAATGACGTCTGGTCAACTCGATAATAGGGTGTGCGCCTGGGTAGGAAAAACTGTTTATTGTTATTTTTAATCTAAGGTAGACCTCATTCTGAGAATTTTGGAACCAACCGCGACCTTCTAGCGTGTGTAAATCTTTTCCTATGAATTTTTAAAGTTTCGACCGTTTATGACGTCACAGTGGGCGGGGGGGTCCCGCCCAGGCGAGAGGGGCGCGTGACGTCATAAACGGTCGAAACTTTGAAAAATCATGGAAACAGATCTACTCACGCTAGAAGGTCGCGATTGGTGCCAAAATTCTCAAGATGTAGTCTACTTTCGATTAAAAATCTAAAAAAAATCAAGGCGCATCCCCCATTCTCCAAGGAGGAAGTCATAACACTCACAATGCATCTTCCTCTCGAATGATAGTTCACGATCATTGGGGGAAATTGGTAGAACAAGGAGTCATTTTCAAAATTGAGAACTTTTTGGCTCCGCTTCTTTAGGATCCTTCACATTGCTCTATCATTAGAGAAGAATTTGATAGATGGCAGCAGTGTACAGTCGTCCAAGAACTTGGTGCGTTTTAGCCACTCATGACTCGACTTACTGGAGCCCAAACTCTCTTCTGTGATATTTATGATTCGAAAATTGGTCAACGTTGAATCTACTGAAGTGATCCGTTCAGTTTACCATTCCTGTTTTGGGTCCAGAATTGCATATGGTATAATTCTATGGGGCAATTCATGTCATGCAATTGAAATTTTCAGGCTTCAGAAAAGAGTAGTGAGAACTATAAGCAATATAAGCTGGAAGCACACTTGTAGAGGTTCCTTTTCTCGAAATCTGTATTGTCTGTCCTCAACTACATTAAAGCCAATATCAGCTCCATTTCAAAAGCATCGGACAATCATGATTACCCTACGAAAAGCCGGAAAAACTTGAACCCTCCATTCGCCCGCCTCGGTGCATCGCTTAATTGCTGTCCGATCCAAATGGGAACTAGGCTTTTTAACGTGCTCCCACTACAGTTACAGAAACTAGATGAAAAAGCATTCTCGAGAGTCGTAAAGGAGTCACTTCTACTGGCGGAAATTTATTCACTGGACGAGTTTCGTGGTGTGAAGTGGATGTTATGATGTAAATTTTGGTAAATACGGGTCCTTATAGTTAATAGTTCTAGCATCTTGTCAATTAATGTCATAATCGTCCTAGTCATAATAGTCATCAAAGCAGCAGAGGAATATCGAGTACTCTTGCTTGCACTTGACATCTCTAGATTTAACTGGTCTTTCTGTGATACTTGAATGTTTTAGTAGTTCTATTTATTGATGTTTTAACTTTGATAATTCTGTGATATTAGGTTTAAGTTGCGTGTTAAACTTATAGTAAATTATTAACTGTTTTTATGTCATTGATAAATGTATTTTTTGCGTGTTTGTCGTATGTTTGTGGGTGTGCGGGTCGGTGGGGGCCTCGGTCTCGCTCGGGGGTGCGTTCTTGCGCCGGATCGCCAGCGATTCTTTCGAGAGCCGTTTGCGTTTTTGGTTTTGGGACGCCACCATGGAGGGTGGGCCCGGGCGGGGCCGGGGCTCCCCTCTGGCCCCGCACCGCTTTCTGCGGCTTCAGCGCATCACGCAACTTGTTATCTTTATTATTGTCTTGTTTTTACATCGAATGACCGGTTTCCTCTTTTGAAATTATTTTTTACATTATTACCTAGTACTTTATGACATGTTACTTTTTATAGGACTATTTTTACTATTGTTTGATTTTATAACTGATTATTATTGACGATTGTTATATACATTTTATGTATAATGGCAATAAAAACATATTCATTCATTCATTCATTCTAATACGACAAATAAATCATAAGATTTATTTAAATTGTTTAAATGTTTAACATTTGTACTATATTGTACAAATACATTTTTACTATACATATTGTGTATATTTGTACTATATTTAACATTTGTAACATAATTTTAAACATTTGTTTAAATTACACTAATAACAGGCATAATTCATATATTTATTTTCGTCCAATCTGTTGTAGGACAATTTATCTGAGCTACGAGGAGGAAAACGAAGTCATGGGGATTCACGGCCTCAAGTACTCAGGAGGAACCAACTTCGTGGACAGCGGGATAATAGATCCGGAAACTTCCTGCTACAGAACGGGAGAAGCCACGCCTTTGGGTATCCACAACATAACCGCCTGCCGCAAAGGATCGCCCATCTTCATTTCGTACCCTCACTTCTACCTCGGAGACACAATTCTCAACCAGCAAGTGTCAGGACTCAACCCCAATAAGGAGCAACACAGTTTTGATATGACGGTCGAACCTGTGAGTACAATTTCATAAAGTTTAGTTTCAACTGGACACATCCAATTCTCGATCGATTTTGTTGGAATCGATTCCTAGTCATTGAATCCTTGGATAATTGGAGCAAAAGCATCCAAAGACAATAATAGATAATTTCTATAAGAAGGTTTCGACCTGCTCACAATCAAACAGGATGGTTATTTTGAAAATGAAAATTTTGAAAGCTTGGTACTTAGTTATTACCTTTGACATGCAATTAAAATCTTTGTTATTACTAAGTTTGCAAGTACTTACACTTCCTGAGTTGATTGGTTGAAAATATGGATGTGTTGTACATTCATATTTCCTGTCACTCTGGCAAGAGAGAGGAGATTTAATGAAAGCTTTCCATCCTGGTTTATTCATTGGGAGTCGCTTTAACTATTTTTTAGTTGTTTAATAACTTTTTGGCGAACAATATCACAACTAGTATCGGCTAGAGTCATTTGAAAGAGTTGCGCAACATAGCATGATTTTTTACTGCCAATCTATTATCTCCGTACCCTCAGCTAACAGTTCTTGACCCCTTCTCACTTGTAACATTCAAAAGCTGTAAATTATCGGTTGTTCCGTTACCCAGATCAACTGGCACAATATACAGAGAAACGTACGCCATATTGGATGAGAAGTAAAGCTTGCTCAAGCAGAAGTTAGAACAAACACATATTTGATCAATGGAAATAATTGAAGCTGTAGGAATCGTGATTTTCAACACATTGGACACAAACTCGCACTATTGACTGATAGAACCAATAAGCCCCAAACTTACCTTGAGAAATAGATGTTTAAGGAAAATCAATCGCCTACACAGACGCTACTATCGATATTGATGATGAAATTCGTAGGGAACCATCTCTGTGAACAAACCCGCACAAATCCTGGAAATTTCATCGAAATAGGACAAAAATGTTGAATATAAATGCCCCCGAAAGGAATTGATTGTAAATTGTTCAAAAAGCTCTGAACGCTTGGAGTAGGTACCTCGCAAGTCTAGTATCGTGGACCTGGGAATTAACCTGACTATCAGCTCTCATTTACGGACCATATCGATACCTTAAAGCACATAGTCGTTAGAAAAACGCAAAAGAAGTTTTCACCAGTGCACAATTCCTAAAATGACTGCTTATTCCACTAAACTCTTTAATTTCCCATTACCTATACTCTTCAAGAAGATCTTCCAAAAATAGTTATGATGAATTTGAGTGTTTCTGGAATTAAAAAAATAATAAATGTGGAAGATGGGTGGACATACTCGTAGCTCTTTTGGCCAAGTAAGGTTAGGGACATGGATCCTCTAGCCAAGTTCGATTGTGGACCAAAGGGGTTTGGGTAAAGGATTTTATCACGCTCTCGATCATAATTTGGCGTCACCACCGGTTTTTTGGTGACAGACTGGCACCAGAGGTTGGTGTCGCCAGGAGGTTTCGTGTGTTGGGTAGGTGTTGTTGACCAGGAATTTTGAAAAGTTATTCTTTCATAATACATGGATTACTGAACATCAATAATTATATTTTTCAACTCTTCTATTCTCCTAGAAATGTCAAATAATTACAAAATTTTAATGTTATAACAATTTGGAACACAAAAATTGAAGGAACTCTTGGTTTCAAAGGATCGCCAAAATCGTCTTCTTTAACTAGTACCTATCTGTTCGTAAGTTGCCTACTGTTAATAAAATATCACGCTATTCAAAAATGAACTATCATCAAATTTTTTACTTAATTACACAAAAAATGTGCCACGATTTTAAAAAACACTGGGTATAAGTTAACAGCGCTGCAAATTACTACACAACGGTTGGCTATTATTAACCATCTGCATAGAATACTACCTACTTGCAATAAAATCGGTATCCTGTTTGGTTGCGAAGTGCTACACAAAACTCATTTCAATGAAACACTCGCATTTAATACGCTCAAATCAGAATGGAAATTAGGCCAATTTCCTATAGTGAACAATCTTTTGGGATTCAGTTTTGGTTTTCTGGTTAATTTCAAGTCCAACCCTTGATTTCTTAAAGGGAGAGCACGGTTTTTTTTTCTCTAAGAAACAGTATCTGCCTTCCTTAAACCTAGTGCACAAAGGAGCTACCTATGTCCGAACAAAGCTCGAGTGTCCACAATACGATTGAATTTTATGGCTATCTTATTGGGACACAGAACGATTGTGCTTTGCTCTTTTGGACAATGCACCGAATGGCATTTACGATTATTCCAGAGAGGACATAGAACCCTGTCAATTTTTTCTTTTTTAAGCCATTTTCAAAGTTTTTAAAGCTACAATCATGTATCCTAATGAAAGAGTATGGTCCTATGATGTAACTGACCCATTTATCTCAAAAGTGACATTTTTGGACATAGCGCCTTTGTGCTTTAAGGTATCGATATAGCTCAGGTGGCCGCTTGTGGGTTACGCACACGAGGATTCCTGAAGCGAAATACAAGGGGATTTAATAATACCCCAGCATTAGTAGCCCTCTTTAGGACTCTAGTTCAGCTGATCCTTGGGTATGGATCCATCGTCTGGAGCCCTCAGTATGAATGCCACATCGCGCAGATTGAGCGGGTCTTTCGAGCTTTCCTTGGCTACCTAGCTTTTAAGCTTGATATTTCCCGCTATCGGGTAATTTATGGCGATCTCTCTCTCCACTTCAACCGTTTATCTCCTCGATATCGTCGTTGATCTTGCTTTCTTTCATGGCCTGCTGTCTGGAAGGACTGATTCGCCTGATCTACTGGCCCACATTGAATTCCATGTTCTCCGCCATGAATCCCATTCAGTTTTCTCCTTTTCCTCCACTAATTACCTAATTCATCTTCCCATCAGCCGAATTCCTCGTGAGGTTAAGCTTCTCTCCTCTTCCCCTCCCTTCATAGATATTCTCTACTCGCCACTCTCCTCCATCAGAACTCAGCTTATTGACCACCTTCGCTCTTTGACTTAAATGTACCAGTTTGACAAGCATTCCAGTATCTACACATTTTTTGAACAAGTGGGACATTAAGGGTTAAACATGTGAGGTTATCCTACCTAAATAACCAGAGCTTTTTAGGACGTCCCACAGTAAGACTTGGGCGTCCTTATCTCTTTATTTGTTGCCACATGAACAAGGACATGAATGCGTAAAAATTTTACAAAAATAAAAAGTAAGTACAATAATAGGTAACTGTAGATGTAAAAAAAAAAAAAATCTAAATAAATAACATGTAGATAAAATATAGGTAACTATATTTCATTCATTTTATGCGATTGATCAGGGGTAAAGTTGGACAACATCCAACAGAAAAGAATAACCTCACACTAATCCGTTCTAGGCCATTCTGAATCCAAATCCACGAAAACATCATAGGTGAATGTCTGTCTGTGTGTGTGTAGGTGTGTGTGTATGTGTATGTCTGTGTGTGTGTCACAAAATCGTGTGTACCTACTCTACCCAGGCCTTAGCTCTCAACCGATTTTCGTGGATCTTTATTTGTTCGACTCGGAAAACAATCTAGTTGTGCACTACTTCGCCGGAATTTCGAATTTTGCCTTTTAAGGTGGATGGAAAGGGGGGGTTAATGCTCAAAAGACGTGCGTTTTCGGGTATAATCTTGTAAACTCTGCCGAGCCCTCAATAATATTCACAAAATATCCGATTTTTCAATATTTCGGTTCCTTTATACTTAAAGTTCCTTTACTTTGTAGCTTACTAATTGTACCCAAACTTTGAAATTGTGGAAAAATTCTCTTTATACCTCCGAATTTTCGTGAATTATTCTTATTAAGTAACAGTGGTGCCTCCATAAACCGCATATTAAACGGTTTTTTGGTTTATTATTTTCAATGATAAACCTTTGGAATCGACCAAGAAAAATTTTTTAAAAAATAAAATGTTGGGTATCATAGATCATGGATTCCAAAATGCTGTTCAAATTCGCCCCTAGAAATGTTATAGTGGTTAAGGGTGAGGAGAGGGGATTACTTTTTCTTGCCTAAAATACTAAATAAATTACATTGAGTGAAAAAGTTTATCGCTTATCAATTATTCATTTTTGTGTTACCTTCTTATTTTTGTAATACGACTCTTATATAATTTGTAATTGGCCTTGCCCCGTTTCTTTCATAATAAATAAACAAACAAATAAATAAAACGCAAAATGGAAGTTAAAAATTTGATTTTGAAGGACTCCCTTTTTTTTCGAAGTGCTGCACGAATACAAATCTTCCCTATATTCGGTATTGAAGAGGCAAGAAATCAATATTGTGATGAATTCTTCGATAATTTCGTAGGTGGACTGTTCTTTGAATAAACGACGTTTTTGTTACAGACTTTCGGCGTCCCGCTGGACATCAGAGGAAGGTTTCAAGTGAACATCATGCTCGATCCAAACCGCAACTATTTGTAAGTATAATGTTCAAATTGTTTTCACTGAGTTAAACTAAAAGTTTAATTGGGAATTCTGTTGCCAATTAGTTGCTTCATACTCGTATCGACTCCTCGGAACTCCTCAGTTGGACCAATCAAGCTTTTCCTAAAGCCCTGGGCGGGGAAAAAAATGTAATGTAAACATGAATGCGAATTGTAAAGAATAATGTAGTCAAAGACTAGCGATGTCTTTGATTTTTTAATGGAAATTTTTGAAGAAATTCGGAAAATTTCTGGATTTTTTCTCTCTCATTGATGGATAATAATTTACAATATTATCTATATGACATAAAGAACTAGTTTGACTTGTAACGGATCGGGTTCAGAGGTGAGATGACAACAATTTCGCCATCTAATTTAGAACACTAAATAAATCGACCGAGAGTTTCTAGGAGTAGTTTAGATGGACTCAATTAGCGTTTTCACGGTCGACGGATCTGGTCAGACCATCTCTAAATGTTATCTTAGACGAGGCTCGCCTGATGAGGCGTTATCTTTCTTCTATGAGGTGATAGCGAGCAGTAAATGGATCGCCCATGTTATTTGGATAATCCTACCGCGTATCGCTTCGATCGGAATTATCGTCTGGGGTGTGTTGTTTGAACACAATATTTGCTCAACTATTCCATTCGTAGTGGAAGATTGACCGTCTGGGTCAGATTAGGTTCTGCTCTAGGAGCGGAAAAGGTTTTAATTCATAAGTGATCGATTTGCTGGGCTACTCGTACCTTGAAATTATGTAAACAGTCTATTAAACACAAGGTAACTATCCAAAAAATCGATTCTATTTTAGGAGACTGAGAATGAGAAGGGTGATGTTACGTCCAAAACGACGAACACTCACGAGGTTAAAAACGTTTGCCAAGTGGGTGTGGCACGTAGCTTCCTCATAGCCATAATCCGATTGTATAGATGATCCGATGCATAGTAGATAATCTCAAATCATCAATCTCTAAGTATCTTACACTACCTTCATAGGGGACCATCAACGCTGCAACCCACACACTGAAACGTTTATCCAATTCGGATGGAAAATGTAGAAATTATGGCCGTTACAAGGAATTCACGTTTGTGCGTGCGCAGCGGCTACTATCAGTCTGGGGTCGTTGATTCTCTTAGGGGACCACCCACACTCTAATCTCCACAATCCTGTGAACATGTTTGCATGCCAGCTCAGATGGGGGTGTAGGTGGTCTTCTATGAATTGATTGATTACAGTCTCCGGGCATGCTCAAATGTGAAATACTTACAAGAAGCTCAACTTCTACTGTTTCCATCAGATTGTGACGACATTTTCAGGGAATGGGTGAGGATGGACTTCCGGATTCATTTAAACTACTGCGCTTGCGTTAAATCCTTGTAACAGGCATTACGTTTCATTTTTTTTTAATTTTTTTTTATAATGCATTTATTTACGAAAAAATACAAAATTATACAAAAGAAACACAATACTTCATAATGCGTTCACCCCTCGATAAGTAAAAAACTTGTGCTGAGGGGTGGAGTCGTTATACATTTCTAGCTATTATACATATATATTACAATATACTACATTTTATGATAGATTGTTCATAAGATTAGAAAAAACGTCTGCCAAGTGGGTGTGGCACATAGCTTCCTCGTATCCATGACCCGATTATATAGATGATCCAATGCATAGTAGTTAATCTCAAAACACCAATCTCTAAGTACCTTCCACTACCCTCATAGGGAACCATCTACACGCTAATCAGGTCAATCATAGAAAATTTCATCAAATACGGATGAAAAAGTGGGTGTGGCACATAGCTTCCTCGTATCCATAACCCGATTGTATAGAAGATCCGATGCATCGGGTTAATCTCAAAACGAGTTAATCTGTTACATCCCTGAAAATTTCATTGAAATCGTACGGAAAATGTATAAGTTATGGCCGTTACAAGGAATTCACGTTTGCGCATGCGCAGTGGCTACTATCAGTCCGAAGGTGGTGATTTTCATAGGGGACCATCTAAATACTAATCTGTAACATCCCTGAAAATTTCTTTGAAATCGGATTGTAAATGTAGAAATTTTGGACGTTACCAGGAAATTCACTTTTGCGCATGCGCAGTGACTACTATCAGTCCGAAGGTGGTGATCTTCATTGGGGACCATCTACAACCTGATCCGCATAATCCCTGAAAATTTCATCGAAATCGGGTAGAAAAAGTGGAAGTTATGGCCGTTAAAAGGAAATTCACGTTTGCGCATGCGCAGTGGCTACTATCAGTCCGAAGGTGGTGATCTTCATTGGGGACCATCTACAACCTAATCCGCATAAACCCTGAAAATTTCATCGAAATCGTGTAGAAAAAGTGGAAGTTATGGCCGTTAAAAGGAAATTCACGTTTGCGCATGCGCAGTGGCTACTATCAATCCGATTGTGATGATTTCCATAGGGGACCATTTAAATACCAATCTGTAACACCCCTGAAAATTTCATCGAAATCGGATGGAAAATGTGGAAGTTATGGCCGTTACAAGGAATTCACGTTTGCGCATGCGCAGTCGCTTCTATCAGTCCGGGGATGATGATTTTCATAGCGGACCGTCTACACACCAACCCGCACAATCCCTGAAAATTTCATTGAAATCGGACAATAACTTCGTATAGTTATGCGCGTTACAAGGAATTCATGACAGACAGACAGACAGACACACAGACACGGAACCAAAATTGTTCAGAAAGGTCTAAAACGCAAAACGCGAGTGAAAATTTTGATTTTGGAAAACTTTTTTTTTTCGTCGTTGAAAAGTGAAAACAAAGCTTCCGCTACCTTGGTAGACTCGGAAGCAAAAAGTGAAAAGGATAATCATTTGAACATTTCCACACGGATGTACTCTTTGATGCGCCGTTTAAAGACTGCTAGATCATTTAGGATCTTTAGTTCATTTGGAAGACTGTTGAACAGTTTTATTCCATTGTACGAGAAAAAATTCTGACTTTTAGTTGTAAATCTAAAAGGCAACTTCAGTGTAATGTTATTGGATGATCTTGTCTGCCCATAGTTTTTTTCAATGTCAGATAAATTTTTAAATATATAAATGGATACAATTTTTTTGTAAATGTGAAAGACATCCAAAACCTCGAAAGTCTTAAAAACCGCAGAGGAGGAGAATCTCATTTTTTTACGCAGTAAAATTTTGATAATTTTCTTCTGTGTTATATGCAAAGGCTCTAGGTAAGTTTGGTATGCCGATCTCCACACAAGAATACAGTAGGATATCACGGATCGCACTAGAGCATGATAAAACATTTTAAGTGTGCCCATAGACATAAAATTTCGGATTTCAAGGCAGAAGGGTATGGCTTTGCAAAGTCTGTTGCATATATTGTCGATATGGTACTTCCAGGACAAACATTGGTCCACAACCACCCCCAAATACTTAGTTTCTGGGATCTGCTTGATACTTGGGCAACCGCAATCACTTGCAATACAGGTTGACTCAATATGGCATTTGATATTTCCTAGAGCAGGGATAGAGGTATTACGCAAGGAAAAAGCAACAAAATTGGATTTGCTAAAATTTAGCTTTAAGCCGACTCCATCCAGCCAGTCCCTGACCACAAGCAAGCAAGCAGACGCCGCTTGCAAGGATGCACCCCAAGTATTTCGCGAGACCACTACAGCTGTACCATCAGCATAGGTAAATATGTCTCCTTCGAGTAGAACGCCAAACAGATTATTCATGAAACAGATAAATAAAAGAGGTCCAAGAACTGTGCCCTGCGGAATTCCATAGGAGAAGGAAGATCCCTCACTCAAAATTGCGTTTATTTTCACTTTCTGACATCGCTCACGTAAATAACTCTGTACCCAAACAGCAATGCTATCCCCCATTAGTACGCGAACACTTTCTACTAACTTCTTGTGAGAAATACAATCAAAAGCTTTCCTCAAATCCAGGAAAATTGCCAACGGTTTATTTCTTTTGTCTAGCTCGGTAATGACCTTCTCTATTAGCGCGGCAACGGCGTCCTGAGTGCCCAGACCTGCACGGAAGCCAAACTGTCTACTATGCAACAAGTTATTTCTTGCTAGGTTTTCAACTAAGTGATGCTTCACAGCCTTTTCTATAATTTTTGCTACATTAGAGACCAAGGAAATAGATCTGTAATTATCGAGTATCCTAGGGTCCCCAGCCTTAAAAAGCGGAGTCACGATGGCCATCAAACACCAGTTGCAATACTCATGTTTATAAGATGTGCCAATGGCTTGGAAACATACGTTTTAACTTTTTAAAGGACTTCCACTGTAATACCATCGTATCCAGGACTTGAGCCTCCACGTAGCGAATCGATGATCTTCTTTACGTCTTCCTCACCAACCCTAGCAAACGCTTCATAATTCGGCACCACACCATTATCATCACAATGCATTACACTTGCGGCACGGTCACCCCCACCAACATTATACTCTAAAGAAATCTTCTCACCAACAGTGGAAAAGTGCGAATTGAAAGCATCAGCCACAAGCTTAGTGTCCTTACTAACTTCCAATACACTTTGTTCCTGTACAATACTTAATATTTTAGAGTTTAACCTCCTCCGTCCAGTGGCTTCATTAATGACATTCCAGACTTTCTTACAATCTGATCCAGCTTCTTCTAATTTTTTTCCATAAAAAGAATCCTTACAATTTCTGATGATAGCGGTTAACTTATTTCTGTATTTCTTAAAATATTTCTTAAGCTTAATATTAAAAGGCTATTTGAAAAGAAACATCGAATGTAATGGTCCTCGAAGACGTTCTTAGGATTTTCACTCACCTGCTGACCAGACAAGAGCTATGAAAAAATATTCAAGTTTGACATTTGGCATTTCTAAAACTCAGTTAGGTAATTCGTTTTACCTCATATTGAATTTTGAGCATTTACACGTAAAATTGGAGGTTTACATATCAATTTGGAGGTTTTCCGTTTCACAATAATTTTACGCCATGCCGCCATTTTGAAGGCGGAAAACCCCGGTGAGTCTGGAAGTACCTTCTCCGTGCAACATGAAGAAGACATTCCATTTCATGTAAACCGTCTCTTCCAACTGCCATTCGTTTGATGGTGCCTATTCTCGCGTTAATTCGTAGTTACTGCTTTCTCAGAATTAAAACATGTATTTTTGTCATCCTCCAATTTGATGTGTAAAACCTCCAAATTGATGAGTGAAACCTCCAAATTGATGAGTGAAATCTCCAAATTTATGTGTAAAATCTCCAATTTGGTGTATGGAACCTCCAATTTGACGTGAAAATGCTATAATTCTAGATGGGTTAGTATTCTCAAACTGAACTCTCACGTGATGTTTTCAATTTGTTCTACAGGCTGTACCGCGAACTCAAGGAGAGGATCTACATGCCGTTGCTGTGGTTCGATCAACGAGCCAATCTCACCGAACCCATTGCCGACGAAGTTCGTCTCATGGTCAGAATGCACAACATCAGCATGGTGATTGCCAAAGCTCTGCTCGTAGTGGGGTTGGTGATGGCAGCGACGGGCATTACCTGGGCTTGCGTGTCCGTCAACAAGACTCCTCCCAACAAGCTGATCCACTACACCGTGTCCCTCGCCGTTGCAGCAGCCAGCAGAGCGACCACCCCTAGACAGACGCCCAAGCCGTCTCCTCGACCGTCGCCAGCGCCTTCGCTGTACCTCCGGCCGTCTCCCAGACCTTCCCCTAGATCGTCTCCTGGACCGTCTCCCTGCCCGTCACCCAAACCCTCTTCGACGAATCTCACCGTTGACTGGAGCTACTCCAGACTCCCTTCTAAAGAACTAGACAGTTGAAAGTAAGGGAGTGGGGAGAGAAAATTCCTGTCCCCCATGAGCAACATTACTCGCCTATTAGAAGTTGAGAAGTTCTGGGATTCCCTTGATTGTGGACTCAAGAGACCAGAAAACGAGTATCTCACCGCTTGAGAACTTTATACCACATCTAAATTTTGCCAACATTTGATGGTTTCTGTTTGAATTTCGAGTTATTGGTGAATTGGTTTTCTCGAGACGGTCATTAGGAGCGCTGCTTAAATAAATATAATGATTTAGTCAATCGTGGAGCTAGACCCATTTCAATCAGTAACACACAGCTGTGCCGTTTTTCGCTCTTTCGTAAATAAAGCAATTTTTAGATGTGCTTTGCTGGTTTGATCGTGTGATGGTACCTACGAATTCCATCATTATCGGTTTGACGCCTAAAGATTTCCTCTCTTCACTCTACTCTCTTCAATCTGTACTCATTGCATTCATGCATTGAATTGTGTCTTGAGCTGGCAGGTTCGTCGCGCTCAGCGATTAAACGAGGAATTTTTTCAGCTATTGGTTTATTGCAAGCAACCGATTTGCTTGTACAAAAACTTATTCTATAGATTGAATTTTCACAAATATAAAATGAGACGTACTAAGTGAGAAAACCAACTCAAAATCTCTATTCCAATCTTTTCTTGGAGCGTCTACCAAAACTCCTAGGTCATTATAAATTAAAATAAATATGGCGTAATGCTACACTGAAGGAGTGAAATTCATCATTTAACAAGTGAAATTATTATTTTCAATAATGAACCTTTCAAATTGAGCAAGAAACGAATTACAACCCCCCCCCCCCCACCTTCTGACAATTTGATGGTTTACATTTGATATACCTAGCGTAGAATCCGATTTTGATGAAATTCGGTATATCGACTCCATTTGGGGTCTTCTGGTTAATTTTAGTCACAACATCCAACTATTGTGTTAGGAGGGCGGTAATATGGCCACATTAAGAGCGAATATATTGTTTTAGATATGCTGCATGACATGGGGGTTCTCAAAAATGTGTACCTACTTACCAGAAAAGAATAATAATTTTTGAAAAAATTATGTTTCTTGAGAATAGGTATAGAATAATATTTTCAAATATTATTCAAATTGTTTGTGAAATATGAAATAATAATAAAGGAAACGCTTGCATACGAGTCTGCAACACATTGAAACATTTTCATGCCCCCCCCTCCCCTCCCCCTCTCAGCTGATCTGGGAGCTCGATTTTCGACTCAGCTGATCTGGGAGCTCGATTTTCGACTCAGCTGATCTGGGAGCTCGATTTTCGACTCAGCTGATCTGGGAGCTCGATTTTCGACTCAGCTGATCTGGGAGCTCGATTTTCGACTCAGCTGATCTGGGAGCTCGATTTTCGACTCAGCTGATCTGGTAATATCAAACTGTAAAGTACCTACCTAACTGTAAAGTACCTACCTAACTGTAAAGTACCTAACAACTTCACTTCTGATGGTCATAATCATCATTGTGGCGACTTGGGACAAATTTCGTCGCAACAAATTTCGTGACGCCCTCCTAACACAACATCCAAGGCCTAGTTGGCGTCAAATAATGTTTATATGCGATTAGCTCAATGATCACGGAGAACAGGATAACATGATTAACAACAATATTGTTTAATAAGGAGGCGAAGAATCCCACCTCAGTTTGAAGGTTTCCATAGGCCCGTTGTCGAAGAGCATGGAACTAAGAATCAAATAGTAGTCAAATAAATTAAATACAATTTTGCTACACAATTTCCCATAAACCAGAAAATTTTGAAAGAAGTCAAGTTAGTTTTGAAGGTGTGGGTTTTTATACTAAACACAAAAATCGAAATTCTTTCGAGAGAATTCATAGAATTTTCAGAAATTGTACGGTTAAGGTGTATTCCATATGAAATTCATCGCCTCCAGATTGATAGCAACTATTGTAAAAAATTAATTGTAAACATTTTGCTTCCTTGTTAATTCCAAATTTCAAACTCATAAGGGACAAGTGGGAATCATTTGCATTACACAAAATTTCGATTTATGGGTGAATAGCGCAGATACCTAAATATGTGGCGAATATATATAAACTCCCCAGCTCATTTTCTAATGAAACTTTCGTTCTCCTATGCAACGTTAGGAAAATGAATAAATACATACAAAAGTTGATGAAAGTTCCAGTCATAAAAATTTGTTGTAAGAAACGATGATAATTTATAGCCTTCTTATATTATATCATTACTACAAAATGATGTAGTTACTCGCAGATATATCATTTGCTGCCAGTTTTGCGTTGAGCATACAGACATGGAACCAATGTTCAGAAATAGTTCAGAAAGCTCCAAAACTGAAAATGAGAATAAAGAATTTGATTTTGGAGAACCCGCATTGTTTTACGTTCTTCGCGATTACAAAGCTTCTTTATCTTTGATAGTAGTAGGTATCTATTTATGTTCATTTCAAATCCTTTGATATTTCTTTGAAATAAGTATTACTCAACAAATTGGTTATGATCATAATTTGATGGATTGCGGAAGTAAAATCATCTACAGACCATTTTGTGGGGTCAAGGAGGTGGAGTGGGGCGGGAAGTGTTGCTAGGCAACCAACCTCTCACTCAATTCCCCAACAACCAATGAGCGCACGTTATTTTCGTTTACTCTTCCTTTCACTAACTATCGAAGTATCAAATTTCTTCTCACTTATTGTGAACATTGATGATGCAAGTGAACCAATGTTTTTCCCAACACCAGTTTGATTTGATTTTATGTACAAAGATGAACAATGGGAGAGTTTACTCGAGAAACTCACGTAGAAACTAGTCCATTCTAATATAAGTACCCGAAGTATAAGTTCTGTCGTACTAAATGGTTGATTGATGAGGAAGCGTACGTACCTACCTAGTTTACTGATTTATTAAATGTATATTACATCCTTTACGTCAGCCTAATGCCGGAGTTTTATAAAATCTAGATGACAATAGAAATACACCTCATTTTATTGATTCTATTATACTTAGTACCGATACGAAGTAAATTGTATTTACGTAATTTTATTTTTCTACTAATTTTAAATGTAACTAAAAACTGGATTTGCGTAGAGCTCTGATTTTCGTGTAAAACGATATATTACGCTTTACAACGGAGTCATCCGAATGGGAAATCAAGGAATATCAGTAACGTATGGATTACTGTGAGTGTAAATAGTGATTTTCCCATTATGATGTACGATAACATAACGATAACATTTGTAGAAATGATGCGATCACCATCAATATTAAATTGCGGGTCTTCTAATTGTTTTATGGATTTATCATTCTAGTAGACCATAATAAATAATTATTTAAGGAATTATTTAGTTAGACGGAATAGTATTTATATTTACTACACAAAGCTTTATAATTTAATATCAAAATTATTTTTGCTTCTTGAGAAATTATTATTTATGTTGTTTTTTCTTCTTTTAATGGATCCAATAAAACAATTCTGCCAAGTGGGTGTGGCACATAGCTTGCTCGTATTTATAACCCGATTGCATACATGATCCGTTGCTTTGTAGATAAGTATTGGATCAGTTTAACCAGTTGGTAAGCGATAAGACTGTTTCTCTCGATGTAATTTATTTATTACTTTAGGGAAGAAAAAGTGACACCCCCCCCCCCCCCCATAACACTTCTAGCGGCATGGGAGCCTCGAATCTGAAGAGCATTTTGAAATCCATGATCTACGATACCCAACATGCGAATTCAAGTTCACCCCCCCCCCCCCCCACCACCACCTCCCCAACGCCAACAATGGTGCCAGTCTGGCACCAAAGCGGAAATACGTCGTAACATTGAACTTTCATCTATTAGGTTTAGTAGGCAGTTCGTCGAATGTCACATCCTTATTCAAGGTTGAAACACCAAAAAACCCAAGAAATATGAGGTTTATGGTGCCCTGGCACCATGGTGGCACCACTTTTATTTCCATGGTGGTACAGAAAGTAATTCATGCAAATCCTAAGGTATAATGAGAATTCTTCCTCAATTTCAAAGCTTGGGTACAATTAGTAAGCAGTAAAGGAACCGAAATATTGAAAATTGGATATTTTGTGAATATTATCCCCCCACCCATCCCCTCCTCTTGCAAATTTTGGTACTCTGGTGAAATCATGTACAACTCGGAAGTTATTTTAGTCAAACAAAAAAGAAACACACAAATCGGTTGGAAATTGAGGCCTGGGCAGAGTTTACAAGATTATTGCCGCAAACGCACGTTTTTTAAGCATTAACCCCCCCTTTCCTCCCCTTAAAAGGCGAAATTCGAAATTCCGGCGCCGTAGTGCACAACTAGATGATTTTCCGCGTCGAAAAAAAAAAGAACCAGGAAAATCGGTTGAGAACTAAGGCCTGGGCAAAATACATAAGATTATGCTCAACAACACACGTTTTTTGAGCATTAACCCCCCCTTTCCCCCCCCTTAAAAGGCAAAATTCGAAATTCCGACGACGTAGTGCACAACTAGATAGTTTTCCGCGTCGAACAAAAAAAGAACCAGGAAAATCGGTTGAGAACTAAGGCCTGGGCAGAGTACACAAGATTTTGTTACACACACACACATACCACACACAGACATACACCTATGTTTTTTTTCGCGGATTTGGATTCAGAATGGTCTAAAACGGATTACTGTGTGGTTATTTTTTTTTCTGTTGAGTGATGTCCTCCTTCACCCCAGATCGATCGCATAAGGACGCCCAAGTCTTACTGTGGGACGTCCTAAAAAGAAGGGACAAACGAAGAAATAGATGGTGGTGCTCTAATTTTGAGCAGGAGTATACATGCCAGTCTTAACAATCTCTAAAAATTTCATTAAATTCGGATGAGCAATGTAGATGTTATGGCTGTTACAAGGATTTTAATTTTGCGCATGAGGCTACTAGTGATTCGGCGATGATGATTTTCACAGGGGACCATCTACACACCAGTACAATCCCTGAAAATTTCACCAAAATCGGACTATAACTTCGTATAGTTTTGACACGCAGATAAACAGACACCCGTCCAAGGAAGGGTGGGCTCAGGAAGGCGGATAGGTGCTTCCACAACACCGCTGGCTAGTATGCAAGACAGGGTGTGAGTAATTAAATTAAATTCAATAAATTTTATTGACTGACTGGATCTAGTATGTACGAAACAACTGTGATAACTCTGTGATACTCCATGTTTTAATTGTAGGTCCGTACTACAAAGGAGAGGATATTTGTTCAGTACTCGCCCTGTGTCAACTGCACATATCACATCAATGATTGATTACGCCTACCTATGATGGAAGAACCGCAAGTTATAAGAAGAGGCGGGGAGTACGGGAGGCTGAGCGAAGAAAGTCCAACTGCCGAACCTTAAAGAACTGCCAAAACCCCTCTGCCTCCAGCATCCCTGTAAAAGCCAGCAACCTCCATGTGGTCCATCCTGGACATGCTACTTGCATGACCAACGCGGCAGAAGAAAAGGGGGACCTGCTGTGCTAGATGAGATAAAAGAATGAGCATGCAAGCGATTGTCATGGGCTTGATAAGCCTAGATACGATCCACAAAACCAGATGAGCGCACAGCAGACAGTCACGGAACCAAAATTGTTCAGGAAGGCCTGAAACGTAAAACTCTAGTGAAATTTTGATTCTGGAGTACTTTTTTCAACCTTGAAAAGTGAAAACTTCTTCCGCTACTTTGGTAGACTGAGGAGCAATTAAGAGATTGATGTTTTTTAATTTAAGAAAAAAGTCGAAGAAAAGTTATCTAGTAAGTTAGTTACCTTTGGAGGAAAGTTTCATCGGTGGTACCCAATGTTACCGTCATACTTCTACGTTGATGGACGTCGCTATTTTTACGTCTCCATCGTGACAAGTACAAAATCTTTGGACCATAAATTAATTAATGATTAAATCATTAAAAGCTAAATTTTAGCTTTAACCATAAATTACTAATAATTAAATCGAGGTACGTAGAATCCAAAATCGAATTAATAATCAGGCCCCTATGAATACCCATTAGGATATTACATCCATCTATATTTTCCATAACATAATAAATATTGTAGATATATAGATATATGTTTATTTGGCGCCATTTTGTACACTTTTACAATAATATAAATGCATGAAGGGATGCGATTTGCTCAAATTTCCTACCCGACGTTAGGCGTAGCCCGTGTTGTAGGGTAGGATCTTTGCAAAATCGCTCCATGTCGGTAAATAAATTGATATCTACAATAGGTACATTACAGTAATAAGAAAATTACTAAACAATACATGATTGGACAGAAAAAAGGTCGCATTTTGATAATCTCTAACATATACTAACTATTTTAATTTCCTCTAACTTTAATAATCTCTAAACTTTAATAGTCTTCTATACATATATGCTGTTTAATATCCTCTCGCATCTAAAGCCCCCTTCTAGCCAAACTTAACACCTGCTTTTGTGTACTTTTTAATTGTACTTCTTGTATGTATTCATCATCTCTTTTCCTTGGATTGGTTACCATCAAGGAGTAGGTATTCAGCGAACAATAGTTTCTGAGGGTCCTTGGAACGTCTCAATCACTCAGATCTGTCCTGCGACGGTTCATAGTGGCCAGAGCGTGGTTGCGATGATTGTTGTCTGCCAAATTCCACCCCAACAACAATCGCGAACATTTGGTCAACTCGATAGGTATTTGAAATTTGAGTCTTCTGATTTAAGGGGACACGGAACCCACCCCCCTCCCGCCTATAATAGAGGTGTTTTCTGGTACATTTTTCTCAGTCCCGGTTCAACCGAATCTTCTAATTTTTTTTTTTTGGTTTGTAGGATATATTCTCATCTTGCCTTTACCGGATCCTTTTTAGATTATCTTAATTACTTTTTATTTGAGATTCTGTTTTATAAAATAGAATTATTTTCTACCTTCGTTACTCTTTTTGGAATAGTTGGAATTGGAAATTGGTTAAAGGATCCGATACAGCCTTCGTTTAGGTGTCTTCTTTCATTAAAAAAAAGAAATAGAGGATAGGATTAGTAGTTCCTGAGAAAAAGGAACATTTATCATGAAAAAGTGAACTATTCAGGAGAGCAATTTGAAGTTGAGCGGGAACAAACGAGGGCGCTTGCAGATGAAACTATCGATTCTCACCTCACGTTTCTCGAATTTTGATTGGTTCCTTGATTTTGAATTGTCTTTGCTTATTGGTTGTTCAACCAAAGACAATTCAATATTTGCCTTCCGATTTATAGTATCGATTTTTCAGTATTGCATTGAAATAGTGTAACAGGTTGGTAGGTTAGTTTCGTTAGTTCCGGGGCTGCACTAGGTACGCAAAAATTAATTTCCTCGTCATTTGAGACGGAATTTTTCGGTAATTCTTGTTTAAATCTATTCTCAGCATGTTCAAGAATGATTTTCAATAAAAAAAAAAAAAAATCGAAATTTTCATCATTTTTTGGGTTCCGTGTCCCCTTAAGGGCTGGACTTTCGATAAATCAGAAACACGAATCGCAAAAGAGGCCTAATCTCCGTTCAAATTACAGCTGACCGAAATGCGATCAATGTTTTTCTTCTTGTTGGTTGGTGGTAACATTGGCAAAGCAGACGAGTAATCTATATAGAAAAATAATAAACCTTCTTGTAATATTTGCAGCGTCTTTCATTTTACAGAATGCCTCAGTACCGCGGCCAGGAATTTACCCGATAGACATCCCTTGTGACATTTAGTAGCATTTTGATTAAGTTTTATAGGTTAGAGCATATTGTCTCGTTGTGGGAGAAAGATGAAAATTTCACTGACGACAGCGGGGAAAGGTCTGAGGTTTGCATTGGAATGAGAACAGAATGGACCTCCCCTCGTCTGTTCAGTGTCCGCAAGTTGGCAAAGTTGGTTTCGGTCTCTCAGCCCCCAACATACATATTGATGGTTTACTGGAGGCGAGTTCCCCAGAGTAATTCGAAAATACCCTACACTTCGACAAAATAACCTGAAATCCCTCATTCCACCCGGTACTTCCATCAGTTTTAATATTTCATCGAAGTATATGAGTCTCTCGAGGGACTAACAACACACGTAACTTCACATCCGTTCATTTTTTTGTCGTTGTTACATGCTGGACGAAGCGAAAATCTCAGAGTATCAAGAACAACACTTGAATATTAATGTATAAGGGTGCAGTGAGCACCTAAATAGAGTTTTCACACAATATGGGAGGCAAAAAATTAACCCTAGATTAAAATAGACAATAAAATTTGTCAACCACTCACTGTAATATTACTGCAAACTCATGGTTTAGTCAATGAAATACTCATTCATGTTGTCAAGGTTACATCTAGTCTGTTAGAAAATATGTAGTCATGAGTATATTATAATCTTTAACCTTCAACGTAGCAAGAAAAATGCAGGTCGACCAATTGCTTTAATATTTTTCCAATTGGTGCCAGATACGGGAAAATGGTGCCAAAAAGGGGAAAATGCTTTAAAAACACTACCTATGGCCTTGAGCCATCGCAATCTTCAATTTAACAGATGTAGCTCTAAAGCAACATCACCAAGATAACGATGCTCATGTTGCATTTAACCAGAACCTTCATGGAACTCATATTAAGATAAATTCTGGAAGTTAGGTTGAAAAACCATTCCCGCCCAAATTAACAAGATAATAAGTTAATTTCGCGAAATTTGTCTTCAAATGTCCTAAATTGGCTCAGCTTAACGTTTTGGGATTTTTTATCGACGTGGGAGGACTTACGTTGCTTTAAAGCTATACTGCCGAGTCAAGGGTTGAGGCTATAAGTTCACACAGTCATGTTTCAGCTACACGTTGGTTGAACGATGGAAAACCAGAAGCCAGGTGGCTCACATTCCACTTCTAGTTGAGCGACAAAAGATCAAAAACCCATAATTCGTTGCTCACCAAAAACGACTGAGGCAATTTTCTTGACTAACGCGTTTTAAAGACCTTCCAATCAATCATTAAACCGCTCGTCAGTCGTCATCCTCAACTTTCGCCGGAGATGCGAAGAAAAAAAGAAGATCATTAGGCCCTTCCCCCCCTTCAATTTGTCATCTTCCTATCGAGTATTCTTTGGGGAAATTCGCAAATAAGCACTCATATCTCGGATACGGCACGGATGAAGGAGAGGGTCGTAAAGTAGGTATGAATTGGAGGATCTGGGGAAATGATTCCCGTACCAGAAAAAAATGATGTCCGTAAACACCAACAAGGGAAAAATAATAATCTCAACGAAAACATACGTGATGTAGTAGGTTGTTGGACGTAAATATTTAGTCAACAGATGGTATGTTGGAATACCAACAATTATTTGAAGTGTGATTCACACTTATTGTCACACTCATATCCGCCATCATAAGATAGTAGTGACAAGTATGTCACCCAATAGTTTTGGAACACTTATCTACTCGTATTCTTGTTTTGTATGGCACGATCGACGCAGATCATGTGAGTAGTACTTAATAACCACAGCGTATCCAGATAGGTAGGTAGGTACGCATTGAAGTCGCCGCCGTGCCCATCTGTAGACACAAAGTCTTCTAGATCTTTTTCTTACCAACATATTTTTCTTTTTTCGAAAATATAAGTACATACCTCCCATACTACAGACATGTTTCCACACCGAGTATGAACGTAAATATCAGTTTGTTTAAAATTGTGGGAGGGTGTGGGAGGTTTTGAACGTTAATTTGGTAACAACGCTTCCGGGGGTATGTAGCTTCATTATAATATGTCCACCAATATAAAACAGTCTCATCATCACAACCATTCCTAGGGTGGTTCACACTTACTATCATACTATATACTATACTATATATAGTATATACTATACTATATATACTATACTACATACTATCATACTATACAATGGCAGCAGAGACGTACTGGATACCTGATAGTTTGGGGAGCAGATTTTAAGTCAATGGTAACCAGATCATCGAATAATTTATCAGTAGTTAGTTTGTGTCTACAGATGGGCACGGCGGCGACTTCAATGCGAACCTACCTACCTATCTGGATACGCTGTGGTTTATAAGTACTACTCACACGATCTGGTGAGTATTACAACATGCGTCGATCGTGCAATACAAAACATGAATGCGAGTGGAGATAAGTGTTCCATAACTATGAAGGTAGTATGTTACTGCTATCGTATGATGGCGGATATGAGTGTGACAATAAGTGTGAAACACACTACAAATAATTGTTGGTATTCCAACATACCATTTGTTAACTAAATATTCATGTCCAACAACCTACTACATCACGTATGTATTCGCTGAGATTATTATTTTTCCCTTTTTGCTGTTCACGGAAATCATTTTTGAGGTCGGTCCATTTTATTGTTAAAAAGGATTTTATTTTATTATTTTTTCTATTTTATATTATTTTTTATTTTTCAATTTTTAGTGGCCCTCAATTTAAATCTGAAATTAATTTACCCGCAGTTTTTCGATCAGTTTTCGTAAAGTAGATCGATTTCTATTCTGTGAATCAGTTTCAGTAAAGTGAAACAGAAGCCATAGGATGGACCGCATTCTGTAAACCTGATCAGTTTACATGAGTTTAGATGAGTTTCCGTACTTTAGATTGGTTTCAGATTTAGATTGTTATTTTTGGTTTATTATTTCCAATAATAAGCCTATGTGATCGTATCGCAAAAAAATTTTATAACCCCCCCTCAAACTTTGTCACTTTACGTTTCAAGGTGCGTAGAATCCAAATTTGCAATGTCCGTCCGCCGTCCGCCGTCCCCCGTCCGGGCCATAAAAGGCCTTAGAATCGGTCTAAAAAACCCGTTCTTTCGCACATAGACTCCATTTGGGGTCTAGTTGGTCCTAACGTCGAACTATTCCGATCGCTCAATTCGTATAGAAGTTATGGGCAAATAACCAGCCAAAAAAGAGGTTTTTGCTTAAATATGCGTGGGGTGACATTTTCAAAGTATTTTTCTTCATGTTGGATGGTTGGTGGCTTTATAGACGATTATATAGAAAATAATAAACCATTAAAATAATAAACCATAAACGACAAATCAGAAACACGAGTGTGAATCGCAAAAGAGGCCTAATCTCCGTTCAAATTAAAGCTGACCGAAATGCCATCGATGTTTTTCTTCATGGTGGATGGTTGGTGGCTTTATAGACGATTATATAGAAAAATAATAAACCATTGTGTAATAATTTGCAGCTTTTTTCATTTTTGGTGTTTACCGACAACATTTTCGAGGTCGGTCCATTTTTTTGTTGAAAAGGTTTTAATTTAATTATTTTTCCACTTCATAATATTTTTTATTTTGAAATTTTTAGTGGTCCTCAATTTAAATCTGAATTTAATTTACCCGCAGTTTTTCGATCAATTTCCACACTGTGAATCAGTTTCAGTAAGGTGAACCAGAAGCCAAAGGGTGGACCACATTCAGTAATCCGGATCAGTTTCCATACGTATAGATGAGTTTCCGTACATTGGACCGGTTTGAGGAGGTATTTGGATCACTTTCCTACTTAACAATCTACTCTCTTATCTCCTAACAGTTCGACTTCCCTCATATTTGGGAGGTACTTGGTAGTTCTGACAACACAATTCAACAACTTAACCATGACATGATTGACGAGGGAGCTATGTGCTACATCCACTAGGTAGAAAACCCTCTTATCACCTAACTGTACTAAACCCTAATATTAGGTAGGGCACTATGCAGTTTCTGTTAAAAAGGATTTTGCTATCTCGGTAGACTTGAAGGAAAAATTTACTCGTATTTTGAGTTACAGAGCTTTCAGAAACGTGTAGGTAACGAGAATGTTTTTCAGCCTAAACGAGTTTTTTGCGTGTTTTTTTTTTCTAAAATTAATTACAAGTTATTGAGAAGTTAATTTACTAAGAATAAAAAGATGTATTCATAAAAATTCAATAATAATTACGGTTTAAACAATCCTATGTGGGTATGGTCATTGGCCTATCCTTTTCTGATTTTTCGTGTGTTACTGCTGTTTTTCCTGCTGCTGAATAGGGTCTGCTGAATGAAATTTACATGCAGGACCAGCACCGTACCTCTCCACGAACCTGAATAGCCAAGAGGTTTTATAGGTGTGTTTGTGTTCACTAACTCCGCTCTCCAGACTCCTCAACTTCATTCCAACACTTTCCACCGCTCAAACCCGCTAAATGAAATTGAGGAAATTCGTATTGTGTTTAGGCGTCTCCTCTTGTATTTTAACCCTTTTTTTGCCCAAAAGGGTATTGATGGGTTTGGAAAGGGGAATAGGGTGGACCCAAAAAACCATTCCTCTCCACCACTCGTTTTTATCGGAGCGTGCCCTTGATTAACCGCTCACTCGGATCCATTCAATTTAGCGGTGCCTTGCTCTCTTCCTATAATAGGATTACGAGTTTTTCCCACCCCTTGGCTCTTTTGTTTCGCCCATTTCTCGTATTTTTCAATTATAAAATCGTTGCCGAATCGAAAGCCGCGAAGGGTCGTAGAATGGAGAATTGGGGAATCGCACTGCCGGGAAAGGGGACAACGTGGGCGAAGTTGGGGGAGCCAATTTCGGGATTCCGGCAGGAAGTTCAATTAAAACCGCCAGTTACGTCAAGAGAAACGAAAATATGATATATAGAAGGTCATCCTCGAGGTCCTAGATTGAGCTGTATCCAGTGGCTGATCTAGGGGTGGAAGCTTAGAGCTTACAGTAGATTTTCAGGCTTTCAACGTTGTATTATTTCATTTATTGTGATTAGCGAGTTCCAGAGAATGTTTCTGTCTACACAAAAATACCACTAAAATCGGAAACTTTAACCCTAGCTGGGCCATTGTGTCACTAGTGTCACCGAAAACATCTAGGGAATCACACAGCTGTCCCAAGGTGTCACCAGATTTTAACTAGATATAAATTACAATTAAACTCGGAGCTTCGTGCCTCGCCAGGGGAGCAAGCCCCCTGAATGCTATCTATTAACGCCTGAGGGGTAAATTATAAAAACATGGAACATGTTTTAGCCAAATTTAGTGCAGAACCTATAGTCGTAAGTAAGTATAAGTATAGAAATACCTAAGTCTATGAATAAAATGCATTAAAATAACACTCCGCTATCTACCTATAATATTTAATTCTCAATAAAAAATTGTTTGTTGAAGTGTAACAAAGCGCATTTTCCAGCCCTTATTAATAAGGGCAACAAATTGGCAACGTGAGTGAGAATACAATGATGGATAAATGAATAGCTCGTCGATGAGCTGCAAAAGATTTCAGTGGGTTGGATAATAAAAAAGTTATATTATCCCTAGCAACATATGCAAAATGCACTAGATATTTTCTTAAGACAATTTTGAGACCTTTTAAGCCAGTTAGCTCATGAGTAAAACATGTTCCATGTTAAAAATCAATGGACAGAGCTGAATTTTGGTTTATTATTTCCAAAAATAAACCTTTGAAATCGACCATGAAACAAAATTTTAACCCCCCTCGAAATTTTTTGGTTCACGTTTCAAGGTACGTAGAATCCTAAAATCGCAAAAAATTCAGCCGTCCATCCGCTGTAGGTATGCAGTTCGCGGCACTTTCCTTAGCAACCATCGACTGATTTGGTTGAAATTTGGTATGCGTAGTACATTTGGGGTCTAGTTGTGCCGCGCAGCTTTAGGTTGATGTCAGTCACTTCTAAGGGGTGAAAATTAAGGGTTGAAATTTCCAAGAGTGCCCTAGCTCGAAAACTCTCGAAATAAAGGTAAAGTTTCTACACCAAATTTAAATAGTATTGAATTTTCAGAATTTTTAGAGACCACTCGGAGCTCTGTAGGACAAACCGTTCGCACCCTACGAGTACTTAGTCCGACCCTAGGTCGGATTTACGACAAATCAGAATTGAGAGAGTGAATCTACAATAAGGTCTAATCTCCATTTAAATTTAGCTGACCAAAATTCGATCACTATTCGTTTCTTCGTGTTGTACTCAGTTTTGCTTCCTTCGCAACCAGTAATAAAATTTCAAGATGAAGGAACCCCAAATCCCTATTTCGTCGAATCGAGTGTGAAGCGTAGGTATATTTCTTCCATATGAACTTGATTGTGGTGGAGTGAAGGTACCTAGTATGTAGTAGGTAGGTAGTACCTATGGTTGATAAAAAAAAGTGACTGGCAAATTTATATTAGAAAACTGACATAATATTATGTTATAGCTATACCATATCTATGTCAATAGTTTCCATAGATTCACTTCTTCTACCGTCAATGAGGCTTTCTACGAGTTCGTATGAGAAATATGTATAAGCTATTTAAGGGTTTTTTGTTTGCGCATGCGCAGTGACTATCGATTCGGATACGATGGTTTTCATAGGGGACCATCAATAAGCCGACCCGAAAAACCCTGATAATTTCATGAGAATCGGACAGTAACTTCTTAGTTTCGCCCGTACAAGTACACGGATTTGCGTATAGTGACAGACACGAAACCAAAAATATTCATAAAGGTCTAAAACGCAAAATGAGAGCAGAAATGTAGATTTTGGAGGACTTTTTTTAAACTCGAAAATTGAAAACAATGCTTTTGTTACCTTGGTAGACTGAAGCAAAACGCGCGAAAAACTCGATCTGGTCGCCAGACAGACACGGAACAAAACTGTTTCAAGACTCAAAATGCGAGTAAAATTCTGATTTTGGTGGACTAAAACTTTTTGATCACATGCAAGAACATACTGCATGTATTATGTATGATCGTTGCGGCGCACAGTGGGCAAAATGGCCAATCTAGGTGGACAAAAGTCAAGTCAAAACATGGGAATCTCTAATATTAGTCATTGTTCATTATGAGTTTGCAGTCCCCAAAACGTTAATATTTACATCGTCAAAATCTTCTATGGCTTTAAAAACTTCGATCAAAAGTGTCGCCGTTTCCTGTTCGAATAAGATCGTATTATCAGGTACTATAAATCCCTAACTTTTCTCGTCTACGCTGCAGTTAGTTGTAGGCAGAATCGTTCCAGGCTTGGTTTCGGCAATAATGGAAACCACTGAAAGGAGTAAGTACTATTTTTTCCTGCTAAAATTGTAAAAATAGTGTCTGATACTGTATGTTTATGAGTATACGTCATACCGTATTTTTGAAAATGATAATTGACGTCTTGGAGTTAAAGTAGCACACGGCCAAGAGTTGCCAAGGAAATCCAATTTTTTTCGTTTCTTTAAGTGTTCTAGTTTCGGTATTCAACCACCTTTTTTTGCGATTTTATGCGTTTTCCGAGTTACTTAATAAAATGGTTGACTTTCAGGTATAAATATCACGATTCCTCGCCATCAATTTGTCGAGATACCTCACTAGGTATGTGATTGGGTTAGGTAATCTCGACGATTCTTCAGAAATATTAAATTTAAAAATCATCAAGAAAGCTGTGATAGACTTTTCAAAAAAATCGGAGAGAGGTGGGAAAATTGCCATAGGAAGGAAGACTTTTTCCAACAAATATTCGAAAAGGCTGAGTGGGAAAGAGTTTGAAGTTGTCATTTCCTAGAAAATTACTCAAGCTATCATGAACCAACCACCTGTGCGTCCCAAAAAACTGTTTGAGGATCAGGCGATAAAACAAAAAGAAGAAAAGTAAAAGAATTGTTGACTACTGGTCCCGAAAAGTTATGCTTTGCGGCGCTCACTGCTCTCTACTCAGCAGAAGACAAGACCACAAGCCGTGAAAGGCCTTCATGAAAGAAGCAACTTCAAGCACATCAACAGTTGAATCTTCTACGATGTCGAATAAGAACATGACTATAATATTTTCAAATTCAATATTTCAGAGTTATATCCGTAATACTGTAATAATGTCATTAATCTCAAAGTAATTAATCAGTACCTAATCATAATGTCTAGAATTTAAGATAAAACACGTACAAAAATATCATGATATACCGTCTACCTACTTTCATTGAAGTCAAGAAATGTTTTCATTATTTTCCCCGTAATCAGCATCTTTTTATTCAATTTTGAATAAAAAACCGACCAAAAATAATTTTGTCCACCTAGATTGGTCATTTTGCCCACTGTGCGGCGTCCGTCTCCTAGGACGAGTCTCGTACCGACCGCAGGGACCGTGAGTTCGAGACTCGCCTCTGGAGCGTATTTTCGTTCGAGCCGGATCCAACCCCCTGATCACAACCCAGGGCGGTGAGGCCATGAGCGAAATCATCAGATCAAATTCGAGGAATGATAGTCGAACGAAAATCCAAACTGGAATGGTTGTTTACTTTACTTTTTTTTTACTAGGTACTACTACAATTTGATCGAATACAGCAATAATGAATTATCTCGTTAGCACAATGATGACAATATACAACAACCCAACACTTCAATACAACTTGAAATACCGCTTCCAACGATAGGTAAATAAAATATCGACCAAAATCGCACGATGAATCACCACAGTTTGAAATTGAAACGCTCAACTAGCAAACTTGTATAACCAGAAATCCTCCAATTTCAAGCTGTCTTGCATACTGCTGAAGAAGCTCAGCTTGGGGAGAGTGATGACCGAAAAACGTGGACTCCTTCGTTTCAGACCCTCGAAACAACCTTTTGCTCGAGTTCCGGAAAATATGGCGCAACCCTCAGTTGTGGAACACTTTTGTCTTTCTCCTGGTTAGACGAATGATAGGTGATCTCCCGAAACGTGTAATTTCCTCCAACAGTGTGCTGTGAAGAAGAAAACGCGCCTAACTTTCACACTCCTGAGATTTAACAAACGTTTTATGCTGCTTTGATTAACTACGAGGTTTAACATAAACTTCCAGAGCGACTACTGACTGGAATCTGATAGGTGAGCTGTAAACCCAGTGGCAGGCAATAGAGTATGTTCTGTTCCAATTAGACGACAAATAATTCCACTCTAGGCATAGATAATGATGAAATTCCCTCATCGATACCCTTCGGCCTAAACTTTATTTAATTTCTGTTTGCGTGAAAATCCAGTTTCACTCTGAGGAATAAAATTACGCTCAAATCCATTTAAGCTTTTATCTCGAGTTTTTCCTGCACCCCTCGGCTCTCCCATAGCAGTGGTGCCGGCCATTAGACCCCACCGCTCTTCCGATCTTCATCCAGATATCTGTCGACCGTTCGTGAACAGCGGTTTTAAAAGCATCTCTCGAAAAAAAACTTTTGGAAAGTGAAACTCCAAATATTGGATTTGAAAAAATGATAGCGAACTCCATTTGCCACCGCAATATGTAAAAGAATCGGTACTAACTTTTATCACAGCCACAAATTGCTACACGTCGAAAAACTTATTTGAAGTACTGTGATATATTCCAAAGTATTTTTCCACACTGAATCAGAATTTGAAGTCCGTTTTCATTGATACCTCGTTTTACACTGGATTTAGGAGTTAAAACCTCAAACAATTAATTCATAGCAATTTAAAAGCATTCACACCTAAATTTTTCCAAAAGAAACAGTACCGAAAAACTTATATTCCTGTAGGACAAACCGTTCGCTCCCTACGAGAATTAAATGGTTGGACTTACGAAAATTAACAACACGAGTGTGAAACGCAAAAGAGGCCAATCTCCTTTCAAATTTTAGCTGACCGAAATGCGACGAATGTTTTTCTTCATGTTGGTTGGTGATTGGTTGGTAGAAGACGAGTGATCTACATAAAAAATAATAACCCTTTGTGAGATAATTTGCAGCGTTTTTCTAATGAAGATACGATAAATTCGTCGTAAAAAAATCAAAATGTACCCAAAACACGACGACAAGGTTGTAACTGTAGGTCAGTTACAACGTACTCAGATGTTACTTAGGATTATTGCTACTCAGCTGTTAACTGCTACCATGCTAACTGCTGCCGGACAAAATCAACCATAGGTACCTACCTACTACCTTCCTACTAGGGCATTATTGGGAATTTCAACCCTCCATTTCCATTTGGTTGGTAGTTGGGGTTGAAATTTTCAAAAATGCCCTAGCATGTAGGTAATAGGTAGGTACCTATGGTCAGTAGGTAAAAAATAAATGAATAGTGCCAATGGCTGTGATCTTCGGAAATGAGTGATCTATACAGTAAAATAATAAACCATTGTGAAATAATTTGCACCGTTTCACTTTGGAGGATCCAACTTTTCCTCTTCTATCGGTAGTGAAGAAAAAAACGCTGCAAATCATTGCTCAAAGGTTTATTATTTTCTGTATAGATCACCCTTCTGTATAGATCACTGGTTCTCCTTCAATAGCACCTACCACCATCTGTATTCTCCCTTGACCTTCCCTCTCAAATTTCAGCTTCCTGCGTTCAATAGGATTGAAAATGACTTCGGAGCTCACTCAGCTGATCAGTGATCTGAAGAGTGAAGAAGATCTCCTCGAATGCTGAAGACGCCTGGAAGAGCACTTCCATTCAATAGGATTGAAAATGGCTTCGGAGCTCACTCAGCTGATCAGTGATCTGAGGAGTGAAGAAGATCTTCTCGAATGCTAGAGACGCCTGGAAGAGCACTTCCATTCAATAGGATTGAAAATGGCTTTGGAGCTCACTCAGCTGATCAGTGATCTGAGGAGTGAAGAAGATCTCCTCGAATGCTGGAGACGCCTGGAAGAGCACTTCCATTCAATAGGATTGAAAATGGCTTCGGAGCTCACTCAGTTGATCAGTGATCTGAAGAATGAAGAAGCTTTTGAGCAATGATTTGCAGCGTTTTTTACCCACCAACATTTGTTTTACCTACCAACTTTTTTGCTTCCTCACTACCGAAGGTAGGGAAGCTTTGTATTCGTGAAAGAAGTGAAAAAAAAAAATGTCCTCCAAAATCAAAATTTCCACTTGCTTTTTGCGTTTTAGAGCTTCCCGAACAATTTTGGTTCCGTGTCTGTCTGTCTGTCTGTCTGTCGGTCTGTCGGTCTGTCGGTCTGTCTGTCTGTCTGTGGTCAATCCTTGTCCCGGGCAAAACTATACTAACCTGTGGTCCGATTTTGATGAAATTTTCAGGGATTGTGCGGGTTAGGTCCTAGACGGTCCCCTATAAATTTCAGCACCTTCGGATCAGCTGAGTGAGCTCCAAGGCCATTTTCTCTCCTGTTGAACGCAGGAAGCTGAAATTTGAGAGGCAGGGTCAATGGAGAATGCTGAAGGTGCCTGAGTGGTCACTGATCAGCTGAGTGAGCTCCAAGGCCATTTCCTCTCCTGTTTTTTGCCAACTGATTCTATACGTCCATGTTACAATGAGTGAGGAAGCTATACTGCCCACCCAACTTGGCAGACGTTTTTTACCTACCAGCTAGGTACTACCTACCACACCATACTGGCTTCACACCTTCACAATCAAGTTTATTAGAAAGAACTAAACGCTTCACACTCGATTGGAAAAACAGAAAGCTTCATATTGAAATTTGATTACTGGTTACGCAGAAGGCAAAACTGTATACAAATCGAAGAAATGAACAGCGATCGCATTTTAGTCCGATAAAATTTGAATGGAGATTAGACCTCTTTTGCGATTCACACTCATGATTCTGTTTTATCGGAGGAAAACCTTCAAGTACTCGTAGGGACCGAACGGTTTGTCCTACAGAGCTCCGGGTGGTCTCAAAAATTTTTAAAAATTCAATACTATTTAAAATTGGTGAAAAAACGATACCTTTATTTAGAGAGTTTTCGAGCTAGGGCGCTCTTGAAAATTTCAACCCTTAATTTTCACCCCTTAGAAGTGACCTACATCAACCAAAAACTTCGCGGCACAACTAGACCCCAAATGGAGCCCATATACCAAATTTGAACCAAATCGGTCCAGTGTTGCTAAGAAAAGTGCCGCGGACGGCGGACGGGGGACGGCGGACGGCGGACGGGGGACGGCGGACGGGGGACGGACATTGCAAATTTGGATTCTACGCACCTTGAAACGTAAAGTGACAAAGTTTGAGGGGGGGTTATAAAAATTTTTTGCGATACGATCACATAGGCTTATTATTAGAAATAATAAACCAATAATGAACCACAATGAGGTATTTCCGTCATTTAAAAAAACATTTTTTTCGAAAGGGTCAGGAATAACGGTAATTGGGTCTGATCGTCGAGAAAATGTTTAGAAGAAATTAGGGAAGCTAATGAAAGTTGAAGATTTGAATGATGTGACGTAGTAAGTTGTTGTGACGTGTTAACTTGCTGACCTTGGATCGAGACATTCCACTAATCCCGTGCGGTCTCGAACGCCTCGTGGCCTTGGATACTACAACTGCCCGCGGCGTAGTGTGTGTGGGTTCATGGAGGCCCGCCATGTTTTCAAACGTGTGATCTCTTTATTGCTTCCTCACTACCGAAGGTAGGGAAGCTTTGTATTCGTGAAAGAAGTGAAAAAAAAAAATGTCCTCCAAAATCAAAATTTCCACTTGCTTTTTGCGTTTTAGAGCTTCCCGAACAATTTTGGTTCCGTGTCTGTCTGTCTGTCTGTCTGTCTGTATGTCGGTCTGTCGGTCTGTCGGTCTGTCGGTCTGTCTGTCTGTCTGTGGTCAATCCTTGTCCCGGGCAAAACTATACTAACCTGTGGTCCGATTTTGATGAAATTTTCAGGGATTGTGCGGGTTAGGTCCTAGACGGTCCCCTATAAATTTCAGCACCTTCGGATCAGCTGAGTGAGCTCCAAGGCCATTTTCTCTCCTGTTGAACGCAGGAAGCTGAAATTTGAGAGGCAGGGTCAATGGAGAATGCTGAAGGTGCCTGAGTGGTCACTGATCAGCTGAGTGAGCTCCAAGGCCATTTCCTCTCCTGTTTTTCGCCAACTGATTCTATACGTCCATGTTACAATGAGTGAGGAAGCTATACTGCCCACCCAACTTGGCAGACGTTTTTGATTTTTCTACCACATGTTACAGTATCAATGGGCAAACAGTTGGAGTATACAGGTTTTCAATGGTGCTGAATCCAAATTGGAGGTCAAAAACCTGAATTTCATAATCAGCGAAATACCCCATTTCACAACATGAATCGTTCTCTTGAAAATATGAATGGATGACAAGGGGCCAACATCAATCTACGATCGTAAGGTCTTCGGTAAAGGTTCTCAACTTTACGAGCAAACTCCGCCTCATATCTCTAATTCGGGTACGAGAAACAGCATACTTGTTAAATTACTCGGAAGCCCGAGAGCATAATGGATATTGCTATACGAACGAGTTTCGCTCTTCCCTATTTCAGCACAACTCCAAAGATATCCTCGAAAACTTCGTTATTCACTTCCACAAATTTGCAAATTCGTTATGCTCGAAAAACTCACTTCCTTTCGAAAACAAGGGTTGCCTCGGAAGTAACGCAGTCATGTTCAAGACTAAAATACAACACCGCATTAAAACGGCGTGGGACGGCAAAGGAAGTTTGTGCTCCTTATCAAATTTTCACGGGAGTGGTAAGGGAGAGATAGAGCGGGGGCTGAAATGGAGGGAACATCTCGCTGAACAAAGGCGGCTTCTTTGCCGAAAAACGGAAGGAGGGGATGATGAAGCCTTAAAATTACTTTGTGGGCGTCCTACGGTACGAAGCATGGCGATACGCGAAAGGCATCAACTTATTACACAGCAGATCTGCGAAGTCACTGCGCAATACTTACAATTTTATCCTAATAACAAAATAACGTAAGTAGATGAGGGACTCTAATTAATGGAAAATGTAGAAGTTATGGCTGTCGCAAGGATTTCACGTTTCCGCTTGCACACAAAATACATTAATTTTGGGGCCATGATTTTCATAGGGGACCAACTACACGCCAACCAGCACAAACCCAAAAAATTCATCGAAATTAGACAGAGAAACTAGAAGTTATGTCTCTAACACAGAAATACAAGTTTGCGCATGCGCAGTGGCTATTATCGGTCTGGGGGCAGTGATTTTGAAAAGGGAAAATCTACTAGCCAACCCGCATAATTCCTGAAAATGTCGTCGAAATCGGGTGAGAAATGTAGAAGATATTATAACTATAGCTATAATAGCTGTGGCAAGGATTTCTCGCTTGCACATGTATCGGTATTAGTACAAATTCACCCTATTTAAATAATTTCTTTATTCTGAGCAGCCTGATACTTCATGGCCTACCTTTTCCTTATTTCCCATTTTCTCTCAAGTCCCAGAAGCGGGACGAGGGAAGGGGTAGGTACAACTACCCCTCTACTGCGCCTGCGCGGTTCTCCATCCCTCCTGAAGGAGCAAGCGTGTAGCAACACTAGGAATCAGTTAGTTCTGAAGCGACCTTGAGTCAACTTGTACTTCTCTCCGACAATTAAACTTTTATAAATCTTAAAATATCTTTTTAATCCACCTCACCTTCTGATTTTCGAATAATTAATTACCATTACCGATATCAGAAGTGGGATTGATTAACTCATTAATTAGTGCCCGCAAAATTTTTTGAAGTTTTGGACTTAAAAAAAAAAGGTGTTAAAGTGCGAGTGATTTACCACGGGTTCCTACGCATCAAGAAACATGTCTGGCGATGACGACGTTCCCGATGATGTTCTAGAGGAGGAACAAGACTTAATCCCCAATGAAGATCCTCCTCAACAAATTCCTCAGCAGCAGCTCCCAAGTGGTCTTGCTGAGTTGCTGGGAGCTCTTCTCCCATCACTCAGACAACCAAAATTAAAGTTTGCTGAATTCGACCCAGCCAAGACACAACCAAGAACTTGGATTAAAACAGCAGAACTTGTGATGAAGGGACGAACAACAACACAGTCAGAGCTGGCATTGGCGTTAACCGACGCAATGAGAGGAGATGCCAGCGAATGGCTTGCTGAAGCAGTAGATGACAACCTCACCTGGCCGAATTTCAAGGAACTCTTCGGAAGTAAATATTGTCACTTAGACACCCCCGGAGCAATTATTTTCCAAGCAATCACATCAACAGTGAAGGACGGAGATATTGGCAAGTTAGTAAACGAACAGCTAGTGAAGGTAAGAGGAGCTTTCAAAGGAAAAACTTCAGAGGAATGCGGCCTACTCCTAGTCGCCGCCCTAGCTGGTCGCTACGACCCAGACATATGTTCGTGGCTATATAAAAGGGAAAACATCGATGAGACAGAATTGGTGAAGGAAATAAAAGCCGTGAAAGCTGGTAAGAGAAGATCTGGTGGTACATATCCACCACGAAATGGAGGAAATCAAGGACCTTCACAGTGGAATCCTAGATCCTCAAACGGCCAGAAACGCCCTTTCCCTGGACACCAAGAGCCTTCATTCAAGAAGTGGAAATCAAATAATGGATCTCCACATTTGCAAAATCAAGCTGGACCATCTGGTCATTCCACCAATACCACCAAGTTCCAACAACAGCAATTATCAGGACCTAAGAAGAGATGGTGTCATCATTGTAAGAAGGACAATCACGAGTGGACGAGATGCTATAACAACCCCAAAAGAGTGACAGGACCGCCCCCAGCGAAGACGGATACCAATCCGACCGCCTTCAGACCTTTGCAGCAGGAAAGGAGAGTAAATGCCTGCTCAGTAAATCCAACTGGGAACCTCGAACATCAAGGTAAGAGCTTTGTTTTCATTTTCGATTCCGGCTCTGAAGCATCTCTACTATCTGAAAAACTATTACCCCAATTTTACGGTCAAAAATACAAGAATCCCGTAAATTTAACAGGAATAGGAGCTGGGAAAATCCTAGTCAATGAACAAATTTCTGTCATTGTCACCGTAGATAATATTGACATCCCAGTTACTTTTTTCATTGTTCCTCAAGGGGTAGTATCCCATGAAATTCTTCTTGGACGGGACATTTTGCAATCTGGTATTAGTGTGAATGTTTTGAAAGATCGTTATGAAATTGTAAAAGTAGATGAAAAGGAGAAAAATCTAAAATTGAAATCTAAATATTTGAATTTTAAAAATAAACAGTATAAAGCAAATAACAAGTTGGAAAATGATCCCATTCAAAATATTCGTGACCTTGACCCAGTAGAAAAACGAAAGTGTTTGGCCTATCCCATGCAAAACCCCCATTATAGATAAACAAGTTGAGTCTGTAACGTCAACGGAGGGAGAAAATTCCCGTCCGCGAGTAATTCAAGGTTCAACAATGGGTGATTCGACTTTAGAAAAATTTCGTCCTGAAATTGAAGAATTTGATACAGATTTAACTGTCCCAGAAGACCAACAGAGACTCCGTACTATATTAGAAAAATACGCTGATAGTTTCACGAGAGGTTTACCTCGACGCGAAGTTACAACAGCCAAATTTGAAGTCAAACTAATTGATCCCAATAAAATCGTTATAGACGTCCTTATCCTTTACATCCGCGAGATCGTACTGCAGTTCGTGAATACATTAAAGAACTATTAAATGCTGGAATAATAGAAGAAAGTACAAGTCCATTTTCATCCCCGATTTTGCTTGTACCTAAGAAAAATGGGAGACTCAGATTAGTTACGGATTTTCGCGAGATTAATTCAGGAACGATTCCGGAACGTTTTCCTCTCCCGTTAATTAGAGATCAAATAGCAAGGTTAACTGGTCAAACTTATTTTACATCCCTCGATGCTGCGTCAGGATTTTATGCTATTCCAGTGGAGGAAAATTCTCGGAAAATTTTAGCTTTTCAAACACCTGACGGTCATTATCAATATCGACGATTAGCAATGGGAGTTAGAAATGCTCCATGCGTTTATCAACGCGCGATCACAAGAGCTTTAGGAGAATTAGCCAATACCTATTGTCTAGCTTATATTGATGACCTTTTAATCATGTCTTCCTCAGAAGGAAGAGGCTTTTTGAACGTCTCGAGGAGGTTTTGAAAGTTTTGTCAAACGCAGGATTTTCATTTAACCCTGATAAATGCAGTTTCCTCAAAAATTCAGTTGTTTATTTGGGTTACCATGTACAAAACGGAGAAATACGCCCTCATAATGATCGTATCAAAGCTTTAACTGAACTACCACCTCCACGAAACGTAGCTTCTTTGAGATCATTTCTAGGTTTGTGTTCTTATTTCCGTAATTTTGTGCAAAGTTTTGCGCAAAAATGCGCGCCCGCTTTACGAGCTGACATCTGAAAAGCGATGTTTTGAATGGACTGCTGAACATGAAGCAATCAGACAGGAAATAATAAGCATATTGACCACTGAACCAGTTCTCACTATTTTCAAACCTGAGTACCCAATAGAAGTTTGGACAGATGCGTCATCTTTGGGTTTCGGTGGAATATTATTTAACGTCATTGAAAATGAAAGAAAAGTAGTTGGGTATTTTAGCCGCCGTACAACACCCACGGAGGCGAAATATCACAGTTATGAGTTGGAAACATTGGCAGCAGTCAAAACTTTCAAAAATTGGGAATACTTTTTACTTTATCATGATTTCACTCTAGTAACTGATTGTAAGTCATTTCAGGCATCTTTCGTCAAACAGCAGCTCAATACACGCGTCCATCGTTGGTGGGCATATCTTCAAATGTTTGTTTTCACCATTCAGTATCGACCGGGAACCAAAATGTCAACTGTTGATTTTTTATCCCGATATCCTGTTGGTCACTCAACAGAAGTTGATATTTTTGAAACCCTAGTTTCCGATTATCCATTTTCTCACACATCCGAAAATTATAAATTAATTGAATCAAATTTGCCAAGTATCACAGATTCAACACATAATTCACTAATTGAGAAAAGAATTGATTTAGTCGAATTAACTGGAGATTGGCTAATAGCTGCACAAACTCAGGATAAAGATATTCAATTCATAAAAGAACAATTGGAAACCAATACATTACCACGAGATGTTGCAAATACTTATGAATTTTATGAAGGAATACTCTTCCGTAAATTTCAACATAACAAGAAAAATAGAAGAGCGCCCATGGTGCCACGTGCGTACCGTTGGGTCGTAGTAAATTCAATCCATGAATCTTTAATGCATCTAGGATTGCCTAAAACTCTTGACAAACTGGCAGAAAAAGTTTTGGTTCCCGAAATGCATAAATTTGTGAACGGTTTATTGAGAACTGTATCACATGTAAGCTTGCGAAGTCTCCATCAGGTAAACAGCATATGCAGTTCTATCCTATTCCTAAATGTGACATTCCATTTGACACAGTGCATATTGATATTACAGGTAAATTGTCAGGTCAAAACGGACCTGCTGATTACTATATTGTGCAAATATGTTCTTTCACCAAATATGTGATGTTACACCACACTAGGTCTCTCACTGCAAAATCCGCTATCAACGCCCTCTCTGAGCTTGTTCAATTATTTGGCGCCCCGTCAAGGCTTGTTTTCGATCAGGGGTACTTCATTTACAGCTAGTACTTTCACTGATTATTGTACCAAAAATAATATTAAAACTCATCCAATAGCGACGGGTGCAAGCCGAGGGAACGCTCAGGTAGAGCGTGTGTGATGTCAAGTATTACCAACCTAATCACTGTAGCTCAGTGTATAAAACCACAAACAGTAAGACAACTAACTCCACAAGTACAACTTGTTCTTAACTCTACTGTGAATAGGGTCACTTCGTTTTGTCCAATTGAACTTTTAACTGGTCGTAAGCCAAACGTACCAGGAATGATTACTGTAGATGAAAATCTTCTTCAGCCAAGTCGTTCAAATTTAAGTGAAATTCGTGACATAGCAAACGTAACATAGATCGTTCTGCGTTGTATGAAAAACAACGTTTTGCTGGCTCTAAAGCTCCAGTGATCCCATTAGAAATGGGTGACCTTTGTGTTAGACAAATTGACCCTCGTACATCGCAAAAATGTGCACCTAAATTAAAGGGTTGTATAAAGTAGTTCAAATTCTCCCTAATGATCGTTATATGCTCGAAAATTTAACCACACACCGACAAGTGAAATATGCCTTTGAAAGAATCAGAAAAGTTGATCAAGATTTAGAACTACTTCCCCAATTATTGACTGAATCTGAAAGTGAATCCGAAATAGAGGAGTGACCTTCAAAAAAAAAAAAAATCCAATGTGCCATTTTTTATATTTACCTATCCACTCAAATTTTATGAGTACACCTTGACCGTAAAATTAAAACATTTTCTAAATTTAAATTGATCGCTCATGCAATGGAAATCAGACGACACTGGCCTCGGTTGGTGCTGGTCATGAACAGTACCGACCCTTTATTGTAACTGATTGAATACGTACAAAATCGCATGCTCGGGGTAGATGTTCGCATGTGCACTGGTGACTTAGATTTTTGCGTTTTTAATCTGGCAATAATGGGCTACTGGTTGACGTATTTCTCTAAATGGCCAATTAGAGATTACGCCTATAGGTGCCGTCAGGTCCGAGTCAAGACCCCGGAGTTTTTAATTTATTCATTTATTTTTTTGAACTCTTAGGGGTTAATCTTGAACTCCTTTGGCGGTGGCACATCATGTGGCTATGCTTGAGTAAGCACTAGGCTTACGCTCGTCGGGACACATGTGAAGCCTTCGTTTTTAATCAACACACAGATAAATTTTGTTGTGTTGGCCCTCTGAGGCACTGTTATTGAGCCGTACAGGCATAACGTTGGGCACAGACCCATTCATAGCTGGAACTGCGCACTCCAGCGAGTTACGATTCCAGGCCGGCCTCTGAGTTCCAAGTGGTTCCAAGCCGTAAACCTGAGTCTCTAACTCAATATTTTGACTGAAGGAAAGACTTCACTGACTGAAGGAAAGACTTCACCGACTGAAGGAAAGACTTCACTCCCCAAAGCCTGATTTCTATTCGTATGAATGCTGTGAGTGAAAAGACCCCCATACAAGGCGATAATCTGAGTCATACTCGATTGAATATGATCGTTGTATTGTCCAGACCGCTCTCTGAGATGGGATATTTGCGATTCGGATATGAGTTTCGAATAATCCGGGCTACTGAATTTACGAGGTATGCCTGAGTATTTCGAAATTTCAATGTTTGAATTAAAAATTTGAACTAAATATTTGTATAAAATATACAAATATCCAAATATTGGCAAAATCCATATTGCCTTCATATCAAATCCAATTAAATGACGATTCATCATCATACAATCATTCAATACACAGTTTATAAGATCGTCATTCATCGGACAAAGTCCAACGTTATAAATGTTCAGTCTTTTCATTCGCTTGTTAATTACTTTTGATTACTCTCACAAATTGAATTCATTTTTGTTTGGTCAAAGGTTGTCACTCATTATGTATAATCATACCACTTTCAAATCTCTTTATTATTCAAATCGACCCAATCATTCTATCTCAATACCTACTCCAAGCCTTGTGATAATATCACCATATATATATATCAATTCACAAATAACATCACAAAATGTGATAATATGTCAATTCTCGAGTTGAGACAAGACAGATTTCGAAATCGTATTACTCGTCGGAAGACGTTGGGTTATTTTCCATTTCCTACCAACATGAGGTTCGAAAAAGGGTCACTTGAAATCATTGGCACAGAAGTTCATTTTCTTCCCTTGAACAAAATAAAACTTGCTCGAGTTCGCAGGTAAAAAGGGTTTCCTTCTGCGTTTCTCTTTCTTATTATTCTCTCGACTAATCCAGGTTACTATCCGAAAAGGTGTCACGAAAATATTATTTACTGCCCTACCTTCTTTCGTTCTTGTCAGGAACAGCCGAAGTGGTCCTTTCCTCATGAACTTTCCTGATCAGACAAAAATATGCACCTACCTATTCAGATGGGGATTTTCCAAACTTTTCGCTCGCAGTTATGAGACGTTGCTTACTACCTACCTTGCCGTCAGAAAGGTGCCGGACATGTGGTCCAGGTACCCAAACCTAGAATCAAGTTGCATCATGTCCCTTTGATGATTCCGCACTTGGAAAGTCGGGACACAAAAAGCAACCTGTCGGAACTGCTCATTCTCGTCTTTACTATGATGACTAATGTTCTTGAAATGTTTACAGGTTCTTGAGCGCTCCCTAGCTAATATTCCGAACGGCTACGGATCTTTCGGTCTCCAATTGTACATACCTCCCCCATTGTAAATAGTCATAACTAAAACGTTTGCTCCCTACATTATCCATGATTTACAATCAAAATACAGTATTAAGAATGAAATTTAATTTGTTCACTTACAATTTTACAATCAATATTTAAGTGCTACACGTTGTAGGTCCGACCCGGAAGTTTTTTTTTACGCTTTCTTCCATAGGTGGTCATTAGGTAGGGAATGCTCCTTCTTAGCTTGCTCGCGAATTAGATTAGGATATTTGCTAGTAAATGTTGCTGTATGGCAACCAAAAGTAATTTCCTATGGGTATGAATCCCTAAAATTCTTTCATTCCACGTGGGACCGTGGAATATCAGGCTGGCCGTATCGGTATTAGTACAAATTCACCCTATTTAAATAATTTCTTTATTCTGAGCAGCCTGATACTTCATGACCTACCTTTTCCTTATTTCCCATTTTCTCTCAAGTCCCAGAAGCGGGACGAGGGAAGGGGTAGGTACAACTACCCCTCTACTGCGCCCTGCGCGGTTCTCCATCCCTCCTGAAGGAGCAAGCGTGTAGCAACACTAGGAATCCAGTTAGTTTCTGAAGCGACCTTGAGTCAACTTGTATTTCTCTCCGACAATTAAACTTTTATAATCTTAAAATATCTTTTTAATCCACCTCACCTTCTGATTGTCGAATAATTAATTACCATTATCGATACATGTGCAGCGGCTACTTTCGAAAAGCGATGGTAATTTTGAAAAACCGGTCAGAGTAAACAGGTCGGCAGGTGATTAGTCAATTCCACACAGAGTTAGTTGAGGTTTCAACGGAAGTAGGTGGCCATTGTTTTCGAGGAGTGCGGGAAGAGGGGACGATGGGAAGGAGATAAATCTACTACCTACAAGGTAGATACAGAATCGTCATTTTAACGTACATTGTTCAGTTTGATATACTTACATCGTTATCTGAACATAATGTGTCTCCCTCCTCATGCCTATGTCAGCAATCAGTAATGTGTGGTGTGCCAGTATCAAATCATCACAGTTCAAAGCGTAGCTTACAGTCAGTCAATTCAATTCAAGCCGTACATACATGATGTTGTCATGTCACTCGGCTGTATGCATATCAAAGTTCGTGGTATCATCAGGACCAGAACTGCCATGCATTGTTAAAGGCTTTTGGTGCCAATCAAACCAAAGCCTGCAGTTGTACTCAAGGTTGTTTTGGTGGTCCGTCAATCCAAATCTGCGTACTTACATCAAATTGTGCAGTTGTACTCAAGGGTTGTGTTGGTGCTGTCAATCCATCCAATCTGCGTACTTACCAAATTGTGCAGTTGTAATCAAGGGTTGTGTTGGTGCTGTCAATCCATCCAATCTGCGTACTTACATCAAATGTGCAGTTGTACTCAAGGGTTGTGTTGGTGCTGTCAATCCATCCAATCTGCGTACTTACATCAAATTGTGCAGTTGTACTCAAGGGTTGTGTTGGTGCTGTCAATCCATCCAATCTGCGTACTTGCATCAAAGTTGGGGCCATGCCTACGCCAAACTGCTGTAATTCATTCACACTGCAACATGGTTCGGAAGAGGCGCAATTTGGGGATGGAGGTGTGCCGTTCAGGGCCGAGCAGCCCAAGGGGTGAACCCCTATCAGTTTCAAACAACAAACTCACACACATTGTGCTCAAATCATCATGATGAGGGAAATCACATTCTTATCTCAATTGTTTATACTATGTTATTTCGTGATAATTCGTAGATTTAGATCGTAATTACGACAGTTACTATCAGTCCGGGGGTAATGATTTTATAGGGGACCATATCCATCCCAAACGCATAATCCCCGAAAATTTCATCGCAATCGAGGGGAGAATGTAGAAGTTATGGCTGTGGCTTGGAATTCATGACAGGCACACAGACAGAAACAGAACCGAAATTGTTCAGGGAGGTCTAGAACGTAAAACGCGAGTAGAAATTTTGATTTTGGAGAAAACTTTTTTTCAAACTTGAAAAGTGAAAAACATAGCTTCCAACCTTGGAGACTCGGGAGAAATAGTTGAAAAAACGGTTTCGGGAATAGTTCGGGATTCAGGAAAAACATTGCCGGACCATAAGTCAATATTCAATTTAAAGGTCTGATTCTAAGATGAGGTGTTATTGAGGGGAGTTACAACAACCGTAAGTGCTGCTGAAGGAAAAGAGGGAAATTATAGTGGGTTATTCGTGCAGAAGCGGCATGAGCCTCATCAAACGAGATGTATTACGAGTATTAAGCTTCCCTACCAAAAAATGAACAACAAAAAAGATTAGGTGAGAGTTGCAGATGGTTTCCTCATCATCCATAAATGATCAGATAGGAGATCTTATTATTAATTTAATACAACCGGCTTAGCCCAACACATCATTATGACAAGTAAAACGGCTGTCAAATGGGTGTGGCACATAGCTTCCTCGTATCCATAACCCGAATGACTAGATGATCCGATGCGTAGTAGTTGATCTCTATGTTGATTAGAAATTGGGTTTGCCCGTTAAATAAATAAATCTCAAAATCGAGGGCGTAGACAGGGTGGGGCAGGAAGGGGCAGTGCCCCCCCCCCTAGACTTTCGGGAACACCAAAATAAATTGTGCTGAACTTTTTAAAAGAAACACTAGAATATTGAATGCGTTAGTTAGGGGCATGCGAAGGCATTATTGTAATTTGGAAACATGTCTTTTGTGAGCAAGAGTACCTTCATACTAAGAGAAGGTTTAGGTAGATATGAAAAACACTTTGGGATGGAAACATAAGACAGGGGAAAGAGCGCGAAAGGGGAAGTAATTCTGAGAAGCTTAAATTCTAGACGCTTATTCAACAAGCCTAGTTCCTGGTAGAAACAATTCTTCCGGAATCGTTCGGAGGTCGTACTGAAAAAGTTCAAGAACCTCATTCGCCCAGTATAAAAAAGAAATTGGTGGATACACAAGATCTGGTAGACTCGGAAGCATAAGTCCAAGAATACTGTTGGCAGTTTACAAAAAACTAAAAAAGTTCACAAGTGTCAGTGCGGCGGGCAGGCGGGATTAGCTACTAGGAAATGTGCGGTTCCCCTACAAATTCCATCTAGTCTTTCCAGGCCAAATTTTTAGTCCAATTTTTCGCTTTTGGCCTCTAATTTTCACACAAATTGTTTTGTGATAATTCCAACATATAGTAGGATAGTTCCCAAACACGGCATGTATTCAAA